>CAJFCP010000036.1:5922763-6314950 GCA_904066005.1 Synergus itoensis | reverse complement strand
GTGCAAAATTATATTCTAATTATCCGGATTTTTATTTTATATATTAATTCGATGTCTGACTCTTACAGACCTTTTCTACTGTGTCTGGAGAAAGTCTATTTAAATTAGATGGCTGACAACAACGTGGTTTTACTACTAAGAGCTCACTGGCGCCATTAGTGAAAAACTGTTTATTTGCATAAGTAGAAAAGGCACGATGTGTTCAGACACATTTTTTAATGTGCAAAATTATATTCTAATTATCCGGATTTTTATTTTATATATTAATTCGATTTCTGACTGTTACAGACCTTTTCTACTGTGTCTGGAGAAATTCTATTTAAATTAGATGGCTGACAACAATATGGTTTCAGGGGCACCGGCCCTGCACTTCATTAGTTTTCGTTTCAAATTACGAGGATTACGTTCGAAATCTAGAGAGCATGGAGACAGTAAATTTAAATGAAAATGTAAATGAATGGTAATTAATCGGAATGCCAAGTCGAAACATGGTATCTAACCGCTGATGAACTTTCTTACTTGAAATGATCGCAAGTTCACGTTCGTGTTTCGAGTCTGGGGGCGATCGCGTGCCAAACTGCTGCTGGACATAGGCCCATACATAATGCATAATATCAAGACTTCCCGAGTCGTTTCACAGCGAGCTTTCAATCGCATAAGCTCCCTTCCGTTCTCTCATTCTTCCTTCTGTATCACGTTGACCGCAGATCGATAAATTTTCTTCGCGCGTTTACTCATATAGGTTGAATCAGAAAAAAATCTAATAAAATATTCCCAAATCAATGATTAAATTCCTTAGATAGTGTTTTAAAAATTCCGTAAACTAAATCTGTGTGAGATTTCAGTAATTAATTCTAGATTACGAGTGAAATATGTTTTCTTATATAGTTGGAAAAGTTGATGGACTTGGTTATTCGTGCTGATATAAAAGAAACTTGCTTTGGGCATTAATCAAGATCCGTTAATGAAACAGGATGACCTTGCTTTAGAATTCATTTTAGGAAGTTGATTGACCTGAAGATTTTGATTACGGCAAGCTACCTCAAAGTTATTTCCTTTTCGTTATTCAAAATTGCAAGGATGCAACGTGAAATCCTTGACTAGTCTCAATGCTCGGTTCTCTCTGAAAGTCCGTATATTAATATAAACAACTTCTGTGAATTTCAAGGGATGTAAGTTTAAATTAGCTAATTTTAAGATTTACAGTCACGGTTTTGCATGTTATCTGAGGAATTTGTACAGAGGAACACTTGATACCTCAAAAATAACCTTGAACATTTTCAATTTGGCGAGCTAAATTTACCACAAAGAATGCTCAAGGCAATTTAGTTCTTTTTGCATTATAATACTTTATGTGCTCCACAACACTCATTCCGGTGATTTTTCTCTACTATTCTGATTTATCTACTGGCAGGGTATTAAATCCCCTGACAAATAAAAAATGCGTTCTGTAGAATATAAAAGCATTGCATGACGCTTTCAGCGGATCTAAACGGGCGAAATGAAGACCGTGGTCGACGACATTTGGCGTCGTCAGCCAAGCGTTTATCTTTATTTCCTTGTGCTTTTTATTCCCTCAAAAGTTCAGTCAAGTTCTTTCAGCAGCAAAGTGAAAAAGGCGGAGGTAAGTAAATAGAAAAAAAGGTCAGAGCATAACGACGTGGCATTGTTGAGCTGGCCATACCCCCCACATACAACTTGACTGCGCGATACCTTCAAATTAGAGGCATCCACGCGAGAAGATTGATTAAATATTCATTTATTGCAGCTCGAGCCCACTGTATTCGCGTGCATTGCTTATTTGACCATAACTTCAGTTGGTCAGCTACAAATCGCTCCGGGCTTTACATAATACTAGATGTGGGTGTTCAGTGTTCACTGTTCATGCACGGGGTCACACGCAGGCTCGCCAACCAACGCTGACGACGGGAATCAGAGCGCCTGCCTCGCAACATGACCTCTGTAATCATATCGTTTTTACAGTAATTACGACCGCCCTTTGGACCCGCTTAGAGGTGACATTATTTTCCCATTTCGAGTGCAGAGTCGCCGAGATTAAAGGAGAGAAGTGGGCTCAATCGGGTAATGCTACGTTGCGAGGGTGCACTAGCACAGATGAAAGAATGCTCTTTTTTTTTCATCCCGAGGTCGCCTACTGAAAATCAGATAGCTTTCAACGCCGGAAGTCTTATCTTTGCTTGAGATCCAGACTCCGCAGGGTGCGAAATATCTGGTTACACAATTTTCTTTTTTTATCATCACTCAGAAAGTCCTTAATTATATATCTTTCCTTAGTTAGAAGGCATTTAAATTTTCTTCATTGAATAACTTTATACATTATGCTATATATTATATTATATATATCAAGGAATATCTTGCTTCGGAAATTTCTCTCTCGGTTCAAAGCGTAATAATTTGTCACTCCAGACTCGAATGAATGAGAACAACTTCGACCACAAGAGCTTAGATAGTTAGTGTTCAGTTCAATACAACTTGAATCCTGCTGGATTCGAAATTGTGCTGAGCCACTGCATGCATCATAGAAATAAAAATGTATATTTGATTCGATATTACTGACTAACATCCCGCAAACTCGGCAAATATCGTAAATATCTTCATTCTCTTATAACCGATTTCATCTAGACTTTAATGATTTTCAGCAACTTCCTTGATTACCTTATCATAGTTTTACAATGTTAAATCTTACGTATAATTACTGGAAGGTACCACTTAGGAGAATCCAATAAACTGAATCTGCCGCTTTCCCATTTCGAGGGAGCAGTCTACCTAAGCTCGACGTGGTTGGCGACGTGAAAGTTCTAATCCCATGTTAGTTATTGACTGGATTCGGCAAAATCCAAGCAGATGCGTGTCGTAATTGGTTGCAGGATTGCCAGGACTGATATTGGTTCTGCCTTAGGCCGGCTTAAGAACAATCGCTGACGGAATTCGTTCGACACGTCACGTGTTGCACGAATCAGAAATACTGATTAAGCAGAAGAAGAAAATCGAATGAAGCAGATAAAATCATTTCAGAATAGAATTTTCTATCTCTTTTCAAACAAGGCTTTCTTGAAGAATTTCTTTTCACTGTGAGTCGACTAAATTGTTTTAAGAACCTAAAACATAAAACCACAGAGTAGAGTTTGTCAAAAGTATATCGCGTTAATTAAATCAGGTACACGGACTACTTATCATCTTGTCGGTCGGATAAAGGTTTGAGCTTTACGTGCGGCTCCGTAAATATTTTATCAGACGGTATAAAACCTCAAAGTTACATATTTCCTTCTATAATGGAAGCCGCCTTCTTACCTCCCACGCAATATAACGCGGTGCAGTAAGAATGTTATATGTATATGTATAGGTGTTGCGAAGTAGGCGAGAAAAGTTTTGGAGAAGAAGCACGTACCCCGATGGAGCTAGTTCGCGAGTTAGCCGGTGCCTTCGAAATCTCGGAAGGTGGTCCAGGACAAAAAGATGACCTGGGAAGAACGGACCAAACAGCCCTAAGTACAGTTTGCTGTGTTTCGTGCCAAAGTCACTTCGTTTCGTGCAATCGTAATACACGTTAGTGCTCAGCTAGTCTATTTTCTCTTCTTTGTCTTTTTTAAGAAACTTGATTTGTGTACCTTCAAGTCTATTGTCTGTTGATATTGTAAGTTCCACGACCGAAATCTAAAGAATAACTAACTTCTTTCGAAAGTAGCCATTCTTAATTAAGTGGTTACAGACGATGTTGTTGTATTCATGAAACTCTAATCCCATGCAAAATATCACATGTAACACTCAGTTTGCAAGTAATCGATCATACTTGTTTTAGTATCACGTTCGACTTTAGGTGGCAGGTTTCACGTTTCCATGAATTTTATCCACACAGTTTCATATCGTAACGATATGTCCTTTCCGATAGTAAAATGAATGAGTTTATCTTCTGATAAAAAGACATGTTCAGACATCTCAAACAATTGTTTAAGACTATGCCATCAAGAGTTCTTCACATTTTTCTAAAATCAATCTTGGAACTTGTAAATTTACCGGATATGCAGGTTCAACTTGAACATGCTGAGATGTAGTGACGCTGATGCTTCACAGATATACAATACGAGGTATGCTAGGAACTTTGTGAGACATGTACTACATGCGCAGGGCACTTTGCTCAGCACGTGCCGTCAAATTACGTGCGTCTTTGTTGCCCTGGGATGTAGGTTCCAGATGCGAATTTGGTCCTGGTTTACAGTTGTTGTTGAGCTTCGCAACCCCAAATCAGTGTTTCTGTTCGACATCGAAGGTTTACGTCAAAACAACTAAGTTGGGAATATTGAGATGGGCTTGTACTTATTAACGGGTGCATCGCTGACATACGTCAAGAAGGAATGTATAAAGGGATGAGAAATAGAAGTACGGTCTTAATTAAGTTACTTAAGTCGTCTCGTAAACTCGATTACATCATCTTGCGGTGTAAACATCTTTTGAGCAGCGTCTTCCACGACCTTCTAATTAGCAGGATGTCAGTTATTCCCTTAGCTTCAAATGAAAATTTTCCATTTTATTTGACCCTTTTTTTCCTCCCGGAAAGCATCTTTGAACATTTAAAAAGCTTCCTGTCTAGAAAATTAATTAAAATAGCCGCAGGATTGTGATATCCTGAAATTACAAGATGAATGTTCTTTTAAAAGAACTAATTCCCTCAAAGTGTTCAATATTCTTTTATTAGACTTTTACTACGGCTTCGAGACAAGCTTTGCTTTTTATTACTCTTCATAATATTCCTTTCATCAAGTTTCAAAAACATTCAATAACAAAAAATGTCAATGATGAACAAGATTCTATAGAATTTCTTCTAGAGATAATACCTATTTTGTTCTTCAATTACCTTGGTAACGGGGAGAACACTGATTGATGGGATAAACATAATATAAAGTACAAACTAGATTAGGTATAATATTTATTTGGCTGAGCTAGCCCATCAATTCTGCAAGTTCATAATATTGTTATTGGATACTGCACGAGAAGGGGGATGTTTGTCGTCTCCACTTCGAGATTCGTTGTGATGGCCGACGAGTCTACTCATGGGTCGAGGGTGATCGCAAGGGAGTGAGAAATTAGGGAGGTTTAATGTTGGCCACAGTGCGGCGCCCCACGCTCTAAGTGATCATGGATTAGCAGCACGAGGAAGCCAGACTGGAGAGCAGAAGGGGGTTCGCAAAAGCATGTGCCAGCCAACTAATTACTCCAGCAACGGACGCCAGAGCAGACTGGACCAACGATATCCACGTTTCGTCGTTAGAACCACCGCTAGCAGGTATTAAGGTCACTCGTAGGAGCGTTTATGCACAAAAGTGCACGTGAATGCTCATTATTAAAAATAAATCAGGATCGATTCATAAGTTGTGGGCCAGTGAACTCGAATAAAACAATCGTACAATTAGAACAAAATTCTAATTATTCAATTATGTATTATATATTATGTATTTATACAATATCGCTAAAATTCGGTTGATCAAAGTTTTTTTTTAAAAGCAATCAGAGAGATCAATAAAATAATAAACATCTGTTTCAATCCACCAAATAATTCAAATAATATCGTATCTTCTCTGGAAGAGAGGTTTGTAGTTTTTAATATTTGAGATATTCACCACCATTCGACCAAGCATTTGGCCATTTGGGCGAATGGTAGTGGACTGCAGGCTTTCTCTCTCGAAAAAAAAAAATGTAGTTTATTTATTTTTGACTTTCAACGAACTCACCCGCGAACGGATAGAAACACGTTGGGAATTGAAACTTCAATCCCACGAAACAATAGTATCGAGTCGATGAAATCTGCAGATATTGCTGTGATATGACGAACAATTTTTCTTTTTTTTTTTTAATGCTTGTTCTTATCAATTTTTATTTTTCTGAAAATGAGAGAAACCACAGACTAGAACAAGAAAATGCAATAAAACTTTACAATGGTAAATAATAATTTAATAATTCACATAATAAAAGTAATTTAAAGGTACATTTTTATTCTGAATAAACGAGTAATGTAACTCCAAATTACAGCCCAAAGATGATAAAGGTGCAAACTTTCACATTACTTTTAATATAAATTTTTTATTCATAGGCAATATAAATCTTACACGGTTGCTACATCCATGAAAAATCATTGCTCTAAATCCCATTCGTCATCGAATTTCTTTATTTGCATTTTGACGACTACTTTGATATCCTTCATTCTTTAGAAGGATGGCTTCTTGAGTTTCGTATCCTAGTCAGAAATTTCAGTGATTTCTGAGTCAACGAGCCGACGTAGTCGCATAAAGCACAGATGTAGAAAAATTCCCCCGTGACGCGTAAAACCCGAGCTCTTTAAAGCCTCGCGGGTAAATGGTTGGTGCCCAATATAGATGATAGACGAAATCGGAACGAGTGACCTCTGCTTTATATTCCGCGTTGCGAACGCTGATGCAAGCCTTAGCTATTCCCTCTACCCCAACCATACTGAAAATACTTTCCTGTCGACTGCTTATCCACTCCTTCCAACTTCTTTTTCCAAGAATCCTCTTATTTCTTCACAAAATCCTTTTCCTTTTCGCTATCAAGCCGTATCACATCACAGTTCCCTTTTCTTATTTCCCATTCATGGTCGCAACTTGTGAATGTAAACCAACCATCATCCTTGTCACCCCTCTTTTCATCTGCGACGTCCTATTTCTATCCCGCAAGGGGTAACGGACAGACGGGCTGAATCAGACGTTGCTCCATGAGACCGAAGTTGTAATGCCTCTGGCACGAGCTGCAGTAGTTGGAAAGAGGGTGAAGTAAACGCGGGGTTACGAGGGCGAAGGAACCGATGCAGTGGGTTGATACCGCCATGATTGCATCTATTTCCGATTTTTCAGAGCCGAGGCGCACCGACGAGAACACGAAATAGTTTAACTTTTCTCACCGATCCATCTTGATTCACGGTACGAGAAAACCCAGAAGAGTTCTGACACCTTTGCGAGACTGGCTTCGACTTGAAAAGCACAAAACTCTGGGGAAGCACTCCAAAGAGCCGGAAAAGGAAGCCAAATATTACACCTTCTTGGTAATTTAAAAAGAATTTAATAGCAGTCACACAGTGGACTTAATCAAGAAAATATGTTCGAAAGTCGAATTGCATCATGCTACCTTCTTCCGTTTGCCTCCTATTATGTTTTATTACATTTTCATCACATGTCATAACACCACATCACATTATGTGAAAGATTCTGGTTCTATCCATCATTATATAATTTATTGGAAAGGTACAGAAATATATACAGAAAATCGAGTGCGAATTTTATGAGAAGTCTGCATTTCTTACTGTATATTTTCTTTTTTCGGGTTGAACGTTTTTTTTAGAGAGAAAAAGGTGTCTAAAGAAATTGAAGTATGAATTTCTGTTAGATTTTAGGAGTTCGTAAGACATTGTGTAGCATATATAGAGTCTATTCACACCCCACTAGATAGGTTAACTGCCACCCTGGCTGCTACTAGGTGTATGTTCTCTACAGTCTCAGGGGTTAAGCCAGCCCTAGGTGTTGCTATATTCGGGTTTGACCGGTGTGCACAATATACATGGATGGGAAATTGTACCTCGCTTCAACACACTCCGGATCTTTGACATGTGTTCACTTAACCACTGGCACTGGCTTCAAATACACACAAACATAGGCTCTCGCTCACTTAGATACATGGGGAACTTAGAACTCGACTCGTGCCTAAACCCCTCCTCAATCTACAACCCTCAAGTATCTCACACTTCGTAGGTGTTAGGTGGCACCTAGGCACTTCCTAATGTCACACAAACTAAACACTATAGGCACCCTAGCTTGTACTTAAGTAGCTAAATTATGTCCACATAGTAATAGTTCGAACCAGAGCTTTTTTTAAACTTTTTTTTTTAATTATATTTATTTTTCGTACATCTAAAAATGCTCAGTTCTGTAATTATAATAGAACTCAATCGTAAACGTATTTCATTGAAGAATGAGTAGTTTTCACTAAAAAGCGCAACGAATATGCATTTTGTCTATAAATCATTTTTATTTTCTCAGTATGAAATAGGACGGAGTGAAATGCATTAAAAAGCTTTATATTTTCCTCGTGGTATCCGAATTTAACTTTCTTTCTTTTTTTTTTTTACAAAAACTCAACTGGGACTCTGAGAAAAAGCGTCTTCCTTTTAATGAAAAATTCAGGTGAAAGACGAAAAAAGAAGAAATTTGGCCACATCCAGAAAGAGAAAACAAGTTTTATAAATTTTGAAAATGGGAGATTGGAGTTGTACCATCTTTACGAAATTTTTTAAAGTCGCTTTAGGAGTATTTTAAAAATGTAGACAAGAAAAATTAAACAAAGTGTAATATTTTCAAGTGCAGTTAGAGCACTTTTATATAATGTGAAAAAATAGTTAAATTATTTAATAAGGACATTTGAACAAAAAGGATAAGCAAATGGAATTCAAATAAATAAATAAAGTATTAGATTGCCTAGTAATATTATATGAGCAATTGTTTCCAGTTTATTTCTGTATTTACTACCTGAACCATAAATACTAAAGCTGATAAACAGAGATTCAAGCATTAACATTTATACGCTTAATTATTGTGTATATATATGGAGTACGAAATTTATAACTTATTTTATGAAACACTAAAAAGCAAAATGGAAATACTATTACTAAAATTCTTAAAATCCTTTTCTTTTTGTTGCAGGAAAATGTAATAATGAGGATCTCTCTGGAAAACGGTATGTACTGAAAAATTCCTTTTGTATTCATTTATCTCCATAAGAGCATGTGGTGACCCAAATTTTAAATAATTTGAGTTGTGCTATTGTCCCACCCGTTTCCTGAATTGCAATTCAACAAGCTATAGGACCACGTTGTAGTGGAGAGATGAATCTGTGTTTTGGGGTCAGTGATGAATTTTAGATGATCAATCGCGCTGAAAGCAAAGTTAGAACATATTGTTTACTTACTCAAGACATAAATTGTCTTAAGATTTTAATAGCCCAAAAAAATATCCCAGTTTTTCATATTCCTTTCGAAATTTATACTCTCTAAAAGACTGTTTAAATATTCAAAATCGTCCTCAAAGTGAATGGGTTTTGAAAATTTCACGTAGTTTTTAGGACATAAATTCTCTAAGGAAAAAAGGACAATAAATTATTTATTAAAAGAAGGTTAAACTCAACAGGGTTGAACAAATCTTATAGAACTCAAAGTTTGTGGAATAAAACATGTGCCAAAGCTTACACGCGAGTGAAAGACACGAGGGAGCGGAATTGAGTCGACACGACGAGTATTAGGAAAATGCCGGAGGCATCTCTGCTCGATAAGCAAAGCTTCCAAATTACTAAATTTCATGCTTCCATTGGTTTACCTCTCGAGCAAAGATTGAGGCACGAAGGTGTAAAAGTCTTTTTCCCCCCCCCATAAGATTGAAGAAGTAAGGACAAAACGGGTTAGTGAAGCTCCGACCATCATGAAATCTCGGATTCTCGACTTGGGACTCTTACCTTCTTCGTTCCACGAGGAAAATCCGAGGAGCTTATCTTCTCTTAAAGATTACTCTCTACCTTCTTCTCTGTAGTTAACTGCGAGTACAAAGTTACATATTGAAAGTTCTACTTTAATTTTAAATACTGTTCTTGAATTAGAAACTTCTTCTTAAGTAAGATTTATGAACTTATCAATACTTTAAAAAATGTTATTATCCATTATCAAGAAGTTTTTCTTCTAGAAAATGATTTTAGAAGATATGAAGCTTTTCTTGTTTGTTCCTTTGAGAGTTTTTCTATCTTCATAACTTCCTCTTGAGTGTCAAAGAAAATTTGATTTCTGGAATTTCCACATCTAGATTTTGGAAGCTTGTTCGCTTGATATTAACTGTTCGTTAGCAGCAGTTCGCTCGTACATTCATTAGCACCGAGTAGAGGTAAGTGTGGTAACGAATTGGAGGCTCAAGGGAAAGAGAAGGGGCTTTCATAGCTGAAGAACGCACAGAATTTCCACAATTTTTTTATTTTAACGAAAATTAATTAAATAATGTGTTCGATTCTTTATTTAATCCGTTTGATATTAGCTGAATAATAGTAATTTTTTATACTATTTTCAGTTGGAATATACATTCTTTGATATTGTAAATTGTAACTGTAAATTTCGTATTTAAAAATAAAAGACGTAAAAGCCGAAGGATGATAGCTAATGCATGGGTAAACAAGTTAATGGATAAATTGATCGGCTAATAGTGTCGTGTGTCAATCACTTTATGAAGAGTAAGTGAAGCCGCCTTTTTATCCAAGGGAAACTTGACAGTTTCCTGCGATTTTAAAAGACAGATTTTGTATATCATGATCTTTAATCTGAAATCGTTCTATAAAAAAGCGATCTAAAAATAATATGCTCCTCATAAATAGGTCACTTTCGCTTTCTAACGTAATAAACTTTGCGCAACACATTCAATCATTCTAAAGTTTGGAAAAAAATTATAATACATAAAATCTCAATAAAGAATTTAATGGTTTGTACTCAATATTTGAATGTGGTGGAGTAGACACTTGCTGCATCAGAAAATTCAACTAGGAAATGAGGGAAAGTGTGCAAGATTGAGTTAATGCTGTTTATTAGCGCCGCTTAGCATATTCAAATCAAACAAACCGTTGGTATTTTAATGTACAAGCTTTTAGTGTTTGTTCGCGTAATTGCAATATTATAGGGTTGTCAGGTATACGTGTGGGCGGTATTTAACCCTTTCAGAGCTTGGCCATTACTTTAATTACAGTAAAAACTGGTGCTCACTTATATACGAGTCAGAGGGAATTCACATTGCGTTCGCGATAAAAAATTTACTACTACAACTGTCATTTATAATTCTCCATAATTTCAAGACTCCATCCTATAATTGCTGAAAAATATACCTTCTCCATAAACTATGAAAACTGTCATCTGCGACTATAAAGGTTAATTTTCATTTTATCCTTTTAATTATAATTATTCGATTTTAAAGGGTTTCAGTTTTGCATCTTTTGTCTAATTTATTGTATGGTATTAGGCACTTTAAGCTCTTTCTAAATATTTGATACTTATCTCATTTTTAAGTATTAAAAAGACATTTAGAGTTTATCGAAGCAAGTTGGATACAAGAGAGAAGGCACAATAGATGTTATCTTCAACGGAAGAGCATTAGTTCACCGGAACTAACAATTTCCGATCGCAAACATCTCTATTGATCGGACTTCCGGTTTCACAACTGTGCGTTTTAGGTTCCCCTCTGCACCCATTGACCCACACATTTTAAGGGTCGTCACTGAATAATCTCTAATTGAGTCCTCACATCCTTTGCTCTTTGAAACTCGACACCATTTTTCAAGTTAAAAATTTTATCTCTTCATTTCCATTTCCAAGTGCTTGCAATCGGCTTTTTATTTTCGCAAGCATGTTGGATAATCTTAATTATTATAAAGACAAAAATCAAATTAATTCAGACAGACCAGTCTTTCATTAGAATATTTTTTTTATCGTTGATTCAATTATAATTTAACAAAGACAGAGATATCTTTCTGAAATATCTGCCAGAAATATCTATCCGTGGAACTTTCTGATTGGATAATTAACAAAACCTCTTTCCAGTTGGAAGTTACAGTAAAATTACCTGTCAGACAAATTTTTCAAAAGATGGATTCAACCGTTCTCGGTTTGCAAAGTTTCTCAAGCTCTTTTGAAGAAGCACAATATGAACTGTTTCTCACCTTACAAACACAACTTTTCCTTGCTTGCATCTTCTTGAAGCTGAATTTAATGGCATTTATAAGTTTGAATAATTAGAGCTATAGCGAGTCAATTAAGATTCAATTACAATTAAACTAAGATCGAGTGTAAACTAATTTTTATTATTCTCGACATAATTCTATTCAATAAAAAATTTGATTTTTTTATGGAATATTTTATTGATCGATAATATTAAATGATTCAAAGTGACAGCGAAGTGTCAAGCCTCCCAAATAACAGGAGCTAATCTACGTGTAGCCACTGCACTGGAACAGGAGGGATATAAACACCGTAATTTAGTGGACGTCTACCCGCTCACGTCGAAAATTGATTAACGAACACAACAAAAATAATCAAGAGTTTCGAGTTTGCTTAAAATGTGTAAAATGCTGAAAATGTGAGGGTGGCTCGAAAATGTTAATAGGTAAATTATTCGAAGTTAAACTTCCTAATGCGAGTGCGATTCTGTGTACGGGCTCCACTCGGATTCAACATTATTAACATACTCATCTTGTTTCACAGACTCGCGTATACATGCTGGTTGCACTAATACAAGTTTGCATTATACGAACATCCTGAATGCTCCTATGGGGACCCATAACTACCTAATAATATCTTGTCCCCTATACCCCACTGGCTATACCAAAACTTTAGAATATAGTTCCGATATTTTCAAGTACAAAATCAGCTTCTCAATTTAGGAATTAGGGGAGAGTCGAATAGCATAGGGTATCCCCTGCCACTCGAGTTTCATAATTGCCCTAAAACATAATTATAATTTAATTATTATAATTTAAATTATTATAATTTTTTATAATATAATTTTCCTTTTACAAGCTTTGCATTACACAAGTTTTATCGACATTATGCGAGACTTGAGTATCGCTTTCAATATATCAGGGCTTCAAAAGAGCAGAAAATAGAGCCAGCTTCTGCCAAAGATAGAATAGAGTAACTACTTGTAGCTGAAAGGATGAAATAGTAAAATGTTCGCTCTCAAATACCAAGAAAGTTAACGCAATCAGGAAACATCGTTTGTAAAGCATTTACGCTTTATATATGAATCAACATAGAACCAGAAAAATTAAATTTTAGGATTAAAAGTTTATTAAGTGTTCAGCGAAAACTATGGCTGATCGGCCTGTGGTTTCAAAGCCACAAAATTTATCATGCGTCACTTTGTACACTAATCAATTACTTATTCGCTTTTAGGAGAATTAGTTCGTGATGTAGGTACTTACGCGAATAATACTTTATTTTGACTAACACATTTAATTTCGTATTCAAATTGTGTCTCCTCCGCATTTTTACATCACCTGTTTTTGATAACAAAATTCTTTACTACTCTCAACTGACTGGCAAGAGTTCATTGAAATATTATGTTTTTTAAAAAATATTTTTGGTTTTAAAATTATGCTGTTTTGAAATTTCTGAGGAAGATAAAAGATTCGGATTGCAGTATAGGGTAATTAAGTGTCTCACCATAGGAAATTTATGGCATCGTTAAGTTTCAAGAGCCCAATAATATTAAAGTGCCAGTACTTATGCGCATACATATACACAGTCATATTCGTCAAGGCCTCTATTTTAACGCCTCTTGTGCTCGTTGGTGCTCAACATCCGACCGAAACGGTATACAACCGGTTTGGCGTAACTTAGACGGAACAGAAATTGGGTTATGACAACACCCTTGGGAACAGTTTCCCTTTATCTTGCACATGCTCTTCTCACACTGCAAGCTTAACGCTCAGTCAACTCCTTGAACGATGACTTATTCCTTCAATAAGGCTTATATGTATTTGCATCTCACTATTTGTGACAGTTTCGAATGTGCGAACCGGAAACGAGGGACCAATTTATCCCTTACAAATATTGAGAGGGGAAGTCCCTGATGGGTGAAAAAAATCGTTTTTTTTATTATTAAAAATGATAGTTGACTCATCTCAGTCACAAACTTTCATAAAATTCAGATTACTCTTGATGAAAAAATTTTCCCAAAATAAGCAATTTTTTAGCCGTTTACAGGGACTTTCCTCTCCTTAATGCGTCATGCATAAAAGCGAAATATGTCAAAAACACAGAAAGTGATATTTCAATCTTAAAAATAATTGGTGAAAATTTTCATTGTGTTTTTTTACCTTGGCGAGATAGTATGAGAACATCTTTACTGAAAAATTTCGAGAAGATGATTCTCACAAATGATAACGAGAAGTGCCATTAGTCGTGAATGATAAGAGAGCGGTTGGTTCTCAGAAGATCAAAACGACCTTTTTTATGAAGCTTTTGAAACTGAAGCTTTAATGAGAATGGTCAATGTGAATATACTAAATTTTAATCTAGATAAAGTAAGAAAGTAAAACTTATCTTTTCGAGCACTTGAAAAGAATGAAAATATGTATATCTGAGGCGAAATAAAATAGAAAGTAGGACAAGCAGGCAATGAATTCCTTGATTGCAAAACAAGGAATTCAGAATAAAAGCTAGAAACTGTATATATTAACCCTGTATATTATATCAATACCATCTTCAATTCTCCTTTTCATTTTTGAATGTAAAATGAATTGCTTGTCTGACCATAATTTATCTACTCCACTTGATAATTGTGGTTATTTCTATTCAAGTCATTTTCAAATATGGTAAAATGAGAAAATAATCTAAAAAACAGGATAAAGTACCAGATAGATATAAGAATACGGAGAACTTTAATCTTTTCGTTTTAAGTAGAAAAGGAAGAATTTGGTCAGACTTGTAGTAAGTTAGTATATAAAAAGAGGCATTTTTAATAAACTTCATAAATATTATTTTAATTTTTATAGTCCATCTATTCAATTTATATATTTTTTTTCCTAATTCACGTTTAAGTAGAAAAGACCTTTTTGGTCAGACAAACCATTTTGAAGTCCGGCCGACTTGAAAAATGTGATTTCGAAAAAAAAGCGTACAGCCATCATTTTGATTTGTATCGCTTTATAAGAATTAGTTTTTATAGTTCATTAGTTGTATAATAAACCTTTTTTCCGAATTGTTATTCATTTCATGGTTTCGCTGTAAACAATTTTTAAACAGAGGTTGTTTTAGAAGTTGCACCTTTTCAGAATCTCATTTCACTTCAGCAGTCTCTAAAATTAGATTAGTTAAAGATATGGCGACAAATGATTTCCATATTTCTTTGGAGAAAGGAAAATATTCATATGTACGAGATACTAAATGGTACAGAGGAAAGGAAAGGGAGCGTGCGGCACATCCGGCTTTAGCTATGATAAGCCCAAAGGTTGCTCGACTTAACCTGATTCAACCCTAACCTCTCCGAGGTAGATCCGGTTACGCTCGCACAGTCGTACTGGCAGTAAATTTATGCATACACGAATAACGTACTGGGGTCAAACCGGAGAAAAATCGTCCAGAGGTTATAACTACTTGCCTTTAGGGCGCATGGTCAGAGCTGCCATGAGATTCAAGGGAAACTAGAAAAGGATGCAGGAAGAGATATGGATAAAAAGGTTTGGGAAAATTAGAAGGAGAAAGAGAACAAAAGAGTGAGAGAGCGAGAGACTAGTTGTGAGAGGGTGAAAAGGGTTGGAAAGGGGAGGTAGGACAGGCTGAAAGCTAAATGCGCCGTGCCAACCTATGCATGCTAATGCCTATCTTACGGGTCTACACGATCTAAGCTTTACGGCACTGAACTATACGACGTAAACCTGTAGATCCTCTTACAGAACAATAACGTACTTAGAAGCCACACAGTATGCGTAGACAATGAAAACTATATGTCCTTGGAATATTGACAGAGAATGCCTATGAAAGAAACGTTTGGTTACAACCTGCCCGTAAAACAAGCTTTCAGTCACCCTCCTATAATTTTCACTCTTTTTATTACATTAATAGGCTAAAAAAACGTTAGTTTCGTTTATTTAATTGCAAGGAGAACTAATTTTTATTATTTTTTTTAATAATGAACATATTGAGATGTAACAAATAATTAAAAAATAATTTTCAGTGGATAAAGCACTTTATAGTCAGACGCGAAAGTCTGTATCTGACTATACAGACTGTATCTACTGAAATTTTATTTTTTAAATTAGTTAATACGAGTCTGGCATTATTATCTAAGATAATTGAAAAGCCTAGTTCAGCGGTATTTTAGTTGGAATTATAATTAAAAAGAGCTCAGAGATAGAAAAAGTATTGGTAGTTAAACGAAGCTAATCTCAACTAAAGGGGCTGCAAAGTCAGAAAGGATTTCAAAACGAATTTCTGTGGGAAAGCGAGAGTGAGTAACGTTACGACTGCTATCAGAGTTCTTCGTCTCATTCTCGTAAACAATGTGTTTAAGCTCCTCGCTTAGTCGCTCACCTCCACCCCAGCAATTTTAAGATCAAAATCAGCCCCAACTCTCCACGGGATATTCAGCTAAAACGCCCGCTGATGGTTATTGTTCTATTACTCTTTCAGAAATTGTTTTTCAGAGAAGAATTACAAGCCTCAGAGCTTGGCAGAGTTGGGGAGGGCTGTCGACACGCGAATAGGAGAAAGCGTACATCAGCCCTTAATTTCATGAGGGTACGCGTTGTCGTCGAGATAAACGACCTCCGCTCTCGTTACCTTTTTTGCTATCACTTTTTATCCCAGTTTTTATTTTATTTTTTTCTTCTCTTGCTTTTTCCCTTGTAGCTACGTAATTCCAGACGAAAGGCCCTTCTCTTTATGTTTCTCCCGTTTCACACAGAAATCCGATTCGAGGATTGAACTCTCTTGTAATTAGCCTCGAAAATTCTACCTGGTCGACATGCAATGACGCTATTTATATAAAACATGATTGTTATATCTTTTAAACACATTCTAGAGCTTGAATAAATTTCAAGAATTTTAGTAATCGAAGATAATTCTCGTATGAGTTTAAAGCACAGTTTCGACAATATTGCAAACAGGAGAAATAAGCACTTGGACAATAAACTGCAAAAAGCCAGATTTCTCAAATGAGAACGGTACGAACAAAAAAGACCGAGATAACTGCGAGCGGTCGCGTGCAGCCAGGACAGTATTTTCTCATTCGTGCAAGGTGCACAGCAAAAAATGCGTGTGTAACTGCAGCATTAATCCCATTAAGGAAATAAACATTTATGATCTTTTTATAACTCTGCTTAATTTTTGATGTGCGATTTCAGCGTGAAACTGTATATACAAAGAACAAAATCCATTCAGTCGAAATTAGCTGCGAATTTTGTTTCAAACAAATTTTCTTTTATGAAGTTATCGACTCTACTTTTCTACTCTCTTCATTTTTCCCAGTGAAATTACCGCTAATTCTTCTAAATACTCATTAAGTCGATTTTTTTCACGAGAAGGTCCTGGAAAATATCTATATTTATTATATGTCACTCGAGCGGATCGAAGTTTTGTTGACGCGTGGTCTTAAAAATTCTAGCACGCACCAGCATACCTTTTTTCTCGAAGCGCGTTTCCGAATAGCGGCTCATAAAAAGCAGACACTTGCTGGGACAGTATTTTCGCTGTCCCCTGAACGAAAAGCAAACTCTCATTATGGGATTGTCCCGCTCGCCTGTGAAAGTTTGATCCAAAGTCAGGGTGATTAACGCGGTTAATTTGTTGCAATTTGACCCGACTGCCACCCTTCCTAGCACAAGCGTCCTCTTTTCCAGCGAACCCACTGCCATGGCTGCCGGCAAACCGGCCTTCGAGCAACAGAACATGTTCGTAAATAATTTACGAGATGTAATTGTAATTCTGTCTCGTGCGAGTCCAGTTTGGATGGAAGACGAGCTGGAACGGATAAACGAACTAATTGGAACTGACGTTTTAATTTTGGTAGAGTTCAATTGCACAAACGGCTGTCGGTTCTATAATCGATTGTAATTTTCTGCTGTCCCTAATCCTATGCTTTTTAAAGCAAGAGAGCAAATCTCGCGAGAAGAGCGAAATAATACAAATCAAAGTGCATTTGTGATTATGTACACAAATTGGGAACTGTTAATTATTTTAATGAACATCAACACGGAAAATGACTCTTGATGCAGGATTAATCTCATCATACATTTATTTGTTTGTTACGTTCATCAGTTGTTATATCTACATAATTAACCTTTCTGTAGTCCGCTTCAATCTTTTGCATTATAAAAATGCAATAGTGTTATTACTATCTACATCAGTTACCTTATTATTATTTTTTATTGCTATTTATTCCTATAATTTCTTATGACCATAGATATAATGCGTTTTAGTTCCACGTTAATAATTGCTCGCTCATGCACATTCCAGGCATCGATTGCCAAAGATTACGATGTTTTAAAAGCCTTGTACTCTTAAATAGGGTGGAAAGAGCGTATAAATATTTCTCTGTGGAGAAAGGTAGTAATTATGACTACAATCAATTTGTTACTGCCTAGCTTTTCTCTGTAAAACATAATAATTTTACGCTTTGCAATATATATCTGCAATCCTTATAAATTATTCACTACAGTTTTCTTTTTTTTTGTAAATGCTAACCGATAACTGAATTTCAAGCTCAATTATTTGGATTCAGATTATATTAACGAATTCGATGAACTTTTATACTAGACTTGTGTCAAAGACTGGTTTTATTTTATTCGGCAGCAAACATTCGATACGGTTATCGTAGGAAACGTGATATTATTTTGGGAACAAGAAACGTCATCGATTTCGTGTTTATTTTTCGTGTTTTACCTTTGGTATTAAATTCTTCCTCATAAAAATTCCGAAAGAATAGTACTTGAAATCATATTTCAAAAGCCTGTGTAAGTTTGTAAAAGCTCTGATATCTTGAAAGGAACTCTTAAATTGCTTGTTTTTGATTGTGTCAAATTTTTTAAAAGAACTTTTCAATCTCTCTTAATTAATTGAAGACGGAATTGTAATCAATGTCTGCTGTCATAATATTTACACGGGTTTTCTCTTAATTAGTACTGTTTGAAAGCTAGAAACGAAATTGGATACTAAATCCAAACCTTTCTCATCTCCTGCCTGTCCAAAGAGTCGACACATCACAGATACTGATGTTCAAGTTTACAGAGCACAGTTCAAACTTACACAAGGTCTTCTACTTGGAGGATTGAGCTCCCTTTTGCAGACAGTCCGTCAGCTTTCTCTATGCGTATCCAGAATTATTCGGATCTAGAACTCTAACTTCCTGATTTAGTTGACTGAGCTGTAGAATGTACCAAGGTAAATTATTTAATAAGTCATTATACTTTGTAAGCAACTTGAAATTAAAGGGAGTGCCTTGATAATTTCAAACACGATCCTGCAAATTCAAATATGTATCGTCGTTTGTAGACATTTTATCTGAATGTCATCATTTTCCTGAACTAAAATCCTGGGGATAATAATTAAAATTAAACATTTGTATTTCTCATATGATGGAAATTGTAATTAGTATTGCTATTAATAAATAAAGTACACCTCAAATATTAAAGGGTACGTTCACGACACAATTGCATTGTTACATGTAATTGCACTGTTACTTAATGACATTTTGATAATTTGTACGTGAGACTGAAACTGAGATTTTTCATATCTCCACATTATATTAAACAAGTGAGTACTGTGATTCTGGGGAAAGGCACATAAAAAGTTTAATAAAAATAAGCGCCATACGGCAGAAACAATGTTTGTGTTAGAATCCTATAATTCACGTCACAGTATCCATATTCCATATTCGAACACTACTGATATAAAATCGGTTAGTGGACATAATAGCGCATGACCTATACTCATAAATTTTCTGTGGATTGTTGGGAGCTTATTCGTCATTAATATTCTGTTTGTAAAGTTCCATCGACATAAATTAAACTAAAGTGATACTCATACCTTGAAAATTTAGACCGATTGTCACTCAATTTTGACGCTTTTCGGTCAAAATTGAAAAAAAATTATCAAATTTTCAAATTCTGGGTGCCATCATCGTGAATGTGGCCAAATTAAAAAAGTAGAAAAACCCACGTAAAGGGGGCGGTGACACCCCGAACTCGGGGTTGTTTTACTTGTTAAAAGCCACCAAACCCTCATTCTGTAAATCCACATGAATTTTCAATGTTTCTGTCTTAATTACAGATTAAGTAGTAAGAAAAAGCTCTTCTCTAAAGCGCTTAATGTCAGATTTTATGTATCATATTAATTACTGCTGGAGTGCTATCACAGTTAATTTGAAAAAGCCTAATTACACCGTGATAATGCTATATTTATCACGCGAGCTAGGTGTCGTTAATATCTATTTATGACCCAGTGTAGGACTGCTAACGATCTTAGAGGTGAAGGGGAGGCAGAATTGCTCGAGGCGTAACTCATCACTTATTCAAGCTAATCTACGAGCCACTTGGATTCTCATGAACCTTGCCACTGGTCCTACCGGACCAACCAGAACGTCGTAATATCTCAATTTTCAAAGCAATTTCAAAGGTGTGAATCTCAGGGATAAATATTATCCTTGAATATTGTTATTGCCTGAAATATTTGTTAGACCAATTAACAATATTTTCTATAAATAGAAAAAAATGGTAACACATTGATCTCGTTTCATTCCATGAAAGTTTCTCTTTCCTCATCGAGGTCATCTACTTCAGAGAGAACACCAACCCCCATCTTGTTAAAAAAACAGGGTCAAATTGAAAAAGGTGCAAATTACGAGTTACATTCCCTGTGGAAGTCGTAAACGGGTCCCTTCTTGGTTGAAAGTGATACAAATCCACGTCTAGTTGAAGAATCTGCGCCTTAGGGTTGACTTACTGCGTTTCTTGACAGCGAAAGGGTCGTTGTGATTCGCAGTCGTCTTTGATAACTACACCTTTGTGTCTCGTAGAGACTTCGTCGCTGTTACTATTCTCCCAGTAGGGATAGGGTTAAAGACAATAAAGGAGATAAAGATGGCTAGAACACACAGAGAGACAGAGAGAGAGAAAGTGATAAATAAAGAGAGAGTGACAGAAGAACAGAGGGGTAAAGGGGGAAGAATAGAGTATTCTGTTCGAAGGAGAAAGCATTCCAAACGGACTGCCTCATGCATATGCCACAATCTCATTTGACTGCATAATCGCATTCCAGCCCCACGGGAAGCTCGTGTCAACAAGTTATGTATTTTTCTATTCCAATCTTCTCGCACTTTTTAACCTCTCATTGTTCTATTGAGATGACTCGTTTTCATCAAGCTCAAAATCACTGTAATTTACACTGATTATTTCATTTTCCGAGGTTCCATTAAAAAATGCAGATCATTCTTAAAAAATACTGTAAAGAGATCTGGTATGCGATTATAAATGCACCAAATTTAATTTCTTTCTTAAATGAGCCTTAGGAGTTAGTATTTACAAATGGTCTGTTTATATTTTTCAGCATGAAGCCCTTCGTATTGAATTAAGCAGGATATATTAACCTTGGAAATTTATACCTGCGGGTTTGTTTCTATTGAGGTTTGTTGTTGATCTGAAGCAGACGCACTGGTTCGAGCTATTGTGGTCGTTTGACTCTTAGTTAAGCTTTGAATCTCGATCGGAGAGGTCCGGGTGTTATTGAAATTAAATTGTACAAGTATAGTGAAAGTAAAACTAAAAAATGAAAAGTTTTAGTGTAAAAGAAAGTGCCAAAAAAAAGGATTATGAAGAAAACGAGGTTCGGGGAACATCATGCAATTTGGGTAAAAACAGAAGGTGGATATTATTTATTAAGGAAGTTATTTAATTCAAATTAAACTTGAATTTTTTAGCTCATTTAACCAAATATTTTTTCAGAATCTGAAGCTGGATTCCGTAGCCGTAGCCGTAGCGGTGAGTGATGTGTGTTTGTTTTTTTACTGCTTTCATTTTCTTTATACTTCAAAACTTAAAGCAAAATTTGCCGGATCTGTATACACAACTTTTAATTAATCATTATCTAACATAAAACTGGGTCGACAGGATGTTGTATGTAGGAAATTCTCGTAACTTCTAATTTTAAAACTTATAAATTGAAGTTTTCGCCATGAAGCGGGAAAAGGGTTTAACTTAGTGGTCCAACCGCTCATATGCTGCGCCCCCGAAATCCCATGAATTATTAGGGCGCTTAAGGTATAAATATAAAATAACATTCACCACTATGACACAAATCGCAGAGTCGGTATAGCTGACTTGCAGGTTGAGAGGTACCAACTTGACATAATGATACATCGCTGTAATGAAACCACCATGCGACATCGTACTTCGACTACGTTTTCCCCCCACCTCTCTTTCCTCCGACATTTCAAGACATTGCCTTTACTTTCTCTTTAGTATAGACTCTCCATCATTCTTGCTCTTTCTCTCCCTGCTTCGACACAATATTCTGTAGATTCGCTTTCGCTCCACACATGCTTCTTATAAATCATGGTTTACCTCCCTTTCACATTAAATCGTGTATTTCAGGCAACAGAAGCGTGTTCAATCGGATTTACTTGTATTCATTTTCAACCTGAATAACGGCACATCTTTAGTGCGAAGTTTATTATTAATATTCCAATAATTTTATAAAAACTGATGAAAAATAATGCGTTTATCCTTTGAGTAGCGCAAAATAATTCTGAATTTCATCCTGTGATCCAGATTGTAAATGCACGGATTGGAAACACGGTTTTGAAATATTTTTAATCTTCATATAAATATATTATATTGTCATTTACATTATATATGGAGGTCTTAACGAGTAGATGTTAATCGATATACAAATGAGTTCGTTTATGGAAATATTGAATAGCCCCAACCACGACTAAGTAAGTTCGAGAAAGCCTCTTTGTTCCCGCAGTAACGCTCGCAATTTCGGGAATTTCGACCCAGTCCAAGATTCCAAGTTCCCACTTGAACTTAGATAGTGGTACTTGTATTATCTAACGGAGCGAGACTAAGCCCAGCACTAACTAAAATCGTTCACCAAAAGCTAAAGAAGACTATAGTCTACCCTAGAAGACAATAAATTATCTTTTAATATTCATTAATCTCTGTACCATTCAATATAGCGAAACTAAATTTGCTCTTATGATAATTACCATATACCTTTAATAATCGTCACTCTATATGAGATAAAAATATTTTATTTTATATCTTAAATATTACATTTTTGAGATGCATGGATATGCACTAAGGTGAGTATCTTTCATCCGAGGACAGACCTACTAGACTTTGAATAATGTATCATCCTTCTCGAGGATCTATATCTGTAAACTACCAAGATTCAGTTAACCTGGTTCTCGAAATACAAATAAAAATAGAATCATGTAAGGACGATTTTCCCACTTTATACCTCTCTTTTCGCGTTTCTTCGACCATTATCGACCTTTCGAGGATTTGGAAAAATCTGCCATTTGATAGGATTCCAATTGAAAGTATTTTTATTTGATCACTCTCGTAAAAGCAACCGAATTGCAATAACGTCTTCTGTAAAGCAGATGAAATAGAAAAGTATTTTTCTTTTTAATTCTGTTATAGACATTCTATCTTTGAATTAAATTAATTTTATCTCCTCGTTTATTAGGAAATTTTCTCTTTGAAATTAAAAAAAAAAGTAATTGTTCTCAGTCTTGTGCTTTTGAGGGAAACTCATCTTCGCGTAAGCTGTCTTAATCAGGCTCTTTGTATTTCGTAATAATGACAAAAGCAAAGGAAAAGAAAAAGCAGAAGGGATGCAACAAAAGTTAGGAAAATGCGCCTCGTCGCATTTTTCTGTGGTTTCCCAATTTCAAGAACACTCCCTCTTCGAATCTTTTCGAAGAAATACTCTCATCCCCGTGGTGCAATGAACGTACGAGAACTGCGGTTTCCCGTGTACTTTTTAGCGGCAAGTCTCTTTTTTCTCTGCCTATTTCCTCTAGAAAGTCTAAAGAACTCCGCATGGAAAATATACATATTCGTGTTGCTCGGCTTTTCAGTTTATGCTTAAGCAATATATTTACTATGAAACTTCGAACGAAAGAAAGTAGTCAAAGACGCAAGGAGTACCACCGAAATATTTGAAACATGTAATTATACTATTTAATCCAATTAGTTATATCGTTTAGTACAGTAAAATTTGTTTAAAAATATTCCGTTTTCAGAGAATGTAGGTCAGAAATGTTAGTGAGTTTATTTAATGTAACTCGATTAAAAGGTACTTTTGAGGCAAATGAATGTTCTTGTATCGATCCGAAAAAGATCTCTTTAATTTTGCATTAGTGAAAATTCACCGACTTAATCGATTTTCATTTAAATTATTAACTTTCGTTAAAAACTTCAGTAATTTTTGACTGGGTAAATCAGTGAAATATGACTGAAATATCAATGAATAATCATTAATTCGAATTAAAAGAGAATATCAAGTAAAAAGTCTTGGTCAAGGCTCAAGAGGCAAGTGAAGGCTTCAGGGAATTTACTCATTTTTGGAAAATGTATTCAGGTTATCTCCTTGGAAACGAGAGGCTTTTCATAGAACCATCAGATGCTTAGAAGTAGAACGAATAAAACATCCATTATCTCTAATATTATTAGATCATTGTCGACTGACAGTCTGGGGGTCGACACATAAGCAGTTTACACCAGAGGATTGCTGGTTCAGATTCCATTTGTTCCGCTTGTCACCTCATGACGTATATCCCATCCGCCTCGACGTACCTCCACCCTTTCTGTGCTTGTTTCACCAATACACAGATATATGTCTGCCATCTACGCAAGCTCACTCGTATTCTTTTCGAACTTTCCAATTTAAAGCTCCTTTTTTAAGTGAAGAAGATTAAGTGAGATAATTGAATAGGTTTTGCATTTTTGTAAAATGTAATACTTGTATAGTATTCTTCTATACTTCTCCTCTACTCACGCAAAACAGTTTGCTTGAGTGAACTGCTATTGAAGTTGTGATCCGATCTTCGAATTCCAAATTATATAGAGGATAATATCCTGGAATCCAGGCAATTCTCTAGACAATTACGTATTCAAATATTCGTGTATATCCAGGCTTGCTCCGGACGTTTATCAGTTCGAAGAGAGTACTCTGTAGAATCCCAGTAACTTTCCATTGACTTACTCTAATGACCTTGAAATCTATTAACTATCTACTTAATATCACCTGCATGTAAATTTGCTTCAAATCCCGTAGACAATATTTTTCGTCATTAAAATATGACAATTACTATTAAATTTCTCCTTCTCCATGTTTTTATCCACTCTGGAATCGAAGCTAGTTCCTTTCAGAGCTATGAAAGTCCATTAACAGGCCTACTTACGTCTAACGAGTCGCCATCCGTCAAGAAAGTAATAAGAGTCGTTATAAAAATTATGACAGCTATAAACTCATGTTTGCTTATCGAATCTGATATTTTATCACAGGGTTGGATAAATTATGACCCATGAGATATATTTTATTGTAGGCTAGGTGTAAAAAAGTAAGTAATTTCATCTCTCATAAGGAAGATTGGTCGTGAAAATTCTCGAGAATATTCTCTATTTAAAAGTTTACTCTCGGATGCGACACGAATTCGAAATTTTGATTTCATCTCGGCAGCCGCTTCTGCAAAACTCCAGTAAGAATGCTGCTGGCACGAGCGGAACGTCAGAGCCGAGAAGGATCGTTCCACTTATCTCACAATCACTTAAAAAGCAATCCCACCGTCTCTTGGTGCGCACCTTAAGAAAGATCGCGTATCTTTTCCTTCTTGGAAACCAGAATTCTCGTGGCGTGTTAATAATGACTTGGAACGAAGTAGTAGCACACTGAATACTACATATTTTTGTTCTTTTTATTTTTTCAAACATTCTGATATCAGAAACTGAAATACGTGGCGGCTCTCTAATTATCCCCAAGAGCTTAGAGCATTGAAGATGATCTATTCGAGTAGGGTAAGAAATTTCTCTGAGTGTGGGAGGAAGAGAGAAAAGTGGGTGGGAAAATGGGGAGAATGAGGAAGATGGAAAGAGAAAGGGAGAAGGAGTAAGGAGAGTGGAGATACGACGTCCTCCTGGAATTCAAATGAGAGTGATATACAGGGAGGGGGTGAGAAGTTGAGGGCATCGTGGAGAAGGGGTGGCTACCCTCCAGGACGTGCAGGAGTCGCGAGGGGTGGAATGAGAGATGTAAGGTAATTAAAGCGAACGTGCGCCACCTTGTAGAAGATTTAAAAGCTCGTAACTTTTTATGATTTACATTCCTTTCATTTAGTCGCACGTTCCTACGGATAGACTTCCTCGTCGGTTTCTTTCTCTCTTTTTCTATCTCCTTTACTCCTTGGCAACTTCTCCCTGTTCTACTTTTGCTACTGGACTAGTATTGGTATTCCACTTTACCCAGCAATCTCAAGATTACACACGACAACTTTGCCAAACCGTTCGGAACACAGTTTCCAACTTGACTCTTTCACCCACCCATCTCGCTCGAGCGAGACTCGATTAAGCTTCCAAGATCAAGATTAATCGAATCTGTGACCGTGCTTGGCCAGCTTGCAATTGGATAATTAATACTCGCTCGGACTCACGGAATGTAAGCGCTCTTCATCTAAGTTTATGGCTTTTCTTCGGGCGTTAATCCAACTTCACACGTTTAAAGATTCACTCTTATTTGTGTTAAGTATATGTGAGAGGATCAAAATTAATCTTGAGCATTTTAGCTGCCAGATTTTCATTATGAATCGTTCCAGTTAATAGTCAAGTGATGGACCTAACTTTCTGAATCTACAAGATATTCAATCGAAACTTTCTGATTGATATGAAATAAAAATATAAGTAATTTATGACTGAAAAGTTTTGAACGTTCAAGTAAACGAATTTTTGTATTTATTGTATTTTAAACTAGAAACAGTTTTAATATATTGACTCAGTTACATTGAAAATAATTCTGTATGAAATTGTAATTTATATTGTTATTTTTAGTTGGAATAATATGTGTGGATAAAATAGAATTGGGAAAAAATATTTCGTTCATTTGAATGTTCAAAATTTACAAAGGAATTTATATAATTTTCCAGAAAGTCTCTGCATAGAGATAAATTTTCTTTTATTAAGCTGTCGATCGCCTTTTTAAACCCCTTTTCTAACCAATAAGCCTTTTTCAACCCTCGTTTCCAACCAATAAGCCAGTAATCCAGAACATTCCAAGTGATTAAACTTTTTCTATTAGTTTTCTTGTCACTGTGAATATAATCCGTTGAAAAATTGTTTGTTTCGGCAAGTTTTAAGAAATATTTTAAATTTGGGAGGATAGGAAAGTGGTGAATTCTAGAATGGTAAGAATGATGAAACATTATAGCTCATTTTTCTTTCCGAATGATGGGATCTCCCTCCATAAATTTTTAGTCTGGGGAGTTGGTGAAAAAAGTGGAAAAAAGTATCCTTGCTCCTGAAAGGTTGCAAACTGCAGTTATTTGCAAAAGTTATTTCTTTCTCTCTCAAAAAAAAAAAGAAATGAAAATTCCATTCAAAATTATTCAAAGAAAATTGTACATACGCGAGAAGTAATTGAGGGGAAACTTAATTAAAGAATTAAAATTAATAATATAAAATGATAGTTATTTTCTCCAGAATTGTTCAGATTGAATTGAAAATTGATCTAGATCTATGATAAATAGATAAAATGATTATCTCCTAATTAATAAATAAGTTTATTATTGAACTGATGGATAACAATTACAATAACAGGAATGATTAAGGTTTAATCTTGAGTATCGAGAAACTTTGAACTATCGGCGTTTCCACCAATAAACTTTACTCGCTTCAACGATTTCGTTACTCCAGTTGACAAACTATTGAGAAACTAGTGCACCAACATCAGAAACCATTTATGTGATTATCTATTAACAATTTAAAATACTCTAATATATAAATAGATTAATATTTTAGCAAATAAAATGACTTAATTTGCATTTAACTTTTATCGAAGTAAACAAAAATAAAAGGTAATAAATCCGTTTGGATATTCTTCAAAAAAATTCTTAATAATTGTTCTGAGAACCACTGAATTGGTAATACATTCAGTACGTGAAAGAAAAAGTAAAAGCAACCTTAATGGTCGTATTTTGCAACAATTAATGCCGTCCGTCTGGAGGAAGATAAAAGTTCAGACCATTAGTTTAAAGCGGAGGTTAGTCTGTACAACTCCCAGTGTTGCTTTTAATTTCGTTTCGTTGGAATTGTGGTTTTTCTAAAGTCCCTTGAGTATTCTTGAACTTTTCAGTCACTCAAGTAGGTCTACTAATCTAGAAAAAATACTGTCGAGGGAACTATAAAATCGTGATAAATTCAAATTTTTATTTCAAACAAGCAATTTCTAACAATAATAAATATTATTACACATGCAACTTGCAAAATACTCATTTTTTAAATTAATGAGGTCTGAACTATACTTTTTTAGAAACATTTTCTTGCTTTACAAAATATTAGGCTTAAATGGATATAAATTCGACTTTTAAATCATATATGCAGTAAATACTAAATACTTGCGCTTAATTGAGTCGTCGGACGCACTGATTGAATTGCCAGAAGCAATTGGTCAGTTTTTATTGCCGATAGCCAATCGCAGAACAGAATGATAGGCAAAAATATCTCAGTTCGACCGATACGAAAATTGCCGGGAAATTGGAAAAACAGGTTGCTCCGGCAGTCGCCGTCAATTGATTTGTCACAAAGCACGACCCCATCTTTCCAACTCATCGTCGCCAGCCAATAGCATTCGTCATTAAAATATTCATCGGAAGTGCGGGCAAGGGATGCTCACATCCGAGGATGGATTTTCCAATTCCCACCAATCACGTATACGCAAGCAGGATTTATGAATCAAACCATTTGAGATCATAAATCAAAATGTACTTGGAAGTTCTAGAAATTGGATGAAATTATTTTTCATGACTTCTTTTTCATTAATTAATATTACAATTTATCAATTATAAATTCCGGATGTATAAAACTAAAGTCCAAAATTTGTTTTATGACTCATATATGTAAGTAAATCCCTTTTATATGTCACTTTCTCGAATATTGCAAAGTAAAGACCAGGAACACTGATTAAACTGAGAAATGGCGTGTTCGAGACATTAATTTTCTTTCCGAAATAAGTTTTACTCCTCGTAAAGGGGATACAGTAAGTTGGAAACAAGTTGGTTTCCGTCGTCGCTACGGATAATCCAATCGAGCGTTCATTGGTTGATACCTGTCGAAGTATCGTTCGTTCGTAATTCGATCCACGTCATTTCCGGCGAGGAAGAAGAAGCTTAAAAGCATTGGATAATAAATAAAGCCTTCGATACTTATCTTCGAGATATGAATCCGTTCCTGGATGGATTGACCTAGGCCATCCTTCTCGAAGAAATAAACAACCCCAGACAAGCCACTTTAATTCCGCAGTAAACCATTTATACGACGAATAATAGATATTGGAAACGATCTCCTTCTGCAACCGCAGCGAATCGATACGTTTCTGAAATTGATTCGTGACCGACTTAAAATGTTCGTCTCTAAAATTCATCGAAATTTTTCCAATTATAAGCTTTCATCTGAGTGAAAAAGTATAAAGTGCTCACTAAGAGTTTTTAACATTTTTTACACACTAAGAAACTTTTTTACATCAAGATACTTTTTGCATTAAGTAAAACTTTCTAATTAAATTTTTTATTATCCTTATCTTATACATTTGCATTGATTTTTCCAGAAATTATATTGAAAAACCTTTCTATTTCTTTCTCGAAGTTTCTTTAGAAGTATAAAATACTTTAGTGAATGCGGTTTGTATATTACGAAAACTCGATCCTTATATACAGTATCGAAGTAATCCTTACCATGCCAGCTCCTTTATGTCGACCTGTCGTTCAAGTTAACCGAGCGGCGAATTAATTAAACTTGTATTAACGATATCGATGAATCAGCGATACTCCGATCCTCGCTACGCTGACGAGTAAATCCTGCCGAGGAGTAATAAATTTTAGAAAAATTGCTTGTACGATTTAACTTCATTTCAGCCGGTTGATAAAGTCTCGGGGCTTCTTCTTTTTTTTTTTTTTTTAATTTTCTTGCTCTTTTTTCCTTTCTTCTGCTATCTTCATTAGGTCTAGTTCAAATATTTCAATCAGTTTACCTCTCTGTTGACCGTTCAATGATTCTGTTTTTACATCAATGAATACAAAATAAGTATCAATTATTGAATTAAATCAAAGGACAGATAAACAATACTAGTCTTTTAACCATCTAACAATGCACTTCTTGTTCACTCTTCTTCAATTCACTGAATTACGTCGAGAGAAAGGTGCTTTTTTCTCAATAAAAGAAAATCACCCAGGAGGAATGAAGAAGTTGTATATTATAAAAGACAAAGAGTTACTAAGAGACATTTTCAAAAGAAGTTTTCTTTCCAAAGGTAGAATGTTTAGTGGTGTTTCATATCCTCTTAAAGACGACTTATCGCGCTTCAGAAAGTATGATGAATACGAATTACCACATTTCTCTACAACAGCTTGGAAGAACGAAACAACATTCGTGGTAGAACTATAATAGCGCAACACTGCAACACTCTACTGTGATTGGCAACTTTCAAGTCTTGATGCATTTCAAACTTTGTTAATCAACAAGAAAGTCGGAAAATTAAATTTAAGCTTGCTGAATCAGATTCTTAGAAAATTTTTATACTAAATACTTTTAGGAATATATTTTCATTCTTAAAACTCAACAACTTTTCAAAAAAAAAATAGAGAGTACATTCACTCACCCTTTTCCTGTATTGTATAATTGACTTACCTGAAACAAAAATTGTATGATTAGATTATGTTAATTTATTTCTTTATTTAGTGGATTAAAATGAAACTGTTTCAGATATCTTAAAAACTTCCATTTTAAAGACTAATAAAAATTTCTTGATTAAATTAACGTCTCCACTTTACAATTTTATGAAAAAAAAAAATAGTCCATTATAATTTGGAAAGTTGTTGACATATAATTAATAAACAACTTAAAAAGTAAAAGTAATGTAATTGCAATATATTTTCAAGTTGTATTTGAGAAGTTGCTCTCTTTCCCACAAAATGGTAAAGTGCGTATATAGGGGGTAAATTTCATCCACTCCCTAAATCTGAAACAGTGATAAGTATACCACTGATTCCAATTAGCGTTTACACTGATGAATCAGCAGAATTTATTTCACTGGTTCATCAGCGTATATACGCTGATTGGAATCAGTGGTGTTCTTATCGCTGATTCAGATTAAGAGAGCCCGACCTGAGAGCTCTGATCGCGATTAGCAATTGAAAAATCCGTTAGGAATCTCTAAACCGATGTGAAATTAGCGGTCATTGGATGTCAGTGAGAAAGATGGGTTGGTAGATTGACATTTGCCATTCATGGTTAGTGAAGGTTGAATGGTCGCGAGTTGAGACTGAATCAGAGAATGTATCGGGTGGGCGAGTGGTCAATTTAAACAGAAAATACAAAAAGTAAATTAGCCGGACAGAACGTCCGTTCGGTGGTTTGTTCCGCCACCCTGCGCCGCAGCGTCACGTGTGTCGGATCGTGCGGTGCTTGCGGTTCCTGAATTTTACGAACACCGGGTAGATTATTATGCCGATGGGTGCGTGTGCGTCCACCCACGCATGGACCAATTCGGACCATATGCTGACCACGCTCAAAATCGAATGCGACCTGCTACCTACTCTGTTTCGCGTGATCGTAAATCGCATTTTGCCGGGTTACTCGTTTCGCAGGAGTGAAGAAGTTCATGCAAATTCCGAATTAACTGATAGAGGCACATCTTGTCAAAGAGTGGTCTATTAAAAATATTTATCGTATCATTGTTCATTTAATTTAACAAAATTTTTCATCTTTCGTAATTTTTGATATTCAAAAAATAATTTTTCTTAAATCTCACTCTCTTATTTTGAATTAGTGTACTTTGTAATCGAAAGAGTTAAGTTGTTGAAAAGTTCACAGTTGGAGCAAAAGTAACATTGTCAAAGTAATTTGTTTCCTTTTAGAGTCTCATTAAAAGAAATTCTTCATGGATTCTTGAATCTCAGGTTGCAGTTAGAGAAAATAGAAAATTTATCTTGCATGTTGTATTTTGTGACCTCGTTTTTGTAGAAAAAAAAACAGCTCGGCGGTTAAAGCAATTAAAACGCGTACCTAGACTTAGCTCCTTAGCAGAAGAGTTTCAGGATTTTCTTAAACCGGGCTTAATTAGGAATGAAGCTTTCGCCAGAAGAGAAGAAATTAAGAAATATAAAAAATGGACTCAACTTCTCCTATTCGAGTAACCGCGTGGAAAATATTGATAAGAATCGTGAGCAAAGTCCGACTTTGGGAACGTTTTTTGTAAATGAATTTTATTCATTTGATAGGATTGTCCCTGTAGATTATATAAAAATTCACGGATATATGAAAAGAATATTTTTCTGGCTGCTGTGAACGAAAAGAATGAGATATTTATTTTCTCGCATATTGATTGCGATGAAAAGTCAAAGCTCGAAAAGTGGAGAACATTAACGCATTAGTTGACTGGCAAGCAATTATTTAGCAGAGCGTGAAGGGAGCATCATTCGTACGGACACCCCTGGTTTGTTTAGCATTTTACAACCCCCTGTTCGCTTTATCCTGGGCTTGTGCATGCACACGTCGAACTTTACGTCTAAATATTCCGTTGTAAACGGGCTAAACAATCATGTCTTCCTGTTGGCTGTTTGACATTTCTATTTATAAATATATCAGAGGTATAATAAATAACTTTTATCGTGGTTTTTGTAAAATTTTAATACCTTCGCAGTTTATTATTTTCTTACTGAAAAAATATTTCTATGTCATTTTTGTCATAAAAAGATATCGCGATCGCTGTCTGACTAAACGTCCACCTTTACTACTGTTTCCCTATTAACTGGCCATACGTTAGCATTTACTACTCACTCCTATCTCCCTCTTCAATCCCCTTTACAAATTCTTTTTCACAATCCCTTTCTGACCCCTTTTTTGGGTACGAATTGACTCTGCCGGAATTTTTTAAAATGAAATTGGGTAGAACTTTTATTCAACATCATAGAATAAAATATTCTACCCTTTTTTTAACAAGATAGATACTTTCATCTCCTTCAACCTGTCAGCTGTCGGAATCTCACCCAGGCTAACAAGTTAACTTGAAGTTGACGATCACACATCTCCGGCAGAGCAGTTTCAGAAAGGAATAAAGGTCGAGACGTCAGGAACGGTGTCAAAGCAAGCCGAGAGGGATGTTCCCAGTAATTCTTTGGGAGGGCGCGTCGAGTCCGATCACGTCTGGGGCCACCCGGAGTGAGACACGAGTACCTTAACCTCTGGTTTCCTCTCACCTCGACTTCCCACACCACCTAGGATAAACTACGTGCTCCTATAACGACGCCAGCCTGAACTGGCGTACACTTTTTACAACAAGTTTGGCAAGAGTCTGAAGATTTTTATTCTGATAAATTATTATCTCAAATAGTGCTTTCACATTTTCTGTTCTCGCGAACTATTAAGTGAAAAAGAAAACTGAATCAATTAAAAAGTCAATAAATATATAATATGAGCCTTGCTAAGGAAGAGAGATAAAAATTCTGGGATTTTGAAAGTATTTTTATAGCCTACTCAAGAATAATTATCCCGAACCAAATTTGATTAAAATTTAATTTCAGTGTTATTTCTCTGAAGTATAAATCTGTAAAATATGGATTCAAGAATCGTGCCTACATTTTCTCATTCCTTACTAGAACCGTGGGATCCAATAGAATGGTAGACGAGACTCGCGCGTTAATTCGTATTAATGCGAGCGTGATCCGGAATAATTTAGATCGAGATTACTTCGCCCGCTCACTGCCTGGGGACTGATTTGCCACTGAATTCGCCCTCCTGTTAGTCAATACGTTTCGACCATTTCTCATCAATTTTTAATCTAAAAACTCACGTGGAATGAAAATTTTCACTGTGAGCTCATAGAAACCATATAGGGTGTACTTTTATCTCATTGATTTTTTTTAAATTGTGCAACGCTAATATTTTTCCGGTAAATTTTTCTGTTTAAAGATTTTTGTAAATGTAGTTTAAATTCACTTTATGTGAACCGAGGCCATCAATGAAAATTTGTAAACTTAATTAATGTAGGAATTTTCCAGTTGATAAAAATAGTTGAAAAGCGATTGATATTTTGATACACATAAATTGAATTTTTTCGGTGTGAAGACACAGCCTAAGAAAAAGGCAAAGGAAATTGTGACTCGAAGAAAAATCTTCTCAAGTTTAAGGGAGACAACTCATAAAACAGATATATGATGAGGAGCTGAAGTTCTTTTTTCTTTTCGAAAGGGAGCTCGATTTATTTACGAGCAACACCCGTTCAAAGTCGCCACAAATCTTGGAACTCTTTGGTCAGAAGAGAATCAGAACATATTCCTATTCCAGAGGAAGCGAGCATCTGGGAGAACCTTGGCACTCATGGGGTGGAAAACGTGACCGGATACGAATGCTAATCCGGCTCGATTCCACCCTCAGACGTTATTTTGACGTATCGGCCTAAGTTTGAAAACGTTCAAGCAGATTATTTACGAGCCAGAAATATTCGAGGACGAATAGCTTTATAGGACCATCAAGGTACAACCAAACTACTTGAGCCAACTTTTTCGCTTTAGGACTCGCCTATATGGCGACGTGATGTCTTTATGAGAGATTCTGTGATAGGCGAACTTTCTGGGTTATCGCTACCTATCATAATTCCCTTTTGAAACATAAACTATATCGAGTCCTTTCAAAGGTGAGTCATTAAAATGAGTTTGATAGTTATAGTGGCAAATATCTAACTAAAGCAACAATGGAAGCTCTGAAACTGTGAATCAAGAAATTTTGAATTTTTTGTTAAATTCTTTTAAATTCTTTTCAATCATTAGGCTTGGATTTTACAAAGATTTATAATGATGAAAAGACTCATTGTACATACATCAGTGTAAATATATCATACCTCGTTAGTGAAAAGACTTGAGTTATCGCGAAATCAGGAGATCCATCCCCTAAAATCATTGAAGCTATCAGGGTGCAGCCCTAATGTCTAAAGTTCGTGTTTAAAGACATATGTCAGCAAGTGTAACTAGTAAATTAAGAGGAGGCGTTGTTTTAAAGATAAATTATCAGTAAACAAATATGAAACTGAAAAATGTCGTACTTAGTATCTTTTAGTATCACGTATCACGTATTAATTATATAGTAAAAAAGTTTTCATTCTTATTATTTTATTTTTCATTTTAGATTAATATTTAGATTTATATTCGTAAATGAATATTCACTGTGAGCAAGTGTTGAATGACATTTTCAGTCCTTCTTCCATTGTGCGAAATGTGAGAAGGATTTTAGGATTTCATATGATACAGCTATTCGCACAAATATTTCTGAGCTATCGCAGTTCCGAAATTTAATACAGCATGAAATGTGTTTGATTGTAATACGAGAACGTCGAAGAGAAAATTCAGATTAGAGGCAGATTAAGTCGGCGCGAAGAGCCGTAAGCATGGAGCGAGTAAATGGCCGCTAGTCTCGTTAAAAATTCTCCGGTCTCTCTAGACAAATGGTGCCGATCGCTATCGCGACTTGTACAGGCTGCTATTACAACCGCCACGAAAACCTGCAATCTGAGGTCGAAGAGAAATCACCACTGGCGGGCTACGACCCCCATTACCACCAGCCATGAGCCATTTGTCTGAGTTGGTCAGTTGAAGGACTTGTACTTCAACATTTCCTACTCAGGACCACTGATTTTCTTCTACCAAGCACCTCTCTAATTTAATGAAACTCTTTGAACGTAAATAACGACGCCAGAAATAGATAACCAAAACTTGTTATTTAATCAAATCTATTTGTTCTTCAAAATTCTCGTTTGCTTAGGTAGATGCAGTTTTCTGTGAATGTGACATAAGTGTCTTTTTAACTTGTACGATAGAATTATTAACATAGGAATTATTAACATAGGAGTAATTGATTGCTGACATAGAATATTTGAAGTGAAGAGATATGTCTATAGAATATCAGGCTAAACGTAGCCTTAACACAACTTTTGATTGGCGCCTTCGATTGAACCTGTATCGATACCTTGCAATGACCGTAAATCAGTCGAGCGCAGCCTGGGGGTTGGTAGCAGAGGACAACACGTGCCTGCCATCTATATCGAGTCCCGTTTCTCTTCCAGTTTCTCTCTTACCCCATCCACTCAACTTTTGGCCAGCTACGGTGCCCGTAACGGGCACTGGAAGCACCTGACCTCGGCAAGGCCACGATACACACCGGATTCTCGTAGATTTATATCGTCCCGAATCGAATTCAATTTTGAAGTAAGTGCATTTTCCCAAAGTTTGAGGAGAGAGAATTTCACCCACTTTCAAGTTCGATATATTAACGAATTCGAAATCATGAAACATGTGCGAGAACAGTATCCATAAATAAAAAATTCAGAGAATTTCGCTGAATTTTTTACGTACATTGGCTAAAGTAAATAGATTTTGAGAAAATCGGGGTAGAATCGATAATATCAAACATAAATGAAAGATTTTTCCTTCTTATAATTGTTCTTTGAGGTGGTGCAAATTGTTACGTACAGGCTAAAACTTATTCTATACCAGTTCATAAAAGACAGACAACGGCCATACCACGCTGAAAGTATCAGTTCTCGTTAGATCACTGAAGTTAAGTAGCGTTGGGTGCGGTTAGTACTTGGATAGGTGACCGCCGTGGAATACCGTCTTTCCCTTACTTTACTGCACATTATACTTGATCATGGCCGTAGTACGTGGAAAGCTTTTAGAAGCAGGCATAAGCCAAATGTTGTACCATATCTAATACTTAATCCTAAAAAGCACAATTTATGATTTTCAGGATATCCTGTGGCATTATCGGTGATCACAATTAATTAATTTTTATTTTTATCAAGATTCATTAATATCTGTCTAATAAACATCTCTATAAGTTAAAATGAAGTCGTTATCTTGGTTAAAAATGAACTTAAACTGGTGGCGCAGGCATCGCAACTTTTGCGACGTTTCCGGTAGAAATCATAGATAAATTTGTATACTCTCATTAATGTAACTAAATTAAACCAGGAAAAGTCATTCAACGTCTGCTTATAAATTGAGAAAGCTTTAAGCCGAGTACAATTAAAGGATTTGCACTAGAATGATACAAAATATAATTTCTTAAATTGCGCTCGACTGAATTTATGCTGCAAACGACAGAACGCCCAAAGAGAAAGAAAGAATGGTTTTATTCCAGGAAAAGAGAACTGGGAGACTGTAATTAAAGTTAATGCTTGCTGATTTAATAACTGTTTCACCTGAATTGTCCCCATTCCGCCGGATTGCGTGCTCTAAAGTTCCATTATAATCATAACGAAGGAATTGTTGGACCAAATCGATCGTTAAATTTCACTTGTTGCCAATACAGGGGGTTGAGAAAAGCAACTCTTGCAAACTTTTGAACATCTGGAATACACAGCTTGGCTTTTATGAAAGTAGAGAAAGTAGGGAAAGTAGGGAAGAATTACTTTCTTATTGTTTTGTATTCACAAGTCGGTACTTAAGAAACTTCATTCCATTAAATAGAAAAAAATACTCTTTTTCTCAGATCGATCCATCAAGTTAAGAAAAGTTCAAGAATTCTGAAACTGCGAAGAACCCTTGTATTTTGAAAATAACTTTAACAGATAATCCTCGGAATATTCATGTTTCTGGCTTTTTCCAGTCTGGCATAAAAGTCATATTTGACACAAGTCATTCTTAGAAAATGAAGTGGCAGCCCATCTCCCAAAGTTGGGCGGAGAATCCTCGGAAATATTAGAAGAAACTTTTGTGGTTGTCCAATTCAGGAATCGATCGATCCGCAATAACAATTGGGCGCACTCAGCCTCGGAAAAATCGAGGCCGACCACTATTTTCGTGTTGGTGCAATATCTGTAAGTGCATTTTTCCGGACATCGGACGTCGTATACAAAGATACCCAAAAGTATCCTCTTCCATTTAAGAGTGGTTGTTGGAAGAGGTTTTAGACCAGTCGACCGAGATAAGAAGATACCCGCAATTCTTCTCTAAGAACTCGTAATCCCTTTCAAAATAGAGCAGTCTATACATATTTTAACTCATATTCTTTATCATTTGTCCTCTGATTCAGCCAACAATTCTTTCAAAATTCGTAAAATAATTAAGATCATATAACACTTATGAGCAGTATAATAATATCTCAATACATAAATAAAAATTGACTATTCCATTTTAGGATTTCCAAATTGATTGGGATTTCGCTTGATTTTCATGAATTCAACATGTGGATATGAGTAGCTTAACATATTTGTGGATGGTATATAGATCCGCAGCTATAAGTGTCCCTTACATGTGTTCATGAATACACATATAAACTAGATGTATATAGTATGTATAGAGAATCTAGTATGCTAAGTATTGTACCAGCATGAATATTCAGAGATGTACAGTGGACTCAGTAATGTACTCAGTACAGCGTGTTTAGAACTGATGCGCCGAGTTACGCACTCACGCGAAGCTCTTGTCCGGGTGAAGAGAAGGAAAAGGAGAGGAGAAATTTCGGAACACTGAATCAGTAATGCACACCAATGCATTTTAACAGCTGTTCTAAATTGTGGAATATTTGTGCGAATACTTTAGCAAATATAAAGTTATTATGTGATATAATTCGCGCCTTAATTAAACCACTACATCGTAAAAGTAGAAGGGTAGAAGAGTTTAAAAATATTTTTTCATAGGAAAGCAAAAGAATTGCTTGAAATAAATTTCGAAAAATGATGCGGTGGTTCAATTTATGTTCGTATATATAGTAGTTTGTACAATAAATTACAATTCGAACTTCATTGTATGCGGATTGATTTTTTTTATCGATCCATCAAAATTCTATGGTACATAATAGCAAATTGACTAAAGTGTTGTAAATATCAAATTGTAAACAGGTCTACAATTACGGCAATATTGATTCCTCAATAAAGTTTTCATAGTTAAACTTTTATGATCACAATCCAATGCATTTGATGATCAAAATCACGCCAGTCGTTGGTTGGAGCACTAACTAAACTATAACTAACTATAATTCTATTATATATACTAGGAATGACGTGGATTATTAAATTACGTGGATCAGGTACAATAACATCACGAATGAGTTCATTGGCCCAGAGGCCATGAAATACCTAATTAATTATAAAATTATATCTTCATATATTGTCGAAGAAAAATGTCTTACTTAGAAATCGCAATGCGTATACTTCAGAGTGGAAACAAGCTGGGTGGATTTCGATCTCGTAAACCATTCTCATCTTTCTACTCGGTGTTATGTTCCTGCGAAATGGCAAACTTTATAGCCGCACCGATCCGAGTTTTCGCGAAACAGGCAAGCTAGAACTCGATCGCTGACATACGGATGTCGTTTCTTCCGAGCAAATACACTCGCTGGAGTTACCATCTTCAGAAGAAGAAAGAGCCTTTGGGCACTTGGCTTGCTTGGTGGTGTAGCGAGAAACGCGCGAGTGACGATGAAGACTCAGCCAGAGGGAAATGAGAAACTCGTAAACTTAATAGACAAGCGCAGGTGGTGCTTAAGCATAGCAACACTTCATTGTTGTTTAAGCACTTTATCCAACCTTCAATACTCAACTACTTTGGATCGAATATCTCAGCTTGAGTTTCACAACTTTAGGACACTCGGAACGAAATAAGGTCAGAGCGATTGTTACTCAATCTGCTTTGAAATAAAAGCAAATTATGCCTCTGCAACACGTTCAACTTGATGAAATTTCATTTAATTAGAATTAACGTAATACATATGACCACATTATGTGGTCATCCCTATTAAAGATTAATAAAAAATATAATTGACTTTGGCTATCTTTAGACTTGAAATTAAAATTTAAAAGCTTCATTACCTTAATTTGATTTGATTCTGCGGAAGCCTATTAACTCTGATTTACTATTTTACTATCGACAGATTTCCACCCCTTTTCCAACCGTTTCTCCAAACCCATTTTCTCGTCCCCTTTATCCACCAACTTTTTCAAACTTTCCAACCTTCACTTAATGGAAAATATATAAGAATGGAATTCAAACATCTTTAGTTACTGTTAGAGAAGTTATATCCTTGACAGTTGAGATAATATTTTTCTGGACAAGATGCCAAGAGGCACTTCAGAATGTTTTTTTTTCGGATAGGACACCTAATACTAAGTGGAAAAGTAAGCCTCTCGTCAGTTCAGGTGTTGCATAGGTGCATTTTAAATTTCAGAGCGAATGATCGCCTATAAGTGTTCGTAGTAGACGTTTCTCCACTAGAAGGCTTAACGCTACGAGGACAAACACTTCACGATGATTTATTAATGCTCGTAATGGTGCACCAGCCCCCAGCAACTGCGTTTACCGTCTCCAGCACACATTCACTCACACACTGATCCTTTCACTCTTCCCCCATTTCATCCCCATTTCACGGTCTTTCTCTCTCTTCCACTAACGTTCTCATAGAATGACGTGCAGCGACAATAATAAAGTAGCCTCGCAGAATCTCTTTCCCAGCAAAATAGACGTCGTAAACTGAATTCATCGTTTTGTGCGTGTCTTTACTGGCAAGTATTACGACTTGGCTCGTACGTTCTACATTGCAGCACAGCCACTGGGACATATTCACGTGTGTAGTTCGTCTATGGCGATTTTAAGGGCCAACTGGTGTCGTGTATCAGGTGCAGAAATGTACACCTGCTATCTCCCGAGAGGAGAGACAGCAACGTGGAGGAAGGCAGAGCGAATCATTAATTTCGTTTACAGCATGCCACGAACTCAATTAACGTCGAGCTTGACGATCGGAATGATCGTCGACCTCGATACCATGAACCCTACAACTAAAATCCGATATACCTGTACACGATGTGAAATATATATGTTCTCTCAATTGACGAGCATATTCTATAAGGCCAATGTTTCAAAACCACGATCGATGACTGCTTCTATGCTTTTGAGATAAATAATTGTTATGCATGTTCCGATTTAGCTCCACACAAGGCTGACCTGATTGATATATGTTGTTATATATTGTTGTTTACCAAAACCAATAGGGGTTATGCAAAGTTTGCACTTGGGCTTTAGTAAGGAGGCTCCTACGCAAACAATCTGACCGGAGACTTGTTTCGGTTAGTTGAATACATTGGCAAATTTGTCCAATGCTCAGGCAATTACAAAAAATAGTTAACTTTTTTTCCTCCTCTCATTGGCGGAGAGGAGGAGTTAAAGGATTTAAAGGAATCTAAATCTTTACTTTGTAATTTTATGACTGAAAAATTCGAAACATTCAAGTGAACGAATTGATTGATTGTATTTTAAACTAGGAAAAATTTTAAAATATTGATTCATTTGTATGGAAAATAATACTGCATAAAAGAAACTTGTAATGTCTATTTTAGGTGGAACAATATTTCTGGAGAAAATAAAATAGGGAAAAAATATTTCGTTCATTTGAATGTTCAAAACTTCTGGTACATGTAATTTTGAACACACTTTATTAATTAAACGTGTAAATATTTGCTTAAAAATTTCTAAAAAATTTTAAGTACAATACTTGTTCGATGCTTGCATTTTGAAAATATTTCAACTTCTTTTAATATGATTACAATTTATATGAAGTTTATAATTACGGAAGCACATGAGAATTGATTACATATTCGTCTAGTTTGAGGATTAGTGGGTATATGTTACTTTGTATTCGAATCAGAGCACAAGTAATCTCGGAAAGGGAGATAAAAGGAGGACAGAACGAGTTATTAAGGAGATTATGGACGGGTCGTTCTGCAAACTTCAAAGGACCAATTCCTATTTTCAATTTGCTAGCGGGGGTCAAAGCCACTACATTCTGCCCGTTACATTCGAACATTGGATACCAGATATTCTCTATTACCTAAGAATGCTATTCAGGATTTCCACTCTGGGGCGTTCCAATATATATATTACTATGGTTTACACTATGGATTCTCGAAATCTTATCGATTTTGGGAATATCGTGAAAAAACTCGAATAAGGACCGATAGTTGTTAAAAAATACCTGGTAGAATTATGTATTAACTAAAAAAAAGATCATTAGAGAGTTAATTTCAAATCTCAGAATTTTGGCTTAATTTCTCTAGTTTAATCCACATTTGACGGAAATTTTCTATTGTCGCACATCTAGGTGACATGTAACTAATCTTGTACTCCGACAACCTTCGATTTCTGGCGTTCTCTACTTTTGTGAGCCACATCTTCCTTGAGTAAAGTGACAGGCAATGGCGACAGCTCCGTGAATCATCGATCTTCATCCTTGTCCCGAGTAGTACTAATTCAGTACCCTTGTCCCTCAGTTTCCTTACTCGTGGTATTCGGAAGCTCAGTATACGATACACGAAAGCTTTTTGGTCCAGGACCCGGATAAATAGAAACCCATAAGTCACTCTCCAGGATCTCTGCGTCCTGATTCGACTTGGTGTTTCCTTTTGTCTCTCTCTTACAACGAATAAATGTCAGGAACGAGGAAAAGGATGACGCTGCGATTTGTACTCGTCCTTACATTGAAAAGATTTTAATGTGATTTTAACAAAAAATTAATGGGAAATTAATTTTTTAAAACGCACACAATTTCAATTCCTGAATCATTGTTTTCTTTGACAGTTATGAAGATTGATGAACTTTTTTTGTTTACATTTATAAAAGGAATGTCAAAATAATCAACCAAAGTGAGAATAACATTGAAATAGGATGGAATATCAATCATTGAAATGTAATATAATTGAATTCTTTATGTAAATACATTTACCTATACTTTTACCAACTACATGTCAAAATTTGATAAAACGAGAGTGGATAAGCGACCGAAATAGGCTATTGATTTTACAATTTTAAAGTAGGTCTCTATTATTATTTCATATTTCGACCAACTCTCAGTCGATAATTTTAATAAAGAAGAATTTCCATTCATCAGGGTCTTATGTCGGAAACTGACAAAACAGTTGATATGAAATGAGATATAGCGCTGGTGAATATGAATGGAAGCGCGAAGCAAAACCCTTGAAAAATTAAAAAAGTCTCGGGAGCGAAAAATGTTGATCGAAGAGAAATATTCCAGGGTCGATTCTAGTTTACTGTCGATAGAAATTCAATGTTCGATAGAAATTCACTGTTCGATATTTTCATCTTCAATTTATACCACAATATTCAAATAATAATTTTCAAAGCATATTTCTAAAACTTCCAAGTAGAAAAATCAGGTTTTGGTCAGACATGCTTCCAATTTTAACACTACACATGTAGGGAATTATTTCTTAAAAGTTTAAGACTGAAGTAAACATTTATAGGAAAATAAATTATGCTATTATATAGCATTCAGTGTCTGGCGTCAATAACAAACGATTTTCCTTCATTCTTAGGAAAATACCTAAGATCGTGCACCATCGAGCGAGTTCCGTTCCTTAATTACTAATCACTAAAGACAAGCTCGTATTTCACCTAGAAACGCTCGCTTCCCTATCGCCTCGAGCGTTATTTGTCTTTGATTACCACCGTGGTGTTTGCACGGTGATATAAATGCCACGCCTGTGTATGAGGAGTCGTCACTCAGAACGGTTTAAATACCACCTTCACCAACGATCAACTCCACAGATCAATAGGTCGTTTATTTAAAAAGTCTGTGAAAAAAACTCCGATAAAGAGCAAATTACGTTAATTATATTATGCTTATATATAGGATGACCCATAATCTCCATTTCACAATTAAATAATCCTACACGAAAAAATTTAGTCTCTTAGAATTTAAGTGACTAGTCGATGATTCTTGGAGGTTTACATCTCTGAGATTTTTGACTAAATTTTCCAGTGTAGAAACAATCTGACTACAAAAAATGATATAACTTAAAATAGGACTTTTAAATTAATTTTAGATAGATGGATTCAGTTATGCATAAATATATTTTCTTCACGGTGAATTTATTTATATAGCTTCTTCTCTGAGAAGATTAAGAAGCTCTGAGGAGCTTCTTCTATATACCATAAAGCAATGAAACAGAATTAATTGAAAATGTAATTTGGTTTCATCCTTTGAAAATGTAAGACTATTCAAGTTAGATTAGATCAGTAAAACCTTATTTAAATAACTATCATAACTGTCTGTTCAGTTCGCTAATGACTAAGCTAATTAGTTCGTTACAACTTTAAATCAAATTACTTTCAAGTCTCATTTTCTCTCAATATTTCCTTATAGCATAGTGACAGTCATCTAGATATTTAGGTTGAATATCTTTATGGTTAAATATCTGAGATAATAAATTTTAATATCCATTTTTCTCAATGTAAATCGAAGGATTAATCGATTTCACTTCCTTGGGGATCAAAGACCTAACTAATTAGCACAAGATATCTCCAGAGTGGGCGCCGATGGCGGCACTATTCTAACGTTGAATATAGCATGACCTATCGTAACATCTCCGCTCTCCTCGGTGAATATCCATGCAAATTCCCCAGGGATAGGCAAGGACACTTCTGATGGAACTACATGCTACTTCCGGGTAATGGTAACGAGGAAACGAGCCTGTAAATCCATGCAAGAAGATGAACCTCACAAGTTGAGAAGACCGTGACCGACCGGAAATGAGGCCCTTCGCCACGCACAAAAATGCGCATCACATTTCCCCAGGTCACCCTGTACATCTATGTTTAGTCCATTTTTATATGTGAAGACGAGAGACAGTCGTAACAAAGAAATTACATCGATAAAAATTTAATAATCTACTCGTATAAAGTTTATGACAGATAATCTTTATGGGCAAGCTAGAGTTAGAGTAATTTGTTTCTTTTTATTCTGATACGGAATTACGATTATTTTAAACGCTTCTGCTTCTTGCAGAGTATATAACAGTATAACATTAACAAAGTGTAGTGAACTTATCATTGTAATAGTACCAGCTTAATTGTGTTTCTTGCTGACAATCTAGTGTTCATTCGACAAGTAGAGAAGGACTGCAGGATATGTAATATAGTCAGAGGGAAATCCTGACCCGTATCCTGACTGTTAAATTAATAACCGTGCTATCTGTGCTAACTTCTCGAAATATCACTCGTGGTTGTCGTGGTATCGGACGAACTTGACTCCATGGATCCCACATGTGGTTGAGAATGCGCATGACGTGCGGAATTCACGGGTGGCGGGAATTCAGAATTCAGAATTCAGGATTCGAAGCGAGGTGAGGATTCACAATGCCGGTCCACACCCCTATTGCCGACAGGCCGGGCAACACGACCGATAGCAGTCAATGTGCTAAATGCATTGGAATCCATTCCAACCGATTCATTTTGTACTCCACCCCCTTTTCACCCCCTTGTCGAAGTTCAAACTTCCCACCGATTCATCACCCATCCTTTCTCCCGACCATCGTAATTCTGAAGGGTTGATGTCCGAACGACACATCCGTCCAGTGAAGCTTTCACAACAGATAATAATCCACAGAAATGTTGAGATTATGAACGAACGCGCTTAGTTAACTTCACACGTCAGATTCCACCATGCATTGAATGCATCTGTCTTTTTCGTTCATCGAAGATTTAATCAATATAATCGACATATTTTGAAATTCAGTAGAAGAACATTTAAACATGGAAACGGATCGTGTGAAATATTAAGATATTTTTTAATATTATTTGAAATTCTTTTTGTATCTTTTGGAACAAGAGTAAAATCTATGAAATAATAAGTTATTATTGTGGAATAAACTATCATCAGTGGAAAATACAAATATATTCTTGTTTGGTCAGTATTTATAATCGGCAGTTGTCACGTCATGATATATGAATTTTTTTTTTGATTGCTTGCCATTGACGGACCTCACAGTTATTTATTGAAACTGGCAATTTGTCTTTTATTAAAACAATAATAACCGATTTATATTTTCAGTGTTTTATTTGATCAATTTTATTTATACGAAATTCGTTATTTATCAGCTACAATATATGTAATACAGTGAAATTCACAAAAGTAATATGATTACTTTTGTTGGATAATGGATTACTTATGTTTTTTTACGGCTTACACAAGCATTCATATATAATAAAGCTCAAGCTTATTCACTGAACAGCATGACCATTTGATGTATGCATATAATAATAGTACATTAGTTATATATCCAACTCTGTTAATTTGGACGTCTAGTTCTGCTGCAGTGATTAGTTACGGTTACGAATTATTTGCTTGTCACAAGTAAAACGTGGTCCATATTCAACGAGCATGTACCCGTGTCCAATTTCGAAGTAAGTTTGATAATAGAGATTCGTATGGTTATGCTGAACAGGAAATTTCTATCTAAAAGCCTCTACGGGAATATTCATTCAAAAACTTTTCCTCAAAGCACAACCAGTAACGATTTCAACATTTTATTATTTCCGACATGAACATTTTTATAATATCCATTATCTACAAACGCACACCATTTCGTATAACAAAGAGACCTTCGTGAATTTAAAAATAAATTCGTACGAATATTTCCACATACTATAATAAAATTACCATTCATACGACTATGAACAAGGCAGTTTCTGCAAAATTATTAAAAATCTCGATATTTCTCTCACGTTCTGTAAATTACTTTAGAGGTAACTCGGTAATTTTATTATGTGGTGTAATGATTACGTGCGATATTTGAAAAAAAAACTGTTCATTCAAAATTAAACAATTTTCAACTTCTCACGGTAAGAAAATTTGATTACGACCATTTCAACATTAAATGCTCAAAATTAGAAATTCTTAAATTTACAATTTGTGTACCACTTGGGGAAACTCTTAACTATTTAATACGGATCGCAATTTAAATATTCATTTAGAAACTCACCGTGTTGGGAGACCAGTGGTGAGGCCATGTTCTTGTCTCATGACTTGCACCAACTGCGGGCTGGCTGGCCAAAAACACAACTCTCCTATCGGTACTTCCGCTACCGGAACCAGTCGTTGCCAACAATGCTGTTCGGGCTCTTGATCCTCCTAAACCGAGGGTTGGCGACGTATCCATATTTTATCTGAGAGCAACAAATAAATATCTCAATTGATGTTCCAAATTAACGATTCATCTTTTCAGCATTCTCTATTATGACGTTTACATAATTTAATAATTAATAAATTACATTTATAATTATCTTGATGCATTCGAAATTTAATTATCGAGACTAAGTTCAATTTAAACAAATGAAACTGAATTTAAAGCAGATATTTATTAATTCAAAGGAAAATTTCAAATTATTATTATAAAAATCAGTGATAATTTACATTGCAAATGTGGGATTGGTATTTAGATTAAAAAATAAAACCTAGCTGTAAATAACTAAATATTATTATTTTTAGCGTAGATTGTAGACCACTTTGAATATATCGTTCCAAGAAATTAGTTATTTCAATCGTTAATAGTTTAATATACATCAAGAGTATAAAATTCCAGGAAAATTTCATTACCCGAAACTTTATTGTTCATAACCAGTGCCAATATGAAATAACGAATTCAAATTTCTATTGATCGTCAATATTTTTAGAGAACGTGCCGAGAAGCACACGCTTTCAGTGCAGTATTTAAATCAAGTCAGTTAGCAGGTGCAATTTAAATAGAATGGAAAAATGAAGAAAAAAAAACGCTAAAATAAAGTAAAATCATGCACATTACAATTTACATCAGGAGTTGAATTTTCGAATTACTAAGGTTTTTTTTTATTAAAAAATTTATTGATTAAACAAAATTTTAATTTTTACATTTCCAATTCTATTCCATTTTTACGGTTCACTTTTTCTTTCTAATGAAAGTACAGTACAACCTCCCTAAGAGCGAACTCATGGGCGGTTAGGGGTAATAATTCCGAGAAATAGGGGGCCCCCACTACTGGGCGTCGAGCTCGGAAATTGCGCGTGTGTGCGAAATGTGTGTTTGAGTACGAAACCTCAAATAGAGCGAGCGGCCCGCGGTGATGAAAACGTAGCGTCTTTTTGATTAAATACGTATAAATACATAATAAATACATATAATATATTTTAAAAGTTCATTACTCACAGAGTATCGGAAATTACTCTAAAATTATTTAAAATTTGTAAACTTTTTTGCACACAATATATTCAAAAATAAAACTGAGAATATTTCAACATGTGGACAAAAGTACAATATATATGAAATACGACTGTTTATAGCGAACGTACATATTAAAAAGTGTACATATTATATGTATTTTAATTTAAAATGAAATTATAATTTTGTTTTCTTAAAAGTTTTATAAAAATAAAGCTGCCTTGTACTATATAGGAGTTAGAAGTATCAACAACCTTTAAAATATATATACGAATTATTGTATGCAAATATAAGAAAAATAATTTTAATAAAAAACCATTTTCAATGAGAAAAAACTGAAATTAAGCTGCGCTCGGCTGTTCGCTCTTTTCGGGGTTTGCGCCCAATTCTCGAGGCAGCGTGAGTCACCGTGAGTAGGCTTTGTAGTGGGGGAAGCGTCCGAGCTCATCAAGGCCATTTTCGCTCTTATCGAGGTCGCTCTTAGGGAGGTTGTACTGTATTATTGATTTAATCTCAAATTAAATTAAGTCCTATACATTGAAATAAAAGTTTATAGATGAGTAATTTCACCTTCATAATTTCTGAGTAACCATTAGTGAAATTACATTTACCAATTATTAAAATTTTATTAAATAATGAATGAAATTTTGTAAGTATTATTATCAAAAACACTATTATTTTGTTAAACGTAGAAGACTTTTTAATTTTAGCCTGAAGATGAAGTTACATCACAAAATAAGGAGAAAAAAGTTCCTACTCTCGCTACAGGTGATACGATATTGATCTTATTTACCATCTTATAGACTAGCACTTCTGTCTCTGACACGTGTTACCTTTCAAATATCACACGTTTTCTAAGAAGAATATGATTTTGACATCAAAGAATAAAAATTCAAAATTGGAATTCTGTTCCCAGAATTACTGTGTCACTTCTTTTAATTTTGTGTTACAAGCCACGGAAAAAATTATGATCATTAGAGAGGAAAAAAATCGTGAAATTCCCGGGTAAAATACTTAACTCACCCTCTAATTAAATTCCCAGTCATCAGTGCTCTCAGCCTTCGCGAAAGGAATATAATTTGTTCTGCTTTATACAGTCTTTCACGCCATCCGCACTGTCTGAATATTTTCAACTTCCATCTTCACTCGTAAAAAATTCAAATGATTTATTTCGAAAAACTCACTTTCGAAAAACTTAATTACAAGAATTATTAAATAATTCAATTCGCGTCTCAGCATCCATAAATGCTCATTTTATTACACAAAGTTATGCATACTGAAAAACCTCCTTTGCACTTAAACTCGCCACTTTCATTAAATTTTAATTGGAAAGTGAAACCAAAATTTTTATTAAATTAAATCTTGGAATTCATAAAACGAAAACTTGTAACTTCCATTACATCGAAACTCCATGCTTACGTTAAGAGCAATTACCCTTCCTAATAAAACTCACTTTTAACATTGCTTATTATAAAACTTGCCACAGGAAATAATTTCAAAACTTCTATTTTTAACTTCCTGGTCGTATTCCAGACGACAGCATTAAATTTTCGCTTGTTTCAAAAGTTCCTTTCGAGAGGAATTTAGTTTACAGAGACGGAAGTTGAATATTGCCTCCGGGCTTTTTTATTATTTTCTTGGTCTCAAAGACTAAGTGAGCTTTCAATCTATTATAAAATTAATTCTGAAACCCACTTTTCCATGGTATAACACGACCCCTTCTCTTCTTTTATCTTCCTTACACTTAAAATTTGAACACATTCTCCATGTGTTTTCAAATTTACAAAAAGAGTCTTCTAAAAAATTCTGATTTGCAAAACATGTTTACATCCAGATGTCAATGAATATTGTCCAGTCCAATGATGAAACTTTCTCATATTAATACTGGTTATTTATTATTCTGTTTAAACTCTAAATTTTATTTTGAGATCCTCAGTTAAAATATGATTAAATTTTTAATTCCGATGTGAGTCTCAACGTGAATAAACGATCATTTGTGGGAAGCTCGTCAAGTGGCAAGCGTCGCGTACGAATTCGCGCACGACACTGAAGCCTCCAGGAAGTCTCCTTCTCTAGCTGGACGGATTCACGGGCTCACGTGGTAAATATCCTCGCGCATGAACCGCCACCCCCGCCCCTTTTACCCCTAACCAACATCTCTCCCTCCATTTTCCTCTTTCACCCTCAAACTGCGCTTCCAACCCCGCCTTACGACTAACGTAACCATTAACGAATCCACGAACTTTTAGTCTCTCTCCGTCACTCCGTCGAAGAGAGCAGGCTGAGCGAAGCGAGAGCATTTGATATCGGATGTTGCGATGTCCTTCAATTTTTCCAGTACAAGATAAACGACGCCTTTAATTAGTGGCGCCCTTTGACTTAGCAGGACTCGCAGTATAGCTGAGAAAAAATGTGGAGAAAATTACAAACTTGCTACATTTGTGCTCCAGTTCACTTTTCCCTATGTTCTTTGAGCTTCATTTTAGAAAAAAAAATTTCGTTCACTCTTTTTCTTTGTGGATCAGAAAGAAGCTTGCTTTCTAAATCAAATTCAGTATTTTTCTGTTAAAGAATTAGTGGGAAGTCGTTTACCAATCTTGAATCTTAAATCGGACAGCTGAACATTATCAAAAACGGCCTGACAATACTCTTTTCAATATCGAACATCTGATAAATATTAGACACATTCTTTTCTGACAATGACGCAGACTGATGCACAATTTTCTATAGGAGAAAAGCATGTCCTAATCAAAGAAACACGGCGTATCAGATGCATGGTGCCGCCAATCTCGAAAACAATAGCAACGCATCAGACATTGGAATTGCAAAATACAAGATCGACGGTTCTTTTTCATTTCTCTCGTTCCTTTTTCAACCTATCGTTCTAGTATTTCCTATCTCTTTCTAGCTCGATGCCTTTATTCCTCAGAGGGAATCGCTTCTCCAGTTGGATAGCTGACTAGTCTGACTGGCTGACTGGATCCCTTACTTCTATATTTTCTAGTGCCTGAATTTCCTCTTTACTCTGAGCCTGGGAAAAAGGGACTACGCGGCCTCGGGTACCGGAAATACTTTGGAGCGATCGTCGGATGTCTTTCGGTTATGGCACCCAAGATTTTGCCTTCGTCTTTTCCCCAGTGATTGCCTTTATTGTCAAGTCACCTCGAGTTCTTAGAATTCTTTCATACCCTTTCTGATTTCTGCCAGTATTCTTCTCACAAACGACCATATTTCTCAAAATCATCTTCTTCCCATCCAACTCTTTTCCAGAAAAAAATATTAGCTACGAAATTTTGATATTATTCAAAATCTTTGCACGAAATCATTTCCCACTTAAATCATTTAATTTTCCCACTCAAATCATCCAAACGAATCAGCATCACAGAAGAACGACGAAAAAATCGCAGTTTCATAAAAAGCAAATCTTATTCCGAAGCTCGACGAATGAACAATTTTTCTATTATGTTGATAAAAAAAGAAAGAAAGAAAGTAGAAAAGCGATTATTTGAATAGGAAGTTGATGTGAAATCTGATAGAGATTCTCGAAATCTCATTTCTCAACTGTGTGTAACATAATAGAGAGATAACACCGATAAATCCTCTAAAAACCTCGATAGGCTGATATCAATATCGGGATAAAAGATTTAAAGCTAATACTTCGATGGTAGATAAAAAATAGGATTGGAAAATTATTTTAGATTCTAAAACATTTTAAACGTTATTATTGTCGTGGAAGTTTGAAGGACATAGAAATATATAAACATAGAAAAAGAATGATATGAAAGAATCGCTTCCCTAATCCTAACCCATATTCTCGAGCTTTTGAAGCATAAGGCCTCTTAAAGGCAATGAATATTTGAAGCAGTCTTGAGGCGAGTCGACCCTCTGCTAAAGTCTTCTCAGTTTCTAGATGCCTTTACGTGAATTTTACCAGAGCTTGTGCCATAATATGGAATCTGGAACACGTACTCCACCACTTATATAATTTAGAAGATTAAAATAACAGACTCACTAATATTCCAAGCATTTTCTAATTTCATAGAAAATTTACTCTATCGATATATTAATATTTTAAAATATTTTTTTTTACATCGCGAGCTTTTCTATAAAGAATTCTCCATTATCACTATAATACCTAGAGGCCGCAATTCTGGTCCAGTTTTCACACCCTCTCTATCAAAGCCTTCCTTCGAATCTCGTATTTTCACACACTGATGCACGTTTAATAATAAAAAGCTGCAGTATAAAGTAGTGCCCCTCATAAAGGTCTGTTCAATTCGAGAATGTTGAAAAGGGGGGAAATAAAAATGAAAATGCACGATGGAGGTTGGTGAAAACTCTTGAGAGAGGGAAAGAGGACAACGGCAAAACGATTCGAAGGAGGTGACGATGTGGAGTTCAGATTGAAAAAAAAGGCAAAATAATATGAAGGAATCTTGATCTTTTAGCGACCTGGCACTTTTAATTTACAATCCGCCTGTCTCTTTAATCGCGCTTTCTATCTTGTGGAACTTTTGTCGATAGTGCTCTTTCCTCATTATTCCCTTCATCCTTTTTTTTTTATTTGGACTTTTTTTATGAATGAAAAGATATCCTTGTAAAATTCATGAATAGCAAACATGATATGGAAAGCAGAAGAAAATCTGATATTTTTTAAGGCATTAAATAAATGGATAATTAATGTTTAATTTATTATTCGCTGGCGTGATTAGCAAATTTCATTACAGGCAGAATGTATCACTGAAGTTTCATCGCGTTTCCAGCGCGTAAAACGTTTTAACGATTTGCGCGGTAATTATACTACTACTAATGATAGGTCCAAACAAGAGGGATGTCCATATATATATATACACAGAATATTTATAGAACGTGAGCCTATACGCTTATTACCTTAACCATTAAACTCATCTTTACTTTCCCTCATAAGCACTGGTTATTGCGCAACTAAATTGAACATAAATTTCAAATATTTTAAATATTTTAATATCATTCCATGAAATATTTTTCATTCTTTCTTTTTCATGTCCGGTATTTTCTGCCGTTTGTTTATTTTTAACGTATGTGTGTGTGTAAAATTAAAATAATATGTCGATGCAAGCCTCGAGATAAAATTGCAGGATCTGTTTTCGAAATGATGTTTTTCCAAGCAATTTCTCGGCGAAACTTTCGTGAAACAACGCATTCGAATAGCTGTCTCATGCAAATTTGACGTCAGTCGAGACAGACGTATAGCGTGAATGCTGAAAAATGACCGGCTTAAAATATGCGAGTGTACCACCGGCGATAGGTGTCCCCAGGACGATGTCGGAGTATAAGCTCTTCTGATGTTTTAACTTCTCGCCGACGTTTACGTGGATCTCTAACATACGTTTTACCCTAAACAATTAGTTGCCTTTATCGTCAAGGCCGCAGGACTTATTTATGTAACTTCCGCCCACCCAGCTTTAATCATCTATTTTGCACTATAATGACTCCCTGAAATATTTCATCTCCACGTCTCGCTTTATGCTAGTTCTAATATTCAATTTATTCTATTCGGACTCTAAAACAATTTACAATCCCCCAACACAGTGCAATTTTCACTACACTCAAGAGGAATCATCTCACGTCTGCAGAAGCCGGAAACTTAGAACCACCGTGCGTATTCAACTCTCTAGTATGACTGAGGTCGTAACTCCAAAGTATTTAATTCTAAGTTGGGAAACACTGTCTTAATCCTAATTCATGTCGTCTTATTTATGCAGCCATTTCGCACCACAACGTTGAAGATCTTAACGGCTTTCAATTTCCGTTTGCCATCAATATTATTTAGTTTAGCCTGGACCACCTTCTCGTTCCTAGAATATACCCCTCAGCATCTTCCTCTTCTTATACCCCTTCCTACTCTCATCTCTCTCAGAGTTTGCGCCTCTGCCTCTCGGTATGCTTCTCACGCCTTCATGAAGGAAATTACTTGTCCTCTCTTCTCTCCCTGAATTCGTGGGTCCTCTTTTTCATTCTCTCAGCTTCTTCTTCTTCTTTATCTTCATTTCCCTATTACCATCTTATTATCATTTTCCTGTTCCTCGTTCATTTTCTTCATCTATTTCAGGCCTCGCAGACGGAAGTTTTCTCTTATCCCCGCATTTGTCACACGTCAGAATCGCGATGCTAATTCTCGGAGAGTAACTCACTGAAATCACTTTAAGCGCTAGAGTTTTCCACATTGATTCTTTTACTATTTTGCTACTTTTCCACCCTGTCATAAATACGAGATAAGGCTGAAATTGTCTGTACCTTATCTTGCGCAGAAGAAAAAGAGAAGTATTATATAAAATATTGTGGTTGTTTCCATAATTTTTGTCTGACTAAACATGGACCTTTATTCCTATCTCTCCTTTGTCTGATGATACATTGAGCTGCACTACTACCCCTTCTCTATATACCTATTGAAAAAACAATATCAATACCGCCGCTGTTTCCGGATTTATTGACGAATAAACATGGAAATTTACTACTGGCTGACCATACATTGACCTATACTACTGAACAACCCATCTATCAAAAAATTATTTTTCTGTGGTGCTTTTTCATTACAAAGTCGATTAATAAGTAACAGAAGTAAGGCGCTGTTCGGATCGTTCTAAGTAAAAAAAAACCCTCAATCAGCAAGACTCGCATTCGGGCTGACTGTAACGACCTTTACTACTTGTACTTTTAATGAGCCTCAAAAAATAAAATATCAATAACAGAGTAGATTTGTCTGAATCAGAATTATGGATGAATGGCTCATTTTAATGAATAGATAAATACATAATTATAGAGTACTTTTCAATCATTCGATACACTATTTCTAGACATCCGAAACTTGGAAATTGTTCTCGTGGTAGTTTCATATTGGTTTGTAATTTCATTTTGCTGGATATGCGGTGAAAGTACATCTGTACTGTCCAAACTCGAAACTATTGGATTTGAGTTTTCAACCTAATCGAATACATTCAAGACTAGTGGTTGTTCGATATTAATAACAGAATCAATTTTGCAGCCCGATCTCTGATTCAGTAGAGGTCTATTCTCGAGACACTCAACTTCAAAAGACATAACTTTATTACAAAATTCTGAAAAATAAACGCCATTTCGAAATTATGTACATTGTACATATTATCATCAATCTTCGTTATTATTTAAAAATTTTTTTATTAGGTATAATTAAATAAGTAAAATAAATTTTCTCCAGCAAGTGGTTATTCCAAGATTCTCCTTTCTTAATAATTAGCATCCTGAGAACACTATTCAAAAGGATAGAAACGGAAAAACCTCCTTATTCTCAAAGTGGGAGAGTCACGTTTTGTTCGAGAATTTCCTTTTGCTTGCCATTTGTTTAACTCGCATAAAGCCCATACAAACGGTTGTTTCCTGCTGATGTACATATATCTGTGCTTTCTCGAACCGATACTCTGAGGACAATGGGTTACTTTGTGAAGCCGTGATTAAAACAAGAGGGCGAGTCCAACAGAATACAAGCCTCTACATCGAGGAGTCCGATTCTTTACCAGCTAGAGCTGAAAGAGTATAAGTGCAAGAGAGTGCAGAAACCAGAGAAAAAGAGGGAGAAAATAAGGGTTTTGGGGGGGGGGGGGGGTGAAAGGCAGACAGAGACGAAGTTTGTAGATCTTTTCATTATCTACAAGCTCACCACAACAACAATACTACTCCCTCCTATATCCCCCAACCCCAGCCCATTCTGCACTATTGTCGACTCGCCAAAACGTGCGTTGTGGTCTCTGTGTTGTGAAGATGAGCAAGTGGCCACAAAGAAAACTTTCATTACCCCAATGAAATTACATTATATTACATTCGTTATTTTTTTTTTTAATTTTGAACTTTTTAAGAAAAGTTAAGTTTGTCCTATCTTAAAAGAATGGTGTCACGAAATGTCTCAAAAATCTCGCAAACATTAAAATTTATTCATTAAAATTATTAGAAATTTCATCAAATTTAATATTTCAAAATCTTTTATAAATCATAAATTCCTTAAAACTCTAGAAACTGTTTCAAATCTCTTAAAATTTCACACAAAACCTTCCAAATACCTTAAAATTCGTTGAAATATCTTCAAATTTCTTCAAATTTTACAACTAGTGATGCCGTTCAAGACAAGAAATTTCAAGAAAATATCAAGATCTTGGTCAAGATCTTGATCAAGTTCTTGATTTCAAGATCTTGTGAAGGCCTCAAAATCAAGATCTTGTATTTTCAAGATCTTGAAAATCAAGTTCTTGTCTTGGTCTTGTCTTGCTTTCTTGATTTTCTTCGCCAGATGTGCATCCCGAGAATTTTATTGTTATACGCGGCGCACCCGCGCAGGGCAATGAGAGAAAATGCACTTTTTTCGTTCAAATTGTGTGCAACGTAACTGTAAAGAATTTTTCGGGAACTTTCCCGAAAATGTTTGGGACGCTCATTTCCCAAACACTTTTCGGGAATTTTCCCAAACACAAAGCAATTATTTTCAATCATTGAAAATTCATTCATCAATTTTGATAAATATTCAACCAGAGCAATAGTAATAATTTTCATCAAAAAAATTATTTAAAAAAAAATTATTTAAACAAATGGAAATTGTTTAAATAATTGAAAGTTAATTAACCTTTATTGGTCAACATTCCACTAGAGCAATAGTAATAATTTTCATCAAAAAACGAATTTTCAAAAAAAAATATTTAAACAAATGGAATTTGTTTAAATAATTGAAATTTAATTAAACTATGTTGATAAACATTCCACTAGAACAATAGTAATAATTTTCATCAATAAACGAATTTTCAAAATAAATTATTTTAACAAATTGAATTTGTTTAAATAATTGAAAATTAATTAACCCATGTTGATCAACATTCCACTAGAGCAATAGTAATAATTTTTAACCAAAAAAAAATTAATTAAAAAAAAAAATTATTTAAACAACTTCAATTTGTTTAAATAATTAAAAATTAATTAAAGAATATTGATAAATATACGCCACTCCACCAACAGTAATAATTTTTAGTGAAAAAAACAAATTATCAAAAAAGAATTATTTAAAAAAACTGAAGTTGTTTAAATAGTTAAAAATTAATTAACAAATGTTGATAAATATGCCACTGGATCAATAGTAATAACTTTTAGTAGAAAAAACAAATTTGCTTAAAAACTAACTCATATGGAAAATCAAACATTTTTTGGGAAATTTCCCAATATGTTTTGGGAATTTTTTAATTTACACATATTTAGGGAATATTCCCTAACTTTTCGGGTAAATTCCCAAACGATTTAGGAAAATTCCTTATAAAATTGTAGGTATTGTTCAATTACCTAAATTTTTGGGAATTTTCCCTAAAATGTTCAGGAAAACCATTTTCCCAACCACAGATGTGGAATATTCCCTAAGAAATTTTGCGGAGAATTCCCGAAATTTTTTACAGTGTAGGCACATGGCACATCTGGCGACAAAAATCAAGACATCAAGACAAGACCAAGACAAGATCTTGATTTTCAAGACTTTTCAAGAGAAGCGTTTTCAAGAAATTTCAAGACAAGAATGGAGCAAGAAATATCAAGATCTTGTCTTGAATTTTCTTAAGGCTTGGTGAGAATCTTGAACGGCATCACTATTTACAACATTCAAAATACATTAAAATCCTTTAAAATTTTTTTAAAAATCTCTTAATATTGCAGGAATTTCTTTAAAATTCCACGAAATATCCTGAAATCCCTTAAAATTCTACAAAATAACTTAGAAATTCTAAAATTCTTTTGAATTTAGTGAAAATTACTTGAAAATCGTCAAAATCCCTTAAAATTCTTAGAAACCTTTTGAAATTCCTCTGTAAAAAAAATGGTGTCACAAAATGTCTTGAAAATCTGTGATACTTGAAGTTGTAAGAAGGAATACAAAATAATCGCGTGATTAGCGCGCCTGTTGATTTACTAGTGATGTAAATTTCGACGTGCGGACAAATTTTACATTATTGAATTATATATATCCCCTTTTCTCCCTTTCTTCTGAAAGTCAAATCTTTTAGAGGAGCTGTCAATATTTCGAATAATAAATATTAGATATTATAACTTTACTCGTTGAAAACTACTGTATTAATTTTTCACGCAAACCCTGTTTCCGCATTTATAAACGATATTATACTAAATATTAAATCAGTTTTATCATTTACTCAAATAAGAAGTCTCTTATTTTATATACATGCATCTTCTAAAGGATTAATGAATAATTACTGTACGGTACTCAGTAAAGTGCGGAGGAAAGTTTGTTTTGCAGTAAAGCAGTCTTCTTAATATTAATTATAAAGGAGATACGAGGGTGTTGTTATCCTTCCTGCAATCTCGCGACATTGGCAGGCAATGAAGGTGACTGTGCATAGATACAGGTTGGATGTGCGACATTATAGGCCATCACCTAACGGTGGAAACCCCACACTCCTTGCACATGCATCTCACTTCGACACTCCACCCCCTTTATTATTCCGTTATATATGTAGATGGTGTACGAGATACTGCATGATTGAATCCTGCTCCGCTCTGAACATGATAACCTAATGAACAGGCTGAATAATGATAACGCGGTTATCTGCGGTGCGATTATCCACTGTCTATTAAATCGATTCGTACACAACCAATCGCTTTCGTATTGAATTCTACTTCATACCACCGCAAAGCAATCTCATTGGTATTTGCTCTTAATGATATACCATCGTGATAAATGCATATATGAAAATTTGACATATCCAACCTGTGTCAATCAATTATTTATTGTCGGAACTGCTCCGCTTTGAAGCGAAGATCCTCTGCCAAAATAGAATGCCCTTCTCCATTAATTACCCAGTCCTTATTATTAATTACGTAATTAAGGGTTCGAGAGAGAAGGGTTGCAGATGAGCCGACATTTTTAAACAGCTAGCAGAGTTTTGAAACTTTTGAGTTTTAATTCTTCTTGTTCTTCTTTTAATTTGTCAAGAGGAAAATGTTGTAGAACGTTTATTGAATATTCTTCCTTTATGAAATATTCTGGATGTTATTTAGAGAAAAATGAGAACATCCTGCTTAATTTTGAGAATTTCGCCAAATTTATTCCATTTTATACAATTTTAAATGCATCGAGGACATATAATGCATGCATGATTTCCGATGTAAATGAAACACCAATGTGCTTAATTAAAAAGCATGTATGAAAAGTTAAAATTTCGTCACTAATTAGGAAGGTTGGTTAAGTATTTCCAATTCAGATTTTGTGCAAAATTCTCAATTTCAAATAGGTTGCAAGTGACAATTTTAACTCGTATTATTTTCAATGCTCTAATTATCCATAAATTTTCCCGTAAATTTTATGCTGCAAAACAGGTTTATTTCAGTTACTGGCCAAGTAAAGTCTATTGAATTTAAAAACAAAAACAATTTCTTTATTTTATCTGGTATTTCGTCTTGGAAGAGCGGCAAACATCTTCTGCATGTTATATTTATTCTATATACATGTTATGACTGTCTTGTATTTCCTTTTATTGCTTGACGAGTTGACGACCCAAAGAATTCCGATGTTTTCGCAAGGAAACCGTCAAACTTCGCTCGAGGATTTTCGAATTCGTGATGAAGCTGTTTGCGTATTCATGCCTTCGTGTGTATAAATGCGCGAGTGTGTCAGAAATTGCCATTTTGTAGAAAGCCGAATGATCACGCATTCACCTTCACGGGTTACGACAAGAAGCATTTGTATCAATAGGGAGGTCGTGAGTTCTCTGGTAAACTTTTGGATGGGGACATTTAATCGAGGTCGTAGCAGATCGATCGTAGATATCAGTACTTAATGAGAATTCACTAATGTAGATAAATTCATAATTTTACATAATGGCATCATTCATATTATATTCCAAGTATCTTTATTGAAAATTCTTAAGTCGTTAAGAATACGTAATTTTGAAAATGTACGTAACTTGAGAAAAATGTTTAAGGAAAGAAAAGAAAGGAGCTTGATGGTAAAGTGAGATCGATACTGTTTAATATCTGCGTCGACCGAACACTCTATTTCTTTTTTTTAAATTCCGGCGTCAATGCAGCGTGAAAATGTTAACCTTAGAAATACAGGTGGAGATTCGTACTCGATTGGAACTCGTTAATGCAAAATTCATTGCTCCCTCGACTATTCAGTTGGACGAAGGAAGAAGGGCGACCGTGGCGTCTACCGGAAGTCACGTTACAGACTTTCAATTTCCGGAACTTGGACGTTACTGGAAGGAATGAGAGCCACTGCCTTCCGTGTGTCGTATGCGCCTAGAACCCTGCGAATTGATTGCCACTGCAAGAGTGCAGTGGTTTGCACCGTAGTGCAAATCGATCTTGGAAACTTACCAAAGGAAACGGAAATCATACAATATAGTATCACTTCGCTTAGAACGGAAATCAGCATCTTTTTAATAAATTTTGTCAATTTTTAAAGTCGGAAAATCTCACGTCGTGAAGACTTATTTCTTGCCGAACGATCATTTTTTTGATTTACGTCAACAAAAGTGTTTAAAATATTTTCAAAATTTATCAAAGATTTAAAAATTTTTAATTTTGCAGAGGATTTGTGAAATTTGATTTTCATAAATTTGTTTTGAATTAAGTAAAATTTTTTCTTTAAAGTAAGGAAAATAAAAGAAAACGTGGATGGGCAATTTTGGAGGGTTGTTCGTAAAACAGAAGGGAATGATAACTGTAATGAGTCGGTTTAGTGAAAACGAGGAAACTGGGGAGCAAAATGTGTGAGGACTCAAGTAGTCCCGTTTCTGGGATATAACATTGTTTTCGAAAGTCACCTTTCATCTTCTAAGACACTAAGGTGAAGGGTTTCTCTTTTCCAAATTTGAATAATGCTTCATATATCATTCAAGACTTAATCAGTTCTAATATTTACTGCACCGAATATTCACAGGGAGTTTACGTTTCTGATTGATTATGCGGTATCTCAAATAATTTATGCTCTCATAATACATAACAAAAATTAAGAAAAATTATTACATGAATTATATATTTATATCAGCTTAAGAGCATACTAGCTGTTTTTAATAACAGCGTAAATTGTCATGTGTATTGTGATTAATATAAGAAAAATCTCTAAGATAGAAAAATCTATTTATCGAATTTGGTATGTACGTAGCTGAAGGCAATTAGCATCACCGGAAATAAGGGTTCTGGCATAACACGTTGCGAACGGAAGAGGGCAATCTCGACATAGATTACAAATAAATATTAAGTTGGAAATCCCTTCAGTGTCTGGGAGAGAAGAGGTCGGAAATTTGGAAATTAACCGCCTTTGGCAGTTGCCAATTCTGGTTAATGAATGAGAAGATAAAGTTCTCAAAGTCTATAATTCTTCCCTATTAGGTAGATAGCTAGACACGTCAATGAAATTAAAAACTTTTTACGTCACAGAATTTATTCTTAGAAAATGTTAATAGAATTAAAATTATATAATATTTTCTCTTCATTTAATTTCTTTTTATCTATAAAGAATAAACAGTAAAACAATTGAAAACAGAGTGAAATCAGACGATTAAACTGAGAAAGAAATATTTTTTCTAACCCTCGAGAGGAAACAGAATGAAAAGAAGAAATAGTGTAAAAACAGAATCGTTTCTCAAATTATAATTCGTTTTCTCTTGTTGAGAAAAGCCTTTTAGTATTTGCCAAGGATCATGCCATTCTAAAGTCGTGGCAAGCTTCTTATTTGAAACGACATGGCCCTTAATACAAATATCTTTTCTATTTTTTTTTTCATTTCTCTCGCGGCGCATTTCCTCATGGAGAACCGCAAGTCCCTTGGTAACATTGTGCAATTTTAATAGAGACTTCCGGTTACGCCAAGGACAGTATTACAGCAGGAAATGGAGAGCCGAGCGAGTGTGCGGAGGAGATATCGTGTAAGTCGAACTTAAATCCCCTTTCGCCGTATTCGCCCACCCCAACTCTCGCGAAAACGCAACTACCCCTTTCGCGTAAGAACGAAATTCTCTCTTCACTCTTTTCATGGAATATCGTTTTAGCTCAGACGATTCCTTCGATTTTCACGGATGCGAAATGCCAGTTAAGCCGTAAGGAAACTGCAATGAAAATCAAAAGAAACCCTCAGACTGAAGAAGATTGAGCGACTTTTTTATGTTTCTATATCAAACTCAAGCTGCTAAACCAAAATTTCAACTAAAACATTTACTTTCAAGAACACATTTTAAGAGAACTTCATTTTTATTATGAGAAAAACTTTCCCCAGTCATTTTCTCGCATTCTTTATAATCAATAATATCAACATCAGTTATCATCTAGAGATAATAAATAATTTTCATATATTCTAAATTCGACATTTTGTGGTGAGCTTTTCGAAACTTTCTTCGAATTTTTTTTGTACCATTTACTTAAAATTAGAACGTGCTCTGTTTTAATGCCAAGTTTAAGAAGTTCCACGCGATTATGTTTTACAATGCCTAATGTACACACTACACACGTGTTCTACGACTTCTCAAAGTTCGAAACACAAATGTGAGCGTATGCATAGGAATGTTAAAATCGGGAGTGTTAGTGGTTGATTGCGTCCGGCCGAGATGATTGCTTTTCGTGGGACTATATACGCTCACATTGGTGCACCAAACACCGTCACATCGTGAACTCCAGGCACACGTGTTGGGCACACATGAGCCTTTGAAACACGCAATGTACAACCACACGAGAATAAATCTGTATACGAGGAACCCAGGGACGATTACTGCACGTGCCCGTATTTCAATATTCCGATAGTTTATTCGTCTGGAGCGGTGACCGCCTCCTACTGGCAGAAAATCACGTTAACACCATCGTTTACGTTATACACATGTACGAACGTATCTGTTCTGTTTTCTGTCCTCCCGTTATAACTAATATGACGTATGCAACCAATGTCAGAATGAATAACGTTGTATGAGGAATCAAATGTATATTGTATACATAATACTGTCACTCACTTTTGGAACTTGATCCCTGCATTTTGTGTGTATAAATTGGAATTTGATCAGTAAATTAATGGATACATAGATGCATATTTCAGTAGCATTTAAATTCTAAGGAGCAGTGAAACTTTTATTTATAAAAACTGACCGAACATGTCGAATTTTGATGAAAATACTGTTCACTGAGTTCGTTTTACATATGTCGTCTGGAACTATCAAGTTCAATATTTAATTCTGACAATTTGACAGATGAAGCTATTGAAAAATGTATTCTTCCAAAGAAGAAATTTCTAAATAGAAAAAAGTAGGATAGTATATATTCTTGAAAAAATTTCAATGTTTTCTCAAAGCAATTTTAAATTGGCTGTATATGAATTTATATACAATTTTAAATGTAATAATGCTTAAAGTGATTAGGATCACAACATCACTTATCGGAAGAATCGTAATACTCGATAATCCCCTATCCGCAGATAAGATACTTTATTTCTATAAAGCACCTACTCGAATTTGATCTTAATCCGTAATCCAACGTGTTTACTTAGTCTCAGCCGTCTGCTTATTTTCTCACGGTAGTTACCGTTGAATTGAATAAGAAACAACGAAGTGGCCTGAAAATGGAGCACCAGATTTTTTGTATCAATATAAATTCACAAAAACACCTAAATATAAAATATGAATTTATTACTTTCGGATACTTTAGTTTTAAAATAATTTCAATAAGAAATTTGAAGTAATTTGAAGTAAGGTTGAGTGGTTTCTGAGTTATTTATAAATTCATAAATTATACTTAAAAGCGTTAGTAGAATTTTTAATTAGTTTGCTCATAATTTAAATGCATTACACACAGCAAAAAAATTAAGAAAAAGACAATTTATCTTTGCGAAGTCTAGAAATTCTTTTTACCTACCGTGTCTAACCACATGCAGCTTTTTCCACTGATTATGAGAGTTATTTTCTTAATTTTCAAAGACTAATTCTTGAGTAGGATTAATATATCCTATAACGTTAAATGCATTTGCTTTATTACATTCGAATTATTAAAATAAAAGCGTTTCCCTGATCCCGGAAATGAGAATTAGACAAATGGAAATGAAAGCGACCGAGAGAGACGGAAATAAGATCACATTTCCGACAAGAGCTACTTATATTCCAAAGAGCACCCGGCGCGCGCGACGTGCATTATGCATGCCAGAGCCTAATGTCCATCAGAATTATATCCATAGCTCTCAGGCGATCTAAATTTTCCAGAATGAAAATGGCAATTAAAATCATTCTACAATTAGTACTGGTTTCCCTGGGTATTCTCTAAAGAGAGCGATGCTTAAAAATTTTTTAATTTCTAGTTTGGTTCAAATTACCCTCATCTTTGTCCAAATTACAGATTAATTTTTCCCAACAATACTTGTTTTCGTGCAAACATCAAAACGTATCTATCAATCGAACCTCAACAAATTTGGGTTTATCTGAAAAAGTTCACTGTTAGTTGTTTTCATATAACTTGAATGTAGGTCAGTTGTGCAACTGCTTTTTATCCTCTACATAAATAATCGATTGTCATGGAAATATCCATGGTTCAGTTTTCTGTACTGTCACATCAGTTACAGTATTTGTGTATGGTTACATCCCTATAAAATTTAAAGCCACGATTCATCAACTTTTAATATAACAACTTCTGTGTCTGCAATTCAAAGCTAATTTTGTATTAACGGAAATCAATTCAAATTGTTTAAAATTGTTTACTTTAAAATAAAAAAATCTGCCCGCTTCGCGGGCACATTCTCATCGCGCGCTTCGCGCGCGGCTCGCTTCGCTCGCAAAAATGAGCGCGCCTACGGCGCGCGGGGGGGTCGAATATAGTTCGATCGTCGCGCTTCGCGCTCCGATAATATTTACACGTCGCGCTTCGCGCTCCGTGTTGCGCGCTTCGCGCGCTTGTGCCCTGCAGGAGGCTTGCACTTTACAGGACGCTCGTACCTACATGTTTTTTTTTTAAATTACTTTAAATTTAAATTTAATTAAATTAAATTTAAATGAAATTAAATTAAAGCATTGAATGTAAAAGAAAACTAATTTACTTAAGGTTCTATCGACCTTAAGGAGCACATTCTCATCAGGGCACTCGCGCTTCGCGCTCGATATTTTATTTAAACCTCGCGCTCGGCTCTGTTTAACAATATTTTTCATGATTAAAACGAAAACTACTCATCCTATTGAAAAGTGGCCAAAAGATAACTTGTAGATCTTTCTAAGACCAATAATTATGTTTCTTATCATTTTCTCTGCATCTCGCGTCATTTGGCTCAAAATTTGAATTTTCGATTTTTTAAGGAAATTCAAAAAGTTGTTATGCCTATCCTATAGGGCGTTCAAAAAGAAACATTTTTCATCTTTAGACTTTTTTTCATACCGTGCGTTGTTTGGCTTCTAATTTAAGTTTTCTTTCATTTTTTTGGATTTTCAAAATGTTATAAGTCTTTCAATTTTTTTTTTATCCAAAAAAGTCATTAAGAAAAATTGTTCGACTTTTTGAGTACTACGAACATCCGTCATTAGAATTTTTAAATTAAAAAAAAAAGTGGTATCAAAAATTTTCAAAATGCTCCAACTTTTTGAATTTTTATCCAAAATGGCTGGCCAACGAACTTGACCTTCATTTTAGGACACTCAAAGAGTATACCAAAGGCCAATCCAATCGGTCAATTCTTTCGAAAGTTATCGTGCTCACAAACTAAAAATCTACAGACAGACACACAGACACACAGACAGACAGACAGACAGACAGACAGACAGACACACAGACAGACAGACACATTCGTAAAAACATGTTTTTCGGGTTCAGGGGGTCCCAAAACGTGGACATTTGACAAAAACTGGGGGGGTCAAATTTTACACAAATCTAATACCTTCTCTGATGAGAATGTAAAAATAATAAAATCATAAAACGATAGTATATATTTGACGGTTGCGGATTTTGTACTTACAGATTTAAACCAACAGATTTAAACCTACAGATTTACCTTTGTAAATTTACCTTTTCATTTGTCATTTTGATAGACCTGAAGTTAGTTTTTGAGAAATTCTTGTTCTCATTTAGAGATCGGCGTTTAACTATGTAAACTTAAAAATAATGTTATGTATAATCAAAACGTCTAGATTTGATTCACAGCTTCCTATATCATGCCAAGAATAGATTAATCTATCTTCCGAAAATACGAATTGTCTGGGAAATTATACATCTTCTGAATCGAGAAAGAATAACCGAATCGCATGAATACATATCTTCGTCTGGAATCTGGATAAAAGTAAATCTTGACCGCTTGGTGGAGGCAGCACCTGAAGCTGATATGACACACGAGATATTTTATTTTAGTCCATAAGAGTAGGTGATCCAAGTAGCGGTTTCCCATCTTTCTTTTATTGGCACTGACTTCGCATCGTGTTATTATCTTTCTACCGATAGTCTCGCGGTTATACGAGCTCAGACACCGCGACACTATAGAAGGTAACGACGTTCACCAAGCTCCACTTGACCTCCATGGTGGGACTTTATTAAAAATATCGATGCTACTACCCTTATACGTCCTTATGCGATACCCGAGTCTCACGACATTCGAGACTACTGACTCGTATGTGAGTGAACGGCGGACGAGTGACGGCAAAGAATTTCAAACGACCGTGTCGAAATTTCCCGCGAGAGGAATTCTTGGTTGAGTTTTTCGTGAAAACTCGTATAATCGTGTATTTAAACTCTGAACCGATTTTTAAAAGGATGCACTCTGCCGAATAGACCCACGAGATTACATAGAAAAGACTTTTAAACCACATCCCATTAACACGAGAATAACGATTTTAGGTGGACTCTTCTTTCTAATTGGTCACTTGAGAAATAGTTGGCGTCAGAAATTTTCATCTTTGAATGCTTTCATATTTTTTACTCTCTATAACGATTCTAATTTTAAAATTGTTTCGAACAGTCAAACATGTAAAATATACAATAGGGTGGTTAAAAAAAAATGAAGCTCCTTTCATTTTTGCTGATACCCCCCAAAAAGTTTCAATTTGGTGAAAAAACAACTGAATTTTTCTCAAATTTTATAAATCAGGGGAACATAGTCGAAATATGTCAAATTCGTAAAAATTCCTGCTCTCTAAGACTGAAAAAATAAAACTCCTTTTTTGTCAATTAGAACACAATATCGAGTGATAAATTTAGTATTTAACAATTCAGTTTGATGGATGATGTAGGGCAGTAAAGTCCGGTCAGTGAATTTTCTAGCAAAGCTAGGAAACTGGAAGTCTCTTGCTATCCCTGAGCGAAACGAATTAATTAATTATTCATGCACGTCCGACGTCTGACCAGATGCGTTACCGTCACTGGGATGTTTAGCATGACTATGGCGCTGGAACGGTTTAAGAGAATGCTCACAGCGAAACGTAATCCCTTTGTATTATTCCACCTCTTATGAAGGCAATTGTTAGCCACTCTAACACCAATTACAGTTGCTTGATTCTCAAATAAGGATCCCTCAAATACTTCCCTCAAAAACCTCCCTCAAAATATTGAATCAAAGCAAAGAATATTCTAATGTAAAAGAAAATGGCTCTCTGATGTTTCAGTTCTCCGTAATTATGCACCTAATTTGCATTTTCACAGTTCATTCTCTTCTTACCTTTGTGGAGGTTTATTCTTCATTTCTTGTTTAAAGGTGAATCAACATTATTCACTTCTCTTTTTAGTAAAGTTATTTCAATTTTACAGAGTTCATTTTACCCTATCGTATAGAAGCTGTTTTTAAAATTGATCACACCAATGAATATACAGCATAGAAAAACATATAAAATTAATCATCGGATTGTTGAACTTAAATTTTCCGAGATAAATATTAAACTAAAATAAAAATTTGAAATGCTTGATATGCTTTTTCATTTTGAAAATATTTGCTTTTAAGAAGCTTTATGTCAGTGCCTAGAAAATGAAACTCATTGGGAGATATTGTAGTCTGAATGTCTAGAAACATCCAATACTTGGTGTGAATAACGAGTGTATGTAACACCACCAAATAGCGGCTGAGTTGCTCATTCTATCTCCGGGAAAATCAGAGGATCTTATCTCTCTTATCCCTCTTATCCCTCGACTTGCAGTGTTTCCATTCCGGAGTTCTGAAGCAAGGATTACTTAAGTGGCGAAATTCATCCGCCTGAAAGAGAGCTTTCTCCTTACGCCTCTCTCGTTCGAATTTTCATCTCCTCCACTTATTGTATCCTTATTGTTCGCATTTGTTTGGTCTGCATTTCCTATTCTCGTTCTTTATTTTTAATTATTTTTCTCTTTTGTATTAAGCAAGATATTATTCATTTCTGTCAGCAGAAAATTGTATTTCACTGAAAACTGTCGTTCAATTTCATAATGCTCTTAGTAGTATTATTCATATTTATTTATTTATTTTTTTTGTAGAAAATTTTGAACGTATATTGTATTTTGTAAGTTGAATACGTGTAACTTCTGGGGAATGATTTATGAGAAGAGAAACGTAGACAGAGCATGTCAAAGAGTTATTGGTAATTGCGCTGGGCTTTTCGGACCATTGGTTTTGATAGCTTCATACTTTACGAAATCGAATTGCAGACCGCATTCGTGTCTACCTTTCTTATATACTGCGCCACTAAAATCTTGGCTTGGACAATAGATAATAGAAAGATATCGAAAGTGGAAGAAGTCTGAAAACGTTAAATCCTGAACTAAAAAGTTCAACTCCCACAAATCGAAAATTCTTTGTCCTAATGTGGCTTCTAATTTATCAATACAAATATATAAATAATAATAATATGTCGTAATAATCACATTTCGTAATTTATTTCGAAAACTGAAATAGGAATTCTCTTAAGAGATTGAAGACAGGAACATCAAATTACGTTGAGAAAATTCCTTCAGAAGAATCGAACGCGCAAGTTATTTCCGGTCGAATAAGTTTGAGAAGTGCTTTCTTGGACGATAGTATCCAACTCCAGATAGCGTTTCACGTTGTGTAGGAACTTTGCAAGTACCCTCGCATAGTAGTTGGAGACCAGCCGGCTTCCGGAAAGTGGATGCTTGTCAGCGGAAACTTAATTAAATATCCGAAGTGAATGCTGGAATTACTACAATTAGTATAACGGCTCATAGCAGTCTCTTATATTATCCGGACTATGCCGTGCCTTTCCATTCCCTGGTATTACTACTTAATGCCTAATAAACGTCATGCAGACCAAGTCGTATAGTCCCTCTTTTATTTTGCCGTAACTCCGTCGCGAAACTCTCAGATAACGAGGGTCACCACTAAAACTTGTAGGATCGTGCCTCGCCTTTCTTTCCTCTCAACCCTCATCCCCTTTTTCCTACTCTGGCTGCTAATCGAGAGGTCGACACGCGATTCTTCGAGATATTGCTCTTTGAGATATCTCAGGAAGCATTAGAACCACTCGTATTTTACCAAGACGACAACAACATAGCACGAAAAATCCTCCATAAAGATAAGACGAAAATTGGTAAAGAGAGGGGGTGAGACAGCCTTTGACGGGAAAAGTTTGAAATGAAGAATAACATTTCCGGAGGCGAGGCAGGAAAGAGTCATGTCTTTGAGAGAAATTTGCGTCTCAGAATTAAGTTTCTAATGTTACTGCTTTTTAACTCACTTTGGCGAAACACGCTGTTTTGAAGGGAGCATAGTGCATTATGGCGGCCTGGAAAGCTTCATTTTTATTTAAAAATTTTTATTTTACCCGGCTTACTTCAGTAAACCGCTTGCAAAACTTCCTACATCCTGTAAAAGAAATAGCTATATTGAAAAACAATTTTATAGGAAATCAGTTTAGATATTCTCTTCCATCTTCCATAGAAAGAATTTGTTCTCTTTTAATTTTTTCGACAATAAGTTCAAAAAGGATTAGTTCTTTATAGATTCTTCCCTCTTCCATCCCCATACCACCTTATTTGTGTCGGCTACATTGGAAAAATATCGATGCACCGATACTACACGCTCAAGGCTCACGTTTACATGAAGTAGAGTATCTATTGGCGTGGGAGGAATGGTTTACAACAGAATATTGTCCCGTGTAAGCCGCTCTCCAATATTTCATCAAGTTTCTTATTCCTTCTTTTCTACCGATTCATACCCACCCCAGCGGCATAACAGTTTCAATGAAAGCCAATCCCGATCCCAAGTCCCGAAGGAGGGACGAGAACGGGACGCGCAAAGTGTGTCTTAAGTATTTTACAAGAATCCATCAGTAAGAAAATGCTTCCTCGCCGTTATTTTCTTCCTGAACGATTTGCCAATCCTTTCCTCCCTAATCAACCACTGAACCTTTTTCCTACAATGCCCCTTATCTCCCTTCAAAATTGATTAAATACTTTACTTTACAGATTAGGAATACATTTTATCCAGTCTCAATTTTAACAGCTATGCCGTTTATCACAATATAAGTTAGGACAAGGCTCGAAAACGTAATTAATCTTTTTACTTTCTTATGAAGTAGAGCAGAAAAAAGGGGTTAAAATTTAATCGAGTTTACAAACGGTAAACACTCTGCAGGAAATTATAATTAATCAGAAATACTAATATAATATGCAACAATTTGATACTTAATTGATATTTTGATAAATTATCAAACCCACGATAAAATCATTTGTTACAAACACTTTTAGAAAGAACATTGGCACAGCATGATTTGAATTAGTTGCTTTGTCTATCGAGGGAAGAGAAGCCAGGAGTGAAATAATATTGCCCTATTTGTGCTACTGCACTGGTCGACTATAGGTGTTGATTTATAAAGGGTTTATTTATAAATAAATATTTATAAGGTGTATTTATTATATTTATAAGGTGTTTATTTATAAATAAACTCGAATCAACTGCTCTAAATCTTTATCTTATATATCTTCACTGCTTCTTCTATTGTATGACCAATTAGACAATTCGGTTGTTCGTTCATAACTAGACTCCAAGGACGTGTTAACGGACACAGGACGACCATGGGTTTGGCACCCGCCAAGAGAGTGGCAACGAACCACTGCACTGGTGGTCCCACACAAAGTGGAAGAAGGGGGTAGAGACGTGAGGGATGTTTGGGGTTGATTTGGAGCAACGCTTGGAGGTGGGGATGTAGTAATTTGTCGGCTTGGGAAGGCGGCTGGCTCCAAGCTGATAACAGGAGGTGGTCCATTCTCCTCCGATTCGACCTCCGGATATCCAACCCCTGTTTCACTTACAAGCAACCCCCAGCTATTCTCCTCATGTAAGACGGCCAGCCTCTCTTCTTTTTCATCCTACCTCTATCTTTCGTTCATCACTCACTCTCTTCTTTTCGTTTCATTTACTACATAAAACGAAAAGTTAGCCTTTCTGAAGAACTGGAGACCAGGATAAGTTTTTCAATCCTTATACAGTATACACTATACAGAAATTCTCCGACACTTTACCAAGCCAGTTTATTACAATTTTCTCTGTGCTATAAAAAGATATCATCATTGCTGTTTCAGGGATTTGTCTGACTAAACATGGATCTTAACTACTGACCTCAATGGCTAACAATACATTGACCTGTACTACTAACTACTGCCATTTTTACCTTCCCCTCCCCGCTCACCTCTCAGCTAATGATACACTAGTCTCCCTCCCCTTTCCCCCCTCAAATATCCCCTCAGTTCATCCCTTCTTTGTCTATTCACCATTTGTCTGACTAAACATGCACCTTTACTACTTACTCCTCGCCAATAAATTGTATAACAATTCATTATAACATTTTCGAGAAAATGGAAACCATTCTTCGCTCCTTTCGTGTGAAGGGGAAAGTGAATAATTTGATTTTGGTTTAATAAGTAAAGTACTTTGACTCCCTAGTTGGTGATCTTAATTAGATTCTAATTTCTCCGGAAATTTTAAAATAAGTGAGTGGAAGGGTGAGTAGGAGGATGCATGAAGGGATTTCGATTTGGGTTGATGTTAGTACGTTTCCCATTGAGAGACTTCGGTTTCCTTGCACACTGTATACAAGTTTCAACACACTGAACACAGACTTTCGAGTGAACAGAAATTCTTGGATTTGTTGATTGGCCGGAGCAAACAAAGTTAGCTTCCTAATCTCGTTTCCTCCCAACTCGCTCCCGAATTCACTCTACCTTCTCCACGTGTAGCACCAAAGCCGCGTTTCTCAATCAGTTTAGCATTAACGTGAAAAAGTTCTAATTACTCTCTGTGCGGCGAATAAACATTAGTTCTGTCCCTCACAAAACTTCTCTCCTATACTATTTACTAAAACATATATAAATCTTTTAAGAAATAAATATCTTGGAACAGAAGTAAAAAATACAGTAAAAGTACAGTGAAGTAAAAAATGTATGGTATTTCACATTGAAGCAAAACCAGTTAATTATTATGATAAAATACTAACAATTGGTTGCGATTATCCTTTTTATTCACAAATAATATTGAAAAATATGTCCTTACTCCCCATGATGTATATCCTTACGAATAAAATACCTAATGTAAGGAAATGGTTGCTGGAGAAGCACGAGCTCATTTTATTTTTTGTCCTTTTTTTCATTTTACTGAGATGTCAGCCAGCCCTCGTAGGGGTTGATGTAGAATTTCATAAGACGGCGAAGAGACAGGTTTAGGTAAGCTCACCGGTTAACACTCAACTCGTCCTGAGTTAGTATCCTTAATATGTCGAGGCAGTTAAATTAAAGCCCCTCCAGTCGCTTTAACAGAAGGCCCACGGCAATCTCGCATACCGTGCTCCTAGAGGCAATAGTCCATTTCGTCAAGGAGATGGTTAACCCCTTAATCTGTCTTTGTAATTACATCTCTTCACTATTGACAAATTCGTCCCCTTGTGATATTAACTCTTTTTCCCGAAATTGGAATATCCTCTCTCTTTTCCAACTTTCTTCTTCAGTCCCTTTGTACCACTTTTCCAACACTCCTTGCCACCCCTTTTTAACTCGATTTAAAAATTCTATACAGATGTCTTCCGAAAACTCTGTCTATGTTTGTACCCTTAAATTTACTATCAGTATCACTCACAAGGACTCAAAAAACTCCACACATTCCGGAGATTGTTCACGATTATGAATAGGAAATCCTTCTTAATGAACTGTCAAGCTCCTGACATACTCTTGCACGAGGAAATATTCTATAGAGAAAATGCTTTAGTAATATAAGCGCTACATCTCAATTTTGTTTTCTTTTCTTTATTTTCCACCCTCAATAATCGTAAAAATGACATCCTTTTCCAGAACAAGCATCATTAAGAACTATACTTTGACTAATAATGAGTAAAAGAATTTTCATCATTTTTCCCTTTGGAGAACTCTCAACTAGAACAATACGCCAAACCTTAGCTCGTCTATATCTAATTTTGCTTGGAATCCGGGATATCCTCTTCAGTACGTAATTATTTTCATCTCATTGTCCTTAGTCTCTTTCGCATCTCGAGAATGGCGACAGCCCCGTGGACCGGAAGAAGCGACAGCTGAAGCTCCGGAAGTAAGATGGCGTCGACATTGACGCCTGTCGGTGCTGGAGAGACTCAACGATGATAATAAAATTATGATCGTTGTGGATTCATCATGTGCAACATATACTATCTTACCTTCTCCATTTGTGCGAATGCGGTGAACCGCACGCCAGACGTCCATCGGTTGCCCGAAGTGTTTCAAAAAGTTTTTCATTTGGAAAGTTAACTTTGCTCAATCCTACAAATCCAATGTCCATGCTGAAAACTGCATTACCGAAACGGACCACGTACCATCCAGAAGAGATTTATCGTTGAGCGAGATTTATTTGCGTTCAATGCTAGCCTAGGGCCACGAGTATAGAATGAAAAGACAGGACTATTCAAAAAACTCTTCAAGACCCAATAAAATAGCTTCTGATTCCAAGAATATTCTTCTAGTTATCCAATACAATTTTTTAAACGCCAAGCTCAATTAAAAAAAAATCCCTATGTTGGAAGATTAAAATTTAACTTTTCTCGTAGAAATTTAAAAAAAGCAGTTCGTCGTGGGTAGTCAGGAACCAAAGGTCGAAAGTCAAATAATCTGCAAGCACAAGAAAATTACTTGCTACCCGTATTAAGTAAAGTTAACTATTTTAATTAAAAATTAGAAGCTTTAAGAAAGATTCGTACATATTAAAATTATCTGGTATATATCGAAGAAGAAGCAGGGAAAATCGTCTCATTAAAAGTTTAACATATCTTACATAATATAACAGTATATTATTATTTAAATAAATCTCACATAACGTCATTAATGCCTTTCTGATTAAATTATAAATTAATGGTCTACTTTATCATTCACGTTTGAATAATTAATAATAAACGAGGAAAGATAAGTGCGATAATAAAACCAGGCTTAACTTGAACACATGTAAGATTTCTAGAATCATCAAATAAGTCAAGCATAAGAATATCAAACTGTATTTAAATAAATTTCAAATTGGGGTACAAGGTTAAATTAAATATTAGCAGTTTCTTATGTCTTTGTATATACGAAATTAGAAACGGTTATAAATGTTTTCAAAAATTATACAGATCAATCGATTTTTGTCGCCGTCGCAAGTGAACTTTATCACGTCTGGTAAAACAGCTACCGGCAGTAGTCGACAAGCCACTGAAGGTAATATTCGTTATTGATTATAAGGTAAATAACTGCTTCTTTTTACTGTTACCTACAGTTGTAAACCTAAATTACCAACAATCGTATAAAAATTACCATTCGAGAATTATTATCCAAGAAACAATTTCAAAACAAAAACTACCCCCTAAGCTGACAATCGGACAACTATTTCTGCAATTCAAAGATACCGATATAAATATTGATTCCTTAATATCGCCATCTTTTAAAAAAATTTATTACCCTGCATTTTAAATTCAGTGCTCAAACGGTCACCAAAGGAATACATATCGAAATCGTGTTTGATCGATACACACCCTGAAAATAGGTCGAGAAGTCAGCAACATCGCTTTTCAAAATTTACTGTTTGATTAATTCGGAAATAAATTTTTTCTCCAGTTTAAAATATTTTTTTTTGTAATATACAATAAGAATATAAGAAATCTTTCCGGTGTAAACAATGTGTGATTTTCAAAAAAGGAAAGCATTAGACAATTATTGCGATAGGAAGAAAATGCGGTTTGTCAAAAAGTCAAGGTAGGTTATCTAACAATCTTCAATATGCCAAATTAATTAAAACTTTTAAAAGAATAAAAAAATTAAACGTTTTCATTTTTTAACTCTAGATGGGAAATGCCCATACCAAAATCAACATCTTATTGGAACGAAATATGTGATAATATAGAAAAAAAAGTTCACAGAGTAAGAGATCCTTTCACCCATTTTCCTTTCATTTCCTACCCCAATAATAATTTAGATTTTGACCCTCTCGATTCCGCAGAATTTAATAATCTCAGCAAAGTTCAATCCTACCATGAACCGATCGTTAAAATTTCTCCTCCCACGCCCTTACGAAAATCTTCAGTCAAATCAACTACAGATTTCGAACAAGATAGAATTGCCTTTGATAAAAAATATACCGATCTAGACAAAAATTTAATTTTAAGACTCCGATTCCTTATCGAAACTCGAAAAAAAAATCTTACTGCAGAGTGTGAAAGTGTTGATAAACAAAATTTTCAAGAGTCCAAAATTTACTCTAAGAAAACTTGTCCTTATCACAAAAACGAACCACCCACCCTAATTTTTGATGACGATCTTAAAAAATATTTACCAAAGAGGAATTTTAGTGCTAAAGAATTGAATCATAAAACTTCGCCTGACTCACAATTAGAAGAAACGATTTCAAAATCTTCTTCAGCTTTGCAAAACTTAGATTCCAAAATAGTAAATAAAAAAGTCTTTGAAATTCTCAAAAAGCATGAGAGTCCTGATTCACTGGAACAAATTGAGTCTAATCTTGAAAAAAAGATCTTATCTGGTGTTCATAAAACAAAAAAGATTCCAAAATTAGGCAAAGCGAGTCTTCTTGCAAGTTTTGCTAAAACAATATCGATCCCAAGTTCTATTGAAACCCATGAATCCTCTGATGAAGATTATTCTAAACCTGACATCAACATTGATTTACCATCTGCAGAAGAAGATTATTTAAAATCGAAATCAGAAAAGGGACTAAAGTCTTCTGAAACTTTTCCAAAAGATTATTTAAGAGTTCCCAAATTGGGATATGCAAGTTTACATCCTAGTTTTCGAAAACTCGTTCCCATTGATAGTTTTCCAGATGAAGAAGAAGTAACTGATTCCAGTATTCCGAAAATAGTGTCTGAATATTCGTCTGACTACAAATTCGAAGAAAATATAATCGATCCTGAGAACATGAAAACTTCTTTCTTGTTCGAAAATTCGTCACAGGTATCATCAATTTCAAGTTCGAAGATTGAAAGAACAATTGATTCAAACGATTCTATTGTTTCTGAAGATAGGAAAAAGTCAAAGGCTAAAAGTATCAAGCTACCAAAAAGACAAAATCAATCCACCAGATATGCTTATCGAGCCTTAAAGGTTGTAACTAAAAATAAGGATTTCCAATTTTTTCCAGAAGCAATTGAATCTGAAAGAGAAAGTTCAGAAAGTTCTTTCAGCTCTTCACTAGAGTCTGGATACAATATCAGGAAAAATAAAAAATCGAGTTTTGATGCCTCTACCTATCGAAATGTTCGAGATAAGCTACGAAGAGTTGCTCCAAAATACTTAGGTCAAGGTTATAACTTTTCTTCCAAAAACAGTGAGCCAGGAATCAAAACAATAGTTTCCGCTAGCCGGAGTACATCAGGTGTAAGTCCTGTTTTCCAAATTCCCCAACTAAAGTCAAAAACCTTGACTAGGATCCCATCAATAAAAATCTACCCAAGAAAAAATTCAGACAGATGTCTTCCTTGCCTTTACAAATCTTTCAAAAATCCTGAAAAAGTGAAACGTGAATTGCCAATGACGATTTTATCATCAATGATTAAGGAACCTTTTAAAAATATATCAGAAAGTGATACTAGTTCAGTGAGTCTTCCAGATTTGAAGAGTCCTGACTTTGAATCATTAATTTCTAAACTAGAGTCGAATCTGGAATCAAATTTGGAACCACATTTCGAATCTTTCAAGTCAGAGACGGTCTTGAAAGAAGAGCTTAATAAAAATTCTCAATTTTCTGATAACGAAAGCATCATATCCAAAGATCAGAGCTTTTCTCCAAAAAGTACAGATTTAAAGAAAGTGATTATCAAATCAAGTTCTGCTCATTCAACAGATTTGTCTAAGCCCTCGAGTCCAAGTGGACAAAGTTCAGAATCAGAAGATGCTCGACCTGAAGTCACTAATGATTCATTAAATACCTCGAAATACCTCGCACCTTGTCATGCACCGGTGGTCTGGAAACCGAGCTTGGAATCGTTGAGAGCTCTGCGGTTGCGAAAAGCAACTTCGATGCAATCTCGAACTTCCGCGGTCACGTCAAAGTCAAACGATGACAGTGACCTTGAAGATAGTTTGGTAGAGTTTCCAAATGCTGAGGACACTAGAAAACGAGATCGAAAAGCTTCTTCCAAAACAGTGACTATTCAGAGTCCGGATTTAAAAATTAAGTCAGACAGAGAGGATACTGAATCAAGAGCTGATTTGGTAGAACCATCTTCGAAAGATAAACGGAAGAAATTAATGAGGACTAAAACAATTGCTGGAAAACTTAGAACTTCGAAAGTTCTTGAACAGGATAAAGAGAAAAAGGCTCTTTTTATCAGAGCTCAGACTAGTCTTGACCTTAGTTCGAAGCTTTCTACAAGGAAGATGTCATATTTTGAACTTGGAGATTCAGCTGAAGATTTGATGACTCTTAAGGAAGATCTGTTGAAGTTGAAAAGCCAAGATTCGCAAGATGAAGGAAGATTGTTCGAATTGTCGAATGAAGAAAAGGAAGTTTTAGAGATTTTGGAAAGGTGTTTAGAAGAGAATGAATTCCCTGGAGAGATTTTGAAAAAGTTGTGTAATTGGTATTCAAAGCGGGTTTCGGAAGTTAGGAAAGGTGATATTGACCCTGATTTGAAGAAAGCTTTAAAGATTTCGATAAACTTGCTTAGATTACTCGCGGAATCGAGACGTTATTTGAATTCTGATAAGTTCTCCCCTGATCTTGAATTTTCCTCAAAACAGCCTCCCCTGTGTAATTCCCGTCAACTCAGGCGTGTTCTACCCTTAAAATCCTATAACCTGGTAGCTCCTATTCTCAACATGCCACAGTGGTATCCAAAGAAATCAGTGGAAAGCAAGACCGCCACTATGAAGGTTAAAGATTTGAAGAATTATGAGAATGATGAGAATGATGAGAATGATGAGAAGGATCGAAGATCCAGTGTCAACAATTTTGACTTATTCGTAAGTGTTTCATTTAATGGCCGGTTAATTAAGGAGAAAATGGTTCCAATTATTTTCCAAATTTTAGGTACATCCACCGTCTGTAACAGCACCTTCTTTGGGCGAACATTTTCATGATTCGAAAGGTTTAAATCCTTATGCTCTTTTTCTAACTAAGCCACGGCGAAAGGTAGTAAAATACATTACTAAGAAATGAATATTATTTCAAGTTGAAAATGTTGACAAAGTTTTTTGAAAAATATTGTTTAATTTTAAAGGCAGTAACATGGCGACCACTTAACAAAAAAGACCTAAAGGGTTACAATCCAAATGCTAGTTTAAGTATGAGAGCTTCTAAGATCACTGACAAAATTTGCCACGACTTTTGTGAGTGGCTACGAGGATTGAGTGGATCTTTAGAGCGAATTGACGAGGAAGTCTTAAAAGACATGTTCCAAATTATTTTTACTGCAGATGCTTGCAAATCTATGCAGGTATTATTTTGCACTATTATTGAAAATAATCTCTATCCTAAGTCAACCATTAATGAAAACAGAGGTTTTTAATTAAACAATTAATTATTTTGTTGCTTATCAGGTAATCATGAAAGAAATGCCAACCGTGCCAAAACCAATTGCACTGATTAGAAATTCCCCAAGTGCCACAGAACTGGAAAGGACCCGAAAAGAATTATTACGTGACATTAAAACTGAAAAGAAGCCCAAAAAGACTTTTGCATTTGGAAGTGCCTTACCCAAAAAATTGCGCTTTGTACCTCCCCAACATCAAATCGAAAATAAATGGTTTCTCTGCGAAAATGTTCCTCAAGAACTGGAAACTATGGATACTGTTTGGAATGGCATCAAACACTTAGAAAGCGTGAAGGGTTTTGTCGATTGGCTAAAGAATAATACAAGTGTAAGTCTAATTTAAAATCAACAATTAACTTTATAAAAAAATGTTATTCCAAAAATATTTGTATTTTCAGATAACACCACCAGATACATTAATGCATGATATTCCAACTGCTGTATCTGTATCTCGATTTTCACAAGAAGATATAATCACGCAGGTGGATTTACAGGGGTCGAATTGAATATTTCAAAAAAGTAATACTTTTAAGAAAATCAAATGTTTTTCATTGTTAATTTTGTGGTAGTTTATATATAATATATAGATCGTTGTATGTGGAAGTTTTTATTACTTTAATGTTATTTGTGATTTTTTATGATTATTTATAGATTAATAAATATAGCATATCACGCGTTATAAAGTAAATTTAATCAAACATAAATCTTGTATGTTAAAATAAAGATTTGTTTTACAAAATAACGAAATCTAGGGTTTATATTTGGCACACGTTGGTGTTATTCCAAACGCCCATTTCGTGTATGTGGTTGTACGGTTAACCTCAAGCGCACCTATATATTCGTGCAATATACCTAACATCATACGAATCTGAAACTAACTAGGGAAACAGAAAGTTAAAGCACCAACCGCAACTCCACGTAATAGAAAAGCTGCGTACATACAAGAATCGACAATTACCATAAAAAACTTATCTAATTAAAAAAATTCATCTAGTAAAAGTTAGAAAAACATATTTAATGACAAATTTAATACATATAGATTTTTAATGGAGTTTGAAGTCGTAAATAACAATAATAACAAGAAATATAACAGTTGTAATGAAAACAATATTGTAACAATAAAAACAAGCAGTACACAGGGCAAATAATTATTTGATATTTTAGAATCATCGATGAACATCTCTGGGTTGATATGCACTTTTCCAAATATCCACCAGACAAACCGAACTATGAAATCTGTAAAACATTGTAAGAGGAACTGTCATATGCTTCAAAATAGTCCAGAGAACTCTGCCATAAAAATCGTATCTATAATCTGTTGTATCAGTCGATTTTATTTCAAAAGTTTGGATTATCCACAATGCGATGTTGCATGTAATTAAGAAGGTCAAAAGTTCACGACCTGGCTTTTCAGTTCGAAGTTTTTTCGAATTTGAGCAACGCCTCAAACCATCAATTATGAGAGGAGTCTGGATTAGAACTTGGCTCACCTGAAATAAGAGTTCTATGCAATTTAAGTTTATCTAAATTTCAAGGATTTTAGCCTTAGAGGAAAATAAATAAGTCATTTTATATTAACAAAAAGTTGAGGAAAGTAAAAAGCAGAAATTACCTCCAAAATGATTACTGTAATTTTCAAATAATCATGCCTTTGTATTGCTGGAACGATGCTGAAGATAGCATAAAGGAAAAATGCAGGAATCGCGAGGAAGAGAAGGATGTCATCTAAAAGTGATACACTATTGCGATTGACATCCAATTCAACTATTTTTCTGTAAGCTAGTGTCGCTGACAATGTCATTACTGTCAAGAGCGTAAGAACCGTTACTAGGTTCGCGAATTCTGCAAACTCAGCATAGCGACTGTAAAATTTAAATATTTATTCATTTAAAAATATTACAAAGTTTATAATTTATCATTTTGAAAAGCTTAAGCATCTGTTCGAACATTTTAAATTAAATTTAGACGCTTTCAGATAGAATTTCAGTAAAGTAATGGACTTTTGGAACTTACCGATCAGCAACGACAATGAAGAATACAATAATCGAAACAATTGATCCAACGAGCATCAGTAAACCTCCAAAGAGTCCCCTACTTGAATGCGTACAATCAGCGTGCAAAACTACATTACTTCCTGCTTCCGGTCCCACTAAGGGCGGACAGGGCACACCTTCGGATGGATCTCCATCGCAATTACCGATGTTATTCCAAATTACGTAAAGAATTCCCACTGTAAAAGACGTCAACTTGTTATTGAAGAGTCAGTGGCAGTGGTGGAATTAAATAATTTTACAGTTTACGTAATAATTATGTAACTCTTTTGAATTACCTATGAGAATACTGTACTCGATTGTAAATGGGTATAAATATGGCGAGAACCATTCGTAGATGACATCTAGTTCTGTATGTTGACAGGCTCCGTCCAAGTAACTTCCATTTAGAAATTCCAATAAATCTTGGGCTCCTCTTTGTTGATAGGATGTCAGGGGCAGAGCCAAAGGAGAAAGACTTTGAGAGGATAATATCAAGTTTGCCTCTGGAAAATGCTCTCCGTGTAAACCCTTCAATATTGTTTTGTAATTAATAATTTGATAAGTAGTTTCCAATTATCTGTCCAAAGTCTCTATTCGTCCAGCTTTTTCGACGAATGATATTAGCGGGATGGAAAAATTCCCCTTCCCCTTTCGAATTTAACTAATCAAATTTGAGCGATTTCACTATTTGTCCCAAAAAGCTGGACGACTGGTCTTTTCTGTTCTTTAAAATCTTTTTCTGTGAAGTAGAACATTTAAGGAAGAAAAATCGTTCTCAATTCTGATAAGAATAATTTGTCTTTTAAATTTTAAACTCAAAAAGCATTTTATTATCAGAAATTTCTTTTTAATACCTTGTCGGCAGCATTAGCATGCCTTGTTAAAGAATCAGTACTCTCTCTTATAATGGCCCAAATCCAAAAGCAAAGACTTGAAGCTATGGTGTGCATTATTAGTATTCTAGCAGCTTCATTTCGTCGATTAATAATTACCTAAAATATATATTTATTAATAAAATGTCAGTGATTTAAAGTAAGGCTTAATAAGAATTAATCTTGTATTTACGTTGGAATACTTGTAGACAAAAAATAACAAGAAGAAAGAATAAACAGGATAAATTGCATCGAAAAGTAAAGCCACAGGACTGAAACACTCGTAGAATTCTTCGGAAGTTAGAAACACAATCTGCATGTAAAATAACAATATTAACAATGTATGAAATAAATAAATGTATGAAATAAAAATTCATTGATTAGTTTTTTGATTACGAAAATGTTTTACCTCGTATACGAGTAAGAGGCCACAATGTGTCAAGTGACCAAAACAAAATACAGCAGCTCCAACTTTTAAGTAGAAACTTTCTGCATGTCTTCCAAGAGCAAAGCAAAAGCAGTGGTCGTTACTTACATTTAATTCTGTGGTAGAAGAGCCATCTGAAAATAACATTTCTTTGATTGACTTTGCAACATTTATTATGATAACAAGATCATCAGTCATTTTATGTAAACAACATTCAAACCTTCTTTGTCAACGCATGTGATGGACCTCAAATGATCTTTTGCTTTGCAGACATAGCGTCGGATGTCGACGAACAAATATGCCAGATATATTAAACCAACGATCGCCAAATACAAATTAAAGGCCTGTATAGCAAAAATGAATTGTATGTATAATATTGTTTGCTGCATTAAATTAGAATAGTAAATAAATCCTTCTTCTTCTTTTAATATATTCAAAGAATTAAAAGAAATTAATGATTCATAATTAATAATAAATAATACTCACAGCAGCCAATGAAGAATTCACTGTTAAGATATCGGCCACATAAATAACAATTCCAAGAGTGACCAGAAAAACAGCATAAGTGCAAGATAAAACAATCGAAACGTAGGATCTAAAAGTGAAAGCAGTATAAGAGAAAATTATTGCAAAAATGTAGTAAGTTTAATAATTTCCCTTATTGTTTCCATTTTGATCAAAGTACAATGATTACATGATTCGTTTATATAAAAATTTTATAGTGAAAGCAGAAATGTTTCTTCTTAAATAGGGAATTTCAAGAAGAAATAATAACATAAGAATCAATCGATTATCGAGAACTTGATTAGTCTAAGTTTATGCAGCCAGTCGAAGCCTGATTCATTTGTTTAGACTTTGACTATTACGTCGAGCACTTTCATTCGTGCGGAAGTTAAGTTCTCTGGATTAGGGCACCTGACACTTTGTTGAGACCAAGTCAATACAGCCTTTATAGTCGAAGAGTAATTATTTAACAAAGCATCGAAATTTCAAAAGCTTGTTGAAAACCTGCTACGACTTTTAAAATTTTAAAGAAAAAAGATAGGGAAATTTCTACGCAGGAGTGTGCATGACACATATATGTGCATATTAAATTAATAGTGCAAAGTTAGTCTAGTCTACTTCAGAAATTAGACTTACTCGAAAGCCTGCTTCTTCTCTTCTCGCGATGAAACGGCTGATGTTCGTTGTTCTTGTGAGTTGGTTGTTTGTGTTTCAGAGCTCATGTTTTCGGAACCACTGGAATCCGCATTGATGCTGAGTGCCTTTGCCGAGCACGCTTCCCCATTTCCAACATTTGGAACTCCTGAAAAACAGAGAATGTATCTTTCCGACGAGTCACATCGTTTATTGGTTATTGGACCATTATTGGAAAATTCATTTTATTAACGCGTTCGCGGTCGAACGAGTTCTATTAAACCAACAAACGTTGTGGATATCGCATTGTTCACCTGGTCTGAATACTTTTCATTGTAAAAATCAAATCTGAAATGTAGTAACTTGTAATGAAATATGTCAAGTGAATTTACGAAATTGCTTTGTCTACCACAAATTATTTATATGCTACATCAAATTCAAATTTACAGTCTCATTAATTAACTTTCAATGGGTTAAAACGTTACACTTCATTTGATTGAAATTGATTCATCGTAAAAGGTTAATCAAAATGAAAACAATTCTTCTTTTTAATGTTTGACGCCTGAATTATTAGTATTACATTATTAGTATTACATTATTATTATTACATTAGTAATTTAAATTATATTTGTAACTCACCGTAAACATAGTTCCTAATACCGTAGCCAACAATATTATTGGACAAATCATTATTGGATTCCCAAGACTCGGCTGGCACATACCTATAAATTTCTCGTGTAGGTGAAACCGCTTGCAGAACCATCTTTTCATCATTCGCTCTCTGTTGAATATCGATTTGAATTTTTTATACAAATAGATGGGAAATGCATTTCAATTTCGTCAGTCAAAAAACTTTAGACCAAATGTTTTTTTTGGAAACAAACTTTAAACATAACATTATCTACATAATCTAATGAAAATAAATTCCAATGTCCCCAGTAATTACATGAATTGCGATCATGTTTTGCTCTCACTGTATCAAGGTAAGTTTTTCCCGTAGTTGAAATTACGAAATTATTTATCTCGCAATAATCTTGCGTTAATTCATTTGAGCAATATTTAGGCATGTTAAATGAACTTTTGTAAACGATCTATGATACAATTATGCTCGAGGATATACACTTTTCCAGAAAAACAATTAAATTTCACTTAAATTATTGATTTCTAAAATAAATTTATTTTTTCTCTATATTTTTACTCTATTTTATTCTATTTTTTAGTAAAAAATCTCTGACATCTTAACGTAAATATTCCGTTCTAACATTATCTGAGATATAATAAGTATTACGCTTCTCGGTTTCATAACGTTTATTACAAATTTCATTATTATTGTTCTCTCTTAGAAACATTATATTTAAACTGACATTTTTACTACATTTTTTAAATTTTAACTGATAGAATTTTCTGATAGAAACTTCGTTCGTGGTCAAAAGCACAATTGAAAGGAAAGAGAAGAAAGAGGAGGAGAGAAAGTCCCTGTCAACTATTGGCCATCCGTTTCGCTCCACTTGGACTGATGCGCTCGACCGAGAAATTTAACAAGGTACACGCTCCTTGCTCTCAGTACCTAACACTCGAAACCCAGGAGCCTGGATTTTAATTACTTTAATTTGAACACCTACACCGCGCTCCAGTTGAAAATAACAAAAAAAAAAAGAAAATAGAACAAGCGCGATGACTCACGACTGAAAAGTGCAACACCCTTTAAAATCTTTTATAAATTTATAAATTTATTAATTGGAAATTCGATTCTTTGTCAAAGAAAAATAATATGGAATTATTAAAATTGGTAAATGGTCATAGAAATAATAAATCATTTCAAATAAATTATCTGACGAGAAATAAACGTGCTTATAAAATTAAAATGAATTCTATGATGCTATCCATATCCTCTTTTTAGAGAAAGTTCAAATAAAAATTTTATTCATATTGCCAATTAACGTTTGTAAGTTGAATTAATGATTTTTTCCACTTACTGTAATTCATCTCGAACTGAAAAAGATTCTCGAAGTTCCGCGGAATCAAATATAGGAAAAATGCTTCATTTCTTGTGTATTGTAAAAGGAAGCTGTATTATTAAAATCTGTAGATATTAAAATCGTTCACTAGCACCGACACTTGCTGAAAGTGTACTGAGGACAATCGCAAGAGAGCCTTAAACTTTCGCTTTTCTAGAGAATCGTTTCACAGCGCGATTAATACCGTAACAAAGTACAAGATGTAGCAAATGGACACGGTTTAATACGTTTCTTCAAGCAACAAGGTAAGCGCATATCAACGCGCAAAATGACGAAATTTACGCTCTAATCTGGGAATTCTTTTTGCTAATTTCTTCGTAAAAGAGTTATCATAAGAATACAATTTTTATTAGTAAACAAATTGTCAAAGCGGGAACCATTTACAAAAATATTCGCATTTATTTATTCATCTCATAAAATTTTAAGAAAAGCACTGATATGCCGTATTTATTTTCTTCATTAAAAGTTAAAAGTAGAAATATGATTTTTAAAGGAAATAAAAGTTAGGTAGTTGTAAATTTTCTTTAACTTATTCCGCCCTTCCTCCGATGAATATTTTGTTTTCAAACATAATAAACAGATAAGAAGACCTTAATTATTTATGAAATTCATACTCGTGAATATAATTTAAATGAAATTTGTGAAGTGGAATCGATAAAGCTACTGAGTAGATAAATCACAGTCTCGAACACCTTCGATCTTTGCTATGTTTTATTCATTCCTGGAAGTTCACCATCGAAAAATTCTCCTTTTTGAAGGCTCGCTCGAACCACTTGATGTCTCGTCAACTTTTACGCGAATTGAGGAAGCGCAACGTTCGAACGATGAATTTGAAAAGGAGATTTCAGCCAAGAACCATAAGTGGATTTTAAAAGCGACCAAAAATCGTCACCTCCCGAATCACGATGCAGAAATATTATTGAGTTACATGTGCGGCAAATCTTGAAATTCGCGAGAAATATATAAAAGAAAATTTCGTGTACAACAAATCCATTAAATACATGAATATTTAAATTATTAATCTTGAATAAACAAAGTAAAATTTATTCCATATTTTATCATTTATAAAAAATGTTTTTAAGTAACAATCACCCTAGAATAATATCGCGAAAAATGGTGGAATGTATGCATCAAATGTTTCCCCGATTATCTTTTATTCATGGTAGAAAATAAAAAAATGACTCCTGCATTTAATGCAAAACGTTGAGAGGATTTTTTAAAACTTTTGTTCACTAACGAATTACACGCTTGTAAAAATGAATTCATTAAACTCATGTGGCTTTTAGCGATGTATATTTCATGATTTAATTTCCTTCTAGAAATCTATGCCAACCGCTCATTTCTATAGAATTTTAATCACTTTTAAAACCCGAATTATTTTTACTGAGATTTTATGAAAATTTTATGTTTTCCCAATTAAAATATTGCAAATATTGCAAATATAGCCCACATCGCGTAAAAGCATCCATGATATCTACAAATTCACAACTAGAATAAAAAATCAATTTTTAAATATCCCGAAAATGTAAAACGTGACCAAACTAGGTCGGAACCAGTTCACCAAAGTGGATTTTGCCGACTTCTAATTTATATGCATGTACATGATTTATGTTATATATGTATACACAAATTTCATTTCCTAAAACCCTGAGAGACTAGAAAATAATCAAATTCGTGATCCTAGCTCTGCGCTCTCTTTGTATGTCATCTACATAGGGTATTAGAGGTAGAAGAGGGAGAGAATGATAGAAAGATAGGCGCTGGAGACGGCAGGGCGATTCGCTTCGATTCACACGACACAGCTAAACGTGTCATATACGCACACCCACTCATTCATAAAGTCAGATGGGAAACACTTCCTGTGTCGACCATTCATTCGACCAATCTATTGTCCCGGAATACTAGATCCATATCTGTTACGAAGCTCGTTCATTTATAACTTTCGGTCACTCCGAACTCAGAACTCAGACGGCAATTTAATTATTCGATAACGAACAATACCTACTTCAGAGAACAGTCGAATATCGTCAAAACTATGCCATTTTTGCGCATAAATTTGCACTGAATGCAATTTTTCATACATTCCCATCACTGACTCATTAACTAAAATTTAACTACTTATTTCTGCAAAAAATATGATTAAAAGTTCATGTATTTAAAAAAAAAATTCAGGTATTTTTAAAAATAAAAAGAGTTTGCTTTTTTTAAAAGAAAAACTTTTTAAATATTTGGAAATCTCTTACAATCCTTTGAAATCTTTTTAACTTGTTTTGAAATACCTTGAAATATTTTAAAATCCCGTTAAATCTTTGAAAATATCTATAAACCGTTAAAATCTGTGAAATCGATAGAAATCTCTCCAATCTATTAAAATCCTTGATATCTTTGACACCCATATTAATCTAGTATCATTATAATTTGTAAAAAAATTATGTAACAGGGTTTTCAGTTTATTATTCACTTAGTGTTTTTCTATTTTTCTCACTGTATATATGTGTAACAAAATTGTTTCGCCGCCTGCCTTTAAAACTCAATCAGAACGAGTGGCGTCAAAATTACGGCCCAGGACGCGAATTCTATGTAGTATGAGAACCGTAAGCTCGCAAAAGTGATTTATTCTGCGAAGCCGATCAAGCAGGAAAGAGGAGAGAAGTGGGGAGAGGAGAGGAGAGGATATAGGAGACTGGGAGTTCGTTAGGATTTTTCGACCGGGTTCGAACTCGAGGTGGAAGCTTAAAAGGAGCAAAATGAGCTTGAAGGGGAAAAAGAAAAGCTGGAACAAAACCGGAGGCTGTGTAGCTTGAAAGGAGAGGAAAAAAAGAATGGAGAAAGGGGGTAACTGGCACATAGACGTACACAAAACTTGGCGATGGCGAAAATTTATGGTAATGTGTCCACCAGGCGACTCCGCCATGGGTGTCCTTTCTTTTGCTCTCGCAGTACGCAATAACCATAGGACATCTAAAAGACGTTCGCAGAATGTCTAGGACATCCTTACCCTCAAAGCATCTCCAGGATATTACACACCCTGTGTGTAGTCACCGAGACTCCAGAGCCATATAACGCGGTCGGGCGATTTTTCGTTTAACATGAATTAACGAAAGGTAGTTTTTAACGATCACACTTTTTTATTTTTTATTTCCGGAAAGAGAACAAACGGTTTCTGGGTGTTCCGCCTCGTTCGTTTCATTTATCGCTGGCATAGCTTCCAACAGCTTAGAGGGCATATCCTTTCGTGACTTTCGATTTTTTTCAATTTATAGTTTCAGTATTCGTTCCAAAATCCAATGATAGTTATAAGTCGACATAAAAGTTATTATATGAGAATTTATTTATTTTATATATGTAGAATTTAAAAAGCAATCTTCTTGAGGGACAAGAAAATTGTGAATCAAAGTTAAGTGGCCTCTAATACATCGCGATAAGGTAATAATGGCTTTATGATAAAGCATGCAGCGTATCATTATGATTGCATTGCATGTCATCATAATAGCGCAGCTTGTCATCGGTTAATGACAAACTATACACGGAAAAAAATAGTACTGGAAGAATTACTGAACTATTCCGATGTTGAGGATATGAGAAAAATTCGGGAGATAACCTATACCTTTTCGGTAAAACAACTGAAACTATTCCAGAAGAATTACCGAACTGAGAATGAAAAAGTCAGAAATCTGACTCTGAATCTCATTTCGGTAATTTTTCTGGAATAGTTTCAGTTGTTTTACCGAAAAGTTATAGGTTATCTCCCGAATTTTTCTCATATCCTCAACATCGAAATAGTTCGGTAATTCTTCCAGTACTATTTTTTTCCGTGTACAGTATTTGTTGTTTAACCTCCATGTTGTTTAACCTTCAACTCACAGTAGCTAATTTTTCTTAAATATTTATGATTTATTCAACATATTTGATATATTTATTTTCCGTTATGGAACATCACATTTATTGGAAAAATTTTCCAGCTGAACGACGTTCCTTTTTCATAGAAAAATTATGAATTCGGTCAACAGGTTCCTCTTTGAATATAAAAATGCATTATTCTCTTCCTTAAAGGTCGTGAAAATATTTTCATGTTTCTACAAGGCACTGCAAGATAAATGATATGAGTTTCGAGAAAAAGCAACAATAAAAGCTGTCTGACCTACATTCACTTGAAACCGAATTATTTACACCTGCATAATTATATGACAGTAATATGAGATAAATAAATGCCAATCATCTTCCTTCACTCAATACAATGACTGGTATTTTATGCCTAAGCATTCATGGTGAAATTTAATGTGGAATTTTTTTAGTGTAAACTTCCGATGATCAATTCTCGAGATATTTCTCTATTACGAAATTTCAAAGGAAGTGATTGATTGATTGCGTGAATGTAAGGTAAATGGTTACTGGATGAAATCTATGATCCGATGCCGAGTTAACTTAATGGAGATCGGTATATACTTCCGGTCTTACCCGGAAGGCCACTCCCGTCATGGTTGCTTCCGCGCACCTACAGTGAATTCTACGTTTCGTTTGTGCGTCGCTCTACATCATTAAAAAGAACGTTGTGTCGCCATGTTTACCTCGACTGGTCAGTCTATCAATGCCCTTTGACAGCGCGGCATCGACCGTTAGAAAAAAAATTGATCTCGTTACGCGATCGTCTTACGCGCGGAATTTTAAACGCAAATTATCGCATAAAGTAAACAAAATCGCAAAACAATTGTCCGGAATAGGAATTTACTGTTATAATAAACTACAGACCGTATTTTTAACCGATTTTAATGTTTTTTGTTAGAAATTCTCAAAATTAAATTTCTAAGAGAACTGTGATTTGCGATTCGTTAATTTTTTTCACAGAGCAATAATATATAAACAAGTAAAGTGATAAAATTGGTGGACTTCGACTATTTTTATTATGTACAATATTTTAATATTCTAGAAATGAGCGTAGATGATTTAGTGATATTGAGTATACCTAATCTCCTGAAAAAATTTCATTATGGAGTAAGTAAGTAGTGCAAAAAGTTCTTATCAGATACTTTTTTTTATTGAATTAGCTATTAAAGTTTAGAGTAAGGAAAGGAGATTCATTGAAGAAAGTTAATTCAATCATTCAGAGGTGAAAGAGTCCAGAGACCAATAGATTTGAAATGCAAGTAGAAAATTACTACCCTTATTCGGGAGCGGCTTTAGATGGCGAATTAAATAAGGCGGTCACAGTTCATGCGAGTCGTCCGACCGATCAAAGCCGCTTCCTAATAGGATAGGATAGTTACTTCCAACTCGGATTTGAGAATTATTGCTCCCTCGACTTTTCCCTGTTATATTATCGACTACATTTTTCACAAAGGCTCTCTTTCGTAAAATCGTCATCAAATGGGTATTTATCTCGCACAAGAATTAAGATAATATTCTAAAGTGAATGAAATAATAACTGAGTCAATAAAATGATAATAATACACATCAGTAAAATTAGTATTGTGCTAACTATCACTTAAAAATTTTTAATTCTTTGTAAAACTATATTATTATTTAGTACCTACTATTATCAAATTTTATTACACTTTTTACTTTATGTTTGAAAAATTATCATACTTCTGTGACGTCTATTCACCTTTTGTCATAATTTTTATCTAACAATTAATTCTAAATATTAAAATCATTAATATCTAGAAAAATTCTAAGAATTCAAACATTCAACTATTGATCAAATGTGTATTAGCGACCGAATCAATAACCTGAAAACTCTTAGGAACATGTGTTATCTTGAGTTTTATTATCAGCAGTAATTAAAGGAAGAGCGACGTAAAAACATCGAACCATTCTCTTATTGTATCTCCAAATTGCAAACTGTAAATCAAACCGTGCGAAGCTGGACATATGTTTTCATAGCACCTAAAACTAGGAAACGAAACGCCTTTTTATTAACCATTAAACCTCTTATAATCAAATACCTGTAAAAGAATATTTTCGCTTCTCGGTTTGAGAGGAAAATGTGAGAGGACTTGAGAAGGGAAATTTTCCTCTCAAATGAAGAATATTTATTTCTCGGTGGATAAAGGGAGAAAATTTCCAAGAGAGTAATCGCAAAAATCCTCGCACGCGACTTCGATGAACCCTTTTTCAAGCAATTAGACAAACGCTTGTTACCGAAGTGGTCTCATTTCCGGTTGGTTAAACAGGACCCTTTTGGGTGAACGAGGGTGGCTACTTGTGGCCACTTCTCATATTTTTCACACATCTGTATGACATGTATTGCATACTTATCGTGCACTCGGGTTCCTGGCATAAGTGACTCAGAGGGTTCAGGGTTCGGATACTGGACCCAGGCATGCCTGAACGATGGGTCGAAAGGGTTGGCCAGGGGTGGCGAAGGATACTCGTATAGGCCATAAAGTATATTTACATACGGAGCTCTGGTCAAAGCCTTTATGGCACATCCCCAAGCCGTGTTAGCCGCCTCAGAGGTATATTCTCCCTTTGGCTTTCTTTTTTCAATACAACAGAAGAGGCTAGATCGCAACAATACCTCAGAGTCCGCAAGACGATTTATCTTCAGTCCGCAAACTTCTGTCGGACGCGAAAAACTTTGTACCCAACGCGTTCTACATTTCTAAGGATTTCAAATTTTCTTACGAGAAAATAATATCTCACGTGGATCTTCTCTGTATCCATGCAAACTTGCATTTTTTAGCATTTACACAGCATATGAAGGACCTCGTCAGGTTTTAAATGTGATTCTTTTTTTTCTTGCATAAAACATGATTGATATACACAGTAGTATTTCAATAACTGAATATTATATACTTTTAATGATGCAAATTTTTTTGTATAGTTTTTTTTTAACTATAGAAGATAGAGATAGAAGACAGAGAAAAATTTTCAGATAAAATACGCTTTGTAATCTGTATAAATCTGTATAAAAAATAATTATAAATTCTGAGGAAAGTATTTCCTTCGCTCGAAAGTTATTTATGAAAAAAATATTCAAAAACTTAATTCAGGAGAAAATTGAAATCAAATTTCGGACTTTTGTTTCCCTCTAGCAGTTAATAATAATATTAGAGGCGTAGGAAATAATGGGCAGACTGTATCCTGAAACGGCGGAGACCCACGAGCACCTTACATTAGCTGTGCAAGAAGTGAAAAATTATATAAAGACCGTTAAAGCCGCTGGTAGAAAATTTAACGTTCCACCACGCGCATCCAAGCGAAGATTAATGTGCACTGGACGGGTTAAGATTAAAAAAGCGCCGCGAAAAATGAAATTTTCACAAACTGCGAGAGTCCTCTTTCTATCCTTCTGCTTTCCACAATATTCTAACATTATAGATTTTGTTCTATATATTTAAAAACTCACTTTTGAACACAAAATGTGTTTTCATAGAAATATTACATCTTCAAGTAGATCAATTTCAGTATCAGTATCAATATTTCAGAAGTAAATATCTCAATCCAACATTCGATACAATAAAGAATTACTTTTTGTATAAAAAGAATATAACATAAAAAAAAGTCTGGAAAAAAGAAAATCGGTCTTGTTTTGAGAGAGATTTTTGTTTTGAGACAAAATGAAACTAAACAAATAGTCATATGGGCCTAAGACTGATTTTAAGTCTTATTACACAAACTAGACTTCTTATTTTTGTATTCAAAACTCGTAATTGCATCGATTTTTAGGAATTAGTGATTGCAAGCTGCCAAAAAGATTCGAAGATAGTATTGAAAGTCAGGAAAGCTTGGCTATATCGCAGGGTGTTCTCTGGTTTGGATGGAAATTCAATTCCACCCTTGGTCGTGTTCCTCTCTCTCTTTCTCTGCCTCTCTCTCTCTCTCTCTCTCTCTCTCTGGGCCTCTCTTTAAGTTTATCTTTCCTTCTCTTTCCCTCTTCTTCCATCTTCGTGTATATTTCTGGTGCCACTGTCCACCAACCTCTCGCTGTCCCTATTTCAATCCCTTCGAGAGGACTGAGTGCGAACCCCGTCGTGATACCTCCTTTGACGTATTCAACTGAATCCAAAGGATTTAGGTTACCTGGAATATGCTAGAAGAACGGTATCATTTTCTATGTATCCAGGAGTTTTCAACTCTATTTGATAAAGCAACTTCCTGATTCTATCAAGCTTGAAAATAAAGGACTACTATTACTATTCTACTGAATTTCAATGAAATACCAGTTAAACATAGTCAGAAAATTGAATTACCCATATATTCATTCTAAATATTTAGATAATCATTCTGAATATACAGGTATTCAGTCTGATTACCTCATTATTCAAACTTAGTATCTAGATATTTAATATTTTAAGATAGTTCTATTTAGTATCTAAGATATTTAGGCTTAATACCCACATCCTTAGACTGAATATCTTAGATGACTGTCGCGTAGCTCACTATCCAAGATAACACTGAATAACCATTTTTCTTCGTATTCAGATTAAAAATTTTAAAGGCCATACGTGTACCGAAATTTCTGTACGAACAGCTGGATTTTTTCGACAGTCAACTGAGATATTTTAAAAAGATATTTAAAAACCATTTTCGAACAAATGAACTTCCCTTAAAATAGAGAATCTGAATAAATATTCTGAGAATAAAAATTTGAAGATTAGAATAACAGGGGTGACAAAATAATTGGGATATTCAGGTGATTTCTGGAATGCATGATGTAGAAACTAGAAAGAAATTACAATGTCACAAAGCGAAAGGTAGTTGGGGATGGTAGAAATGAGGGTTGATGAGGGGTGATAAAGGGGTGGAAGGTGGTGGAATAGAAGAGAAGAGAAGAGAAGAAGAGAGGTCGAGATCGTTGAAGGGGGACAAAAGATGGGAGAGGCATGCATGGTTGGTAGATTTGCATGTCAATGGCAAGTAATATAAATTACACGTAATTACCCTACCGTTCGAGAGACTCGTGAATTTCATTCCGGTCTATTTTCAACTGCAATCACATTAAACGATCTACAGGCCAAAGGAGGGAGGGGGGTAGGTTTCGATGTTTAAAATTGAACTTTTTCCAACTTTTTCTTCCATCTTGCGATCCGTAAGGTCCGTAGCTAACTTCGCGCACAAGATGATCCCGATTATCGCGAATTTTTCTCCGCCCAATAAACAGCGAGCGAGATAACGACCCTACTTGCATTACACTCTATCGCCTTTGAAAACTTGGGTCTCTTTCCACATTTTTTCCCCTCCTCGTTTTCTCTGCTATGCTTCCTCAGCTTTTAATTTTTAAACTTTTCGTGGATGGGGTAGATTTCAGTTTTAAGACTTACCGCGAGAAAGCACCCTGTTGCGAAGATGCATACTGTTTAGAGGCAAAGGGGTCGTTCTATGTCAAAAAATAGAAATTAGATAGAAATTAAATATAGGTTGTTAGAAATTTCTTGATTTAGTCACGGTTTTTCTGAACATCACTTTTTTTTGCATATTTTATTGCTGATTCCAAAAGCAAATCAAATACTGGCTAACTAGACACTGGCTAACTAAATATAAGTTCAGATACACATGAAGTCTTTTGAAGTTGTTTTTAAAGAACTCGACAAGAATACTTTGTATTGTAACCTACTTTGATATTCAATTTTTACGGCTGGTTGGATTCTTCAGTTTGTAATATGTATTATAAGTTAATATACTTATCTTGCAGCCACATTTTGCCGTGCTGTCTCTTGGGAAAAACGACTGCTGACAAATGAAAGATTTTGCCTTCGCCATATGACTTTTCGTTTGTCTACTTTCTTTACATGATTCAAAATAGAAAACATATATCGCTGAGAGAGAAATTTCATTCAATTAATTCGGATGAAAACTGCAGACATTTATATATGAGTATCCTTCACTGAAGTTTTAATTATGCTATCTGAATAAAACTTCCCATTTCGTACTTTAAAGGCAAAACAATTTTTGTACATTTAAATCAGCCCAAATTTTGCCATATAGCAAAGTTAATATTCTGTGGGTCTGTGTTAAACTACGTAAAATTCTCGGCAAAAATTTTTTTATTAACTGAATGATTTGGCACGGAATGCCCTGGAATGTAATTTTGCAGTAAAGGAAAGTGAGTAAGTCTGGGGGTGGGTTTAGCTCCAAGTAATGTTTATGGTTGAGCGTCTAATGCACGATGGTAGGTACGATCTGCTTTCTACTTGTGTACCTGGAAGACCCGAGGCGAGAGATAATTAGAGAAATATCGCAGTATAAAGTTTAGCCCACTCGAGTTTAACCGGCATGGCTGTTCAAGTGTTCACAGTTAGCTTTAGCTTGTAAGGAAGGCGTAAAACGCGAGCGAGGATGGTCGTTACCTCACAGGAGATAATCGAAACTTTGGAATTGGCCGATCTGGGGCCTTCCGGTACTATGTGGCGAACGCTCAGCTCGAGTATCATCCTCGGATGCTATATACACTTTCATATTGACTCGTCCATATAAGGGTCGTGGGCAGAAGCGTGGGGTCGGATGACACTGATTTAGACGCTATAAGTCAACCTCGACACGCAATTACCCCCCGCTACACATACATAAGCACCCAGGGTGGTTGCTCGCGTAGCCCCAGGCCATATTCCCCCTTATATATTCTATCAGGCCGACCGCCTTGAGAAAATGGGGAAAAAATAAGCCCGAGTAAGGAAGAAACGCTCTCAACTTTCCCCGGAAGTTGAGTCTTTCGAATGTTTCGAAAACGTTCTCTTTCACGTACTAAAGCTCTTGCATTTTCCAATCCCCTTTCCCATTCCCTTTTACAAACAAGTTTTTCTACTCCCTTTTCCTTTTTCCTCGTTTCCCAACTTGTTTAAAATGATTTTTGTTTCTGAAATGTATGCTTGCAATTTAGTTGAGATTTGAAGTCTTTCTGTGAAAATTCTTTATGCGGCTTAAGCCAGAAGCGCATATGTGCACAAGAAGCTCATGTAGACGCGCAATTCGATATTCTATAGAGATCTGTACAGATTCATGTTATACATAGAGGCGTGTATGCTCTTTCGGCGGCAGCTTAAGTACGGCTGAATTGGCCGGCAGCTCGAGTCTTTTGATCTAAACTAAAATACAAGCCCGAAACAACGGCCAAAGCAAATCTGCACAAAGTGCTTCTGTCCCTTCAAAGTACTTGACTTCGTCAATCTCGCTCTAGCACGTATAACGACATACCCCGATGACCAATTATCGCTGTATCTTTGTCGATAACTACTCAACCAACAGTAAAGTGTCATCGGAAAAAGGGATTTCGTCGTGTCACCCAGAAAGAGGTAGGGGTTTTAGTCGAATCGAATTTTTCATGTTTTATTTTCGACGAACTTTAGTCCTCTTTCGGCTTCAAACTGGCTCTATGATCAGAGTCACTTTCCCAAGTGATTAATTTCACTTTTAACGCTCGAACTGATTTTTAGAGCATAAAAAATACATTGGTTAATGAAAAACTATTCTTGCTTTGCTTTTTAACTTTGCAGTGCTTATGCTGCCCTCCAAATGAAAATAGCTCTAACTGCGGTTCGGATAAGTCACCTCTCAATTTTTCGGATCTAAAATAAATTTTATTCTAGCTAAATACAAAAAAGATACGGCTATTTTCATTTGGATGAAACTTATTTTTGAAACAATTGAAAGTATAGTCTACAGTAAAATTGTTTTTCTCTGGATATTCTTGAGGAATAAAAGTCCTTTTTTTAAAATGGTCTTTTTCTCGTTCTTGAATTTAATGGTTGAATGTTTCGCTCAGGACGAATCTTTCAAATAGACTCCTTGGAAGCAACCACAATCAGGAGCTAGGGTATATTAATGGGCATCACAAAGTGTATTTAGCTTCTCTTGTCCCTGCGTGTGACAACTGAGACAATAGGAGGCTAATGCTAGATAGGACAATATTCTGTTCTAGAATCTAGATTCTAGAAGCAGGAGCTCGCTTCCATACTGCACCTTCCTACCGAGTTCTCAAGTACGCATAAGAACCCACAGACATATAGAAAAGCGTTTGATCTCGCCATCACTAAACTTCGTTCCTTTACTCATCTCATATGTAGAAGCTCGATTAATATCACGAGATTCACAAGTATATTCCAACGTCGATTAACCGAACGTACTAGAAACTCGATCTTCCAACCAAAGCAGGTCAAACAACCACTATTTATTCACAGCTTTGATGGAGATTCACTAATCATAGCGATTTTCCTTTCAAATCACTAAGGATAATTATATTCCTAGCTTAGCAATAAATCACGTGAATTTTACTCCGTTTATTAAACAGTTCATTAAAAATAATCTTCAAGTGGATATTATTTTAGTAATCTTTTCTCTTGTTCCTCTTTGATGAATTTTGATTTTAATTCTGGCAAACAGATAAGAGTTTCATTGTGAAGATACTTCATAGAACTTTGAACTGAAACGAGATCACGATCCTTGAGGATTTTTCGTTGTAATCTCCAAAAGATTACGCGCGTGGTTTCCATACCAGAGAACGCCACGTTAATTCCGGTGTCCGTTGAATTAATTCCAAATTGGTTTTGGCCAAGCGAAGGTATCTGGACTGCGCCTAGCATCAAGGATCACCGATCCAGGATCCGGGCTTAGTTCTATCATAATTACAGACCAGGACGAGGCTTAGCTAGTCCTTACTTAAACGTCCAACCTCAGAGACGTGATGCCGATCAAGCTGTGGTTCCAAAAACTACACAATTAGTGCAGCTACATATACTGTTTCTTCATTTTTTGTAATAAAAGAACCATTATCATCAAGAATTTTATTCGATTAATCAGTGTTAAGGTTAATCAACTTTAAGATTCAAAATTGCTGAAACTTTAATGATTTATAGTTTTAAATACTGTATTAATTAAATTTTTTGCCTTAAACTTTCAATTTAACTTTCAACCTTCAATTAATTGATGTTTAAAGACGATGCAATTCAAATGACGTGTATTCACTTTCAGTCACATTTTTGATTTTTTAGAATAATACTGATTCGAGCATTCTTTCCTTATTCTCTCTATGTTATATTATCAGCTTGTCGAAATTGAATCAGCATGAAGAGACTGAAATTCGACATCGTAAAAATACAAGGAACAAATCTCGTTGCAATGCACCAAATCTAAGGGCGTGCTCATTATAGCGAAAAGCGAAACAGCAGAAAAAAGAGAGCATGAAAAGTATAGATGTAAAGCGAAGTAAACTGATATTTACCATCAGTGGAATACGAGTTATGATACGTTGCAAGAGATGCAATTCAAAATCGAAGGAAATAAATTGCCTATTGTATATTTCAGAGACTGTGTCAGGGTTGAATAAAATTGAAAAATGTAGAGTACTCTTTTGAGGAATAAGGAAACGGAATATTTGTGCTAAATATGTCACAATTGTCTAAAGAATCTAATACGATTTCTTTCCCTGTATCTGTGATTTATCAATATTTAATAGAAAATTAATTTATACTATCGTAGTTTGAAGAAATTTTGTATAATGATTTAAATTACAACCAAGTACATGAAATATTTTTTATTTATTTGCAGACTTTTTTTCAATGCTATTACGGAGATATAAAAGCACGATACACAGTTGATGAAAAAGGCACGTTCACAACTCGACAGTTATTTCATACCCATGACAGGATACGCTAAATAAACACTTGCAATATCAACATATTTTTCAGTTTTAATGAAGATTTCCAGTTTAAATGTAATTGTGCTTTTTATAGTTTATCAGCATGCTCACAAAATTATAGTAACAATAAATTAATTTGAAGTGTTTATTTCCAATTTAATATAATTTTTCTGTTTATGAAACGAAAAGGCAAAGAAGGTTAAAATTCTTGAATTGTAGATAGCTCAACTTCTACCTCCAGACCCATTCAAATGATTCTATTCCGGTTCCACGGGGCAGACCGTATCCTCGACTTTCAAAGGACCAATTAGCGAACCACATTTCTCTTTTTAATAACGAATTTTGACTAGTGGAAAGTTTGAAAAAATTACTCTATTTAAATACCAATTAGAAATCCAACACAGCTACTTTTCACGAATTTAAATTTTCAACGATGCTTATAAAAATTTAATTCTCGTCCGTATTTTTGATTAGACGAATAAATCTTTTTCTTTCATTATGCTAGCAAAGAAAATCAACTTTCATTCTACTAACCAATTAGAAAAGCAACTAATTTCTCAAAATTGCAATCACCCAACTACTTTAAACACTACATCAACCTGATCTCCTTTTTTTTTCTCTCTTCACGGACTCTTAGTGATCCTCTTCGTTCCTCATTTCGTTGCACGTACTCTAATATCCAACCGCGTCTCACGATCTCTTGCCTCTCTTCCCTTCCTTTTAGAATTCAGAGGAACGGGAAGAGGACTAGCGGCACCAAGAAAAAACCTGGAATAAGAAAATGAAGCAGGCAGGCGACAGGGAAAAGAGAAGGAGATACCCTGCAAAAGCAGAGACGATATACCTTTAAACACCAAGAGCTATATTTGGGACGTATCCTTATCTACATCCCTCTCTCTCCCTCTCTCTCCCTCTATCACTTCTCTCTCCATCAAACCACAGTTTTGAAATGCGGCGCGCGCACTCTGCTCCCATCGGGGGTGGCCGCGATTCTAGTGGGGGTTGTTGCTCGCAGAACGCACAGCCATATAACCCTGTGGGTGCGACCGAGAGGGATGAAACGGTGTCGACGGAGGAAAGGGTGTTGTAATGAAGCCGATGCGCAACAGAGAGGGATGCACGTAGTGTTCCATTTCTAGGAGCGAGAGGGACACCAATTGTGGGGGTGCTTGAGTCTCGCTCGGTGCCTCCCCATTATGGGGACGCTTGGGGATGAAGCGAAGGGACAGAGGCACAAGAGGGTTGACGGTAGCCCGGGGTTGGTCCAGTCACACAGTCGCGCGTCAAATCCTCGAAGGAGAGCATGTCGAGTCGCGAGTCCAACTTTGAAAACACTCTTCGGCAAACGAGTGAATCCCCTCCTCACCAAAACTCCTCAAACATCCTCATTCACCCTTCCGAAAATCTTCAATCTTCATTTCTCTCCCAGCTGATCATCCACCTTCTCAAAATTTATTACCAAAACTTTCTAAGTATTTCTTAAGACTCAGCATCAAAAAACTGAAAAATCTGCAAACTTCATTTCTTAAACGCATATCCTCCATACTCACCTCCTTCGGCTGAAGGAAATAAGATGCATTAGGAAGAAAAATGTGGATCTTTTTTCTTAATGCATCTTCTTTCTGAAGAGATTTTTGATCAAGAGATTCTTTTGATCTCTTGATCAAAAACACAGCATCATCTTTCCCAATGCTTTCTTCCTCAAAACTTATGATCCTCCGCTTCTCTATGCCCCACCCTCCTCAACATTCCTCATTATTCTCGACAGTATCCTCCTCAAAAAACGGCATCCACATCAAATTTCCGCATCATCCTTAATCTCAATATTCGTCCTTTTCAATACTCCTCGTTCATCTCCTCAAACTGATATCTCAATTTCTCGAAACGATTCACCTCTTCCCGAATTCGTAATCTCGCGCGCGCTCAGCTGCTGTACCGATAGAGGCACGTCGACGAACCAATAAGTGGAAGATCCTCTCCTTGCTCTGGATGAAGCATCGCCTTCGGTATCGCCAAGTATGTACCACTTTCTCGACCGAGAGACCCAGTTTCTGGCCTTCAATGAACGCTGTATCTTTTCCCGCGCGAATTTTAAATTTAAAGGGCTCACCGCATTCACGAGCTCAGGAGTAATGTTGACAGCGGTGGGAGTGGCGAGCCGCAAAAGTCGTTATTGTATTTATGAGCCTGTCACTTAGGGTAATTTAGAGGGTTGAGGGCGAGAGGGGAAGGGAAAGGGGAGAGGAAACCGCAGGGTGTTAACGTCTCGCTAACCGGATTAAGTGGCAATTAAGTTCTTGCCCCGACGAGATTGCGTGCCCGTTTAAAGTTTTAACTCGATAAGTGATTATTAACGATCCACCTCCTCGACGAATGAACAGAGATCATCTTGCCAGGTGAGAGATTTTCTTTGTTTATAAGACGAAAGAGATGGAATATTTTTTCCAAGTTTTGGCTTAAGATTTAAAATTGTAGAGAAAAATTGATAAAACTTTTGAAAAATTGATAACTTTTAGATCTAAACAGAATAGTCTCAACAAAAATTGGAAACAAAGATTTTCTTTACGCATCACAAAAAAAAAAAAACTAAGTGTAATATTTACCCTTATTTCAGGGTAAATATAACTGGAAAAAAATTACCCTCAGGGGAGTGAATACTAGTCTGAACATAGGGTAGGGTTGGCATGTCAACTTATTGAACTTATTTATTTCCACATTTTAGTATTTCTATAATAAAGTTTTCACTTGAATGAAAATTGCTTTAACAAAGCTACGAATTTATTATTTCTTATACAAATAATTGACTTCTTTGTTTTTCTCTTTCAGCACGCAATCCTCTTTTTGCAAGCACTCAAGAAATAATAGAAATAAAATGTTATGCATTCTGTAAAGTGTATAAAAATTTCCATTAAATCTAAGAACAAAAAGCAACTTAATTCTTCTGTACACAAGTTTAAAAAGATAACAAAATGTACACGATTCTGTAAAATATGCCACTGGCAGTTGGCAACAAAAAGCAATTTGTTTTTTCACCTTTTTTAGCTTACGTTAAATTTTTCCATTTCCCGTAGATACCCCTTTATTTCGGATTTCAAGTTAAATCTTTCTTTTCATGCGACAGAATGAACAATTCTAAATTGAAATACTGTCCTTAATTGAAATCCTTTCGCTCATTTCGTCATATTGTTCATTTTTTTAGTTTCATCTCCTGTAGCTTTCCATGATATAATTCTTGTTTGTTGTAACTTTTTAATTAAAATCGTGTGACGGAATGGCAGTAAAGGACGAGAAGCTTTTACCTTTCATGAATTTAGGTACACGATAGATACGCCCAAGTAGTTAGATGTTTGTATGTAAATAGCAAAGTGGAAATGCGGCACTTTGCATTGCACAAGGCAATGCTCCGAAGAGCTCGAAATGTATTAGAAACCGGCTTTTCCTCCCTTTTCCAAAGTGCATTCTCCTCATCTATTACCTCATTCATTGTCCCAGCAGAGCTTCCGGTTGAATGGAAATAAACAAGTCGATATGTATATAATCCTACTCTATAGTAATCTCAATGTAATACAATTAAAATTTGTCTATTTAAAATCATTTACAATATTTAAAAGTCGCACAAATGAAATTTGGAACTCGATTCCGTATGCGATTTCACAATAAAATTGAATACTCCAAAAAAATTGATTGAATACATAAATTGTATATAGAATGCACTTTTATATTAGTGGGATAATACACGGAAAATTATAATCGAAATTATTTAAATATTCATACGCTCCTTAAGGGTTAAAAAGTGCAATACAATAAAATTTCGATTTATCCAGATAATACTTCCCATTTCGAATCGTAGTAAAGCAATGCAATTACCCGAGTCTGAAACGTTATTTAAGAAAATCTCGCATTAAGTTGCGAAGGCGCTAGAGTTCGAGAAAGAGAAGGGGATAAGAGGACAGAGCAGCCTCTGGCGCTATTTAACGCAATTGAGGCTCATTTAAAAACCCATCAAAAATATACTTTGGGATCCATTTCCTCCTTCCTTCTCTATCTGAATCTCTTCCTCTGAAATTTTACTTGAGCTTCGACTTCGCAGCAAACTTCCCTCTCACACAATATTTTTCCATCCCTCTTTCTGTTCTATTTATTTTTCTTCCTCTTCTCCTTATTTTTCTTCTTTTTCATCTTCTTTACCTTCTTCTTTCACCCAATTTTCTACTCTTTCATTTTTACTTGCCAGTCTCTTTTTTTCTTTCTTCTTTCCATCCTACAGGTCGAGAGGGGTTGTCTGATTGGATTGTAAGCTCAATTTGCGCTACCTTCGCTTCTATCTTTTTTGCGTACTCGCTAGCGACTGAAAGCTATATTTGGTAACAGAAGCTAAAACCAGAGTACCCATAGAAAAATAGAAAATCAGAAAAGGTTCACTTTGTAATCAATTTTTCCCCTTGAAAAAAAAAAGTACAGAAAAATCAGAACTTTTATTCAATTTTAATTAGGAATTGTAACTTTTGAAATCCAGCAACTTATATATTAAATATTTCGAACATGTTGATTAGTTTTCTCAAAATCTTTCCAAAATACAGCTCTCATATGTAAAGCACACAAATGCTACTCTTGTATGTTTTAAATTAAGAATTCAGAAGTGTTTACGTTTAAAAATAAACAACTCGGAGGATTTTCTCAACATTGGTGTTTTAAAGGGGATTGAATCATTCGATGATTGCGAATCTGTCGCAGAATATTCATTTCCCGAGCGGGTATTCAATGAAACAACTGTAACGAAGCCGTTTATTCGAGCACATATTTCACCTGTAAATGTCACTTTGATTCCCTTCATGTCAAATATATCGACATTTATTGTGAGATTAATAAACTTTAAATTTATCGCTCTTTTTTAAAATAATTTGTTACATTTCGTCAAATAAAATTTTATATTTCATCGAGACCATCGCATTTACGATTTCTTTTTTCGACATTGCTTTTATGAAAAGTAAAAAGCACGAAAAGAATATTGGTAGATTTGAAAACAGTCATTCATGTAAAAGATCGAGTTCTACTCTATATAGAAACTGGTGCAATGGTAATGTACAATTTTCTTTCACCGAAATGGTTATAATGAAAAACCACTATGAAAGTATTTGACTCGAGGGTATGGAAACAAGTGTTCTTTATTCTCTAAAAATAACAGATCAAATATATAGGTTTTGTAAAAACTAGGTAGAGTGCAGTATGTATCTCTGATTTTTCTTTTTTACCATGCCGTATGGGCTTCACATAACAATACGATGTTGTAAAAGATAATAGGCACCTTTGAGTCTGTCCCTTTAACAAGCGAAGCCAAATATTGTCGTACAAATTGGAATTGATACCGCCTCGCAAAGAAACTTAAGAGTTGCGTTTATTCTCTATTTTTATTTTCAAACAAATTGCAATTCACACTGCAGAAGTGCTAATAATCAATAAATGTAAAACAAATTGGTTTCAATTTGAGTTTCCAACAAATGATTTTTTATTCTATCATAACTTTTTTTAATTTACATTTCAAATCTTTAGAAATCTTTTAAATATCTTTTTTTTATGCTAAACTGAAATATTAGCTTATTTAGTGAGGCCCCTTCTTTGAGAGTAATTAAAATGATATTTATCCACAATAATGCAGGAGAAAATTGCCCTATTAACAAGATTTATTTAAAAGATGGAAAGAACTTCGTGCCCTATCGCAGATCTAAATTAAAATTATTTCTGAAGGAACTTTTGTTTGTTCGCACATTTCGCGAATAACTTCTACTCGAAAGTTTTGTAAATGACAACTTTATTAAAACGACTGTGGTTTCCTTCCAACTGAATCTCTCCTTTAAACCAAGCTCTCAAGGCAAAGTATCTTAATCTATAATTAAACTCACCCTCAGCCATGACATAATTAGAATTATATATCATATCAGTTTTCCAATGGAAAAGTTTCACAGAACACTTTCTTCCAATATTCTTTTGATTTCAATCTTACCAACTTCTACTTATAAAAGTGTCACTAATTCCAAGAAGTTCTATTATTAGGAAACGATAACGAGAGAAGAAAATAAAAAAAAATACGAGAAATAGAGAAATATAACGAGAGGTAAAAATGTAATAAAAATATCAGTTGTTATTTTACTAACTATTTCTGCAGTTAACCTGCGAACATTTTTAAGATCGACAAATAATGTTAAATAAATCCAGGATTAAAAGCAAAAAGGAGTCAAACGCTACATCAAAATTATAGTGACCTATTTTTCTTTTATTAATTTTATACGAATATTTACTCTCTTTCCTGAAAATTTCCTTAAAAGATTTCTGCAATTTACAAAGAGAAAAAAATCTAAGGGTGGCTTGTGATTACTATCAATTCCAGACTCAAGGGACACGTAGCAAAGAAGCTTCTTTGAGTTTACCAAAGTTACTCTTCATAATTTTCCCTTCCAATTTTCTTTTTCGCATATCAGTACTGTAATCTTGTCGTCTTCCTTCACGTTTCATCGAACTCTTGTTAAACACGAATTTGTAAATGTGTTGGCATGTATTGGAACAGGAACAGGGAATGATTACCCCCGTAGCGAACGTAATTACGACGCGAAGAAGGAATACATATATATTGCTGCTTAAAGTTAGCTGATAGAACCGGCTTCGAGATTAGAACAAGCGATGAACAGCTTCTTCAGGCTCAATAATCAACAACATGAAAGGGGGAGATTCTTGATTATATAATAAAATGAACAAAAAATAAGAGAAGCCTAAATGAAAAAAACTACAACATGGATTTGTTTTACAATTTATCTGAAGAATTAAATATAAACTAGAATTAATGATTATATTACTAATATTATTGAAAACGGATACTGAGTAGACAAGAATTTTAATTTAATTTCAATTTCAATTTTAATTTATTTTCTCGTATCTCTCTCCAGTTTCTAACTTTTTTCCAATTTATTCTTACTTCGGAAATACTTGTAGCGTCTCTAAGTAGTTCGATTCATTATTGGCCTTCTTTATTCAGAAAATGCACTGGGCAATACGACATCCTTCAATGCAGAAGGAAAATGGAAGAAGGATTTAATTATTCTTACGTTGAAGCATCACATTACATAAAAGGGGAATTGGACTTTAATATAGACACCATTTTCCTTATTTCGTTGAGTATCTCTATAGAAGGAATTACCCTCTAACTGAATAGAAATTTAAACAGATTCGTATATAGATTCAGTTTCAAAATGTCAATATTAAATTTTTAAATAATGTTTCTTTCTTTTAATTGCACGTTTCTCAACTGAAATCGAGAATGACTGAGTAATTTTTAGTACAGAAACAAGTTTTTCAGAGTTTACGCATAGGAAAATCCTGATGTTATTTTTTTATGACGTATTAGATTGATTTACAAAAAACACGTGGTTTTAATAAATGAGAGTGCATCATCGTGACTCACCGGCGGTCATCGTTTCAGGGTTCAAATGCTGCGTTGCGAAACCAATAAAACCATGGTCTACCCGAACACCCCAGGGCCATCAATCTCAACGCCCTGTCCATATAGTCACCTAACAAGCTTGCGCTCAGACACCCTTGGTATACGATAGGATTAAAGCGAGAGGGAGACAGGCTGGGTTAGAGGAAAGGAGATAGAAAAACTCTAGTATCAAATTGGCAGTTAATAAAACTTGTTTGAAAGTAGATTTCTTTGATGGCATGCTTTTCACCCTCATGATATCAACTTTTTAAACAATAAATAAAAAAAGTAATTTAATATTTAATACCCATTATTCATTCGTTTAATATTAGGGTTAAAATATTTATCCAGATTCTTATTAAAGATTTGGTGTATGCTTCTTCCTCCATGCAAAGAACTAAGGAAATCTAAATGCATTTCATTCTTTTATTTAATTTCTTAAGTGAGGCTTTCACTTATTGAGTGAATGGAACTGATTGGCTCTCCACTAAAAGGTTCTACTTACTGATTTTCTACACAGAAAAGGTTTCACTCTTCGAAAAAGATCTCTACCGAAATTTGGAATAGCTGCAAAATTTCGATATGGCAGACATAACGTTTTTTAATAAATTAGCTTATTTTATAATTATTGTACTCTTTATAATATGCATTTTTAATATAATAGTCTTTTGATAAGGTTGAATTTGATCTTTAAAAATATGAGCATCATGTGAACGTAATATTGTATTAAGGTTTCCGGTTCTCTGATGAAATTTATAAGCACGAAGTCTGACGTCAGCTTATCTGTATCTACTTGCTTGAGAGAACCGAGATATTTTGGGATAATACTTTTCTACCAATTTTAATTATTGTTAAGCCTTACCTATACATCTCTATTTTTAAATAATTAAAATTAATTTCTTACATATCATCATATCATTTTTCATTACTTTTAGTTATAAAAAAACACGTGAATGTTTTCATGCATTTGAAAATAAATATTCTCTCTTAGTAACAAACGCTTTACATATTAAAATTTCTCAGAGCGAGATTGCCTACTATGAGTGTCTAACTAGGACATCTACATACTTATTATGCATACGGTCACAATTTGCGGATCTAAACCTGCTCTGTGACCAAGCCGGAAAGAGAATGATATCTTTTACCGCCGCATGTTACTGCCTGACGTCATACTGTGCTGTTCCACTTACACCCAGCCAGACGAGCAGAAAGTTAATTCTTTAAGTTTGCTTGCGCTGAGTTTTTTATTTCAAACTTTGCATGTTTATTTTCATTCTATTTGCATTTTTCATGAACGGGGTAATTCCCTATAATTTACTGAGCCAGGCGACTCAAAAAAAGTCTCAAACCAAATTGATATTGATATAAAATTAATAAAATAATATTTTCTGTAAAAGAAAATATGAAAAAACCTCAGGCTAAAGAAAACTTTAATGCAAATTTCTGACATGTAAATACAAGTGCACATTTAAAACAATTTGACATGTTTAAAGCTCATCTATGGCATAAAAAAGTATTTTCACGAGAAAGATGCATTTCAAACCAAAAGATTTTACATGTCTTTTTTACTACACAGCTTTTAAAATAACATCGCATCTGTACTATCCAAAGAATAAAATTTGCCAAGCCAGTTTACAACGTCGTTGAATCAAAATGAAGCGTTCCTAAAATGTAGTGCACCATTAACAGGAAACAACGTCATTTGGACATACATAAAAAATACCTCAGTTGAAAATTAACAGCTATAATTCGAGACTGAACAATTATGATAAACAGGGAGGAGTTCGTCTCGCCAATAGGTTCTTCAAACGAGCCACGAACCAACCATTACTACAGGATCTTATACATCTTATTCTTTTTTTCTATCGCGGACAGTGAACCGGAAAAAGGAAGAACCCTAGGATTGAGATTGAGGGGGTAATTGGAACGTTCCACTGCGGATACTGGACTTGATGCGAATGGCTTAGAAGATTCGATATGCATTGCGCGACGTCTACTGTATATATTATATTACATACATACGCTGATAGTCAGCCACATTCGGCGAAAGAGATTTCCCCGATTTTCCCTTTACCGGCAGATGGTTATGCCCTATTACCTCGGCTAGCCGGCTTTCGATTTTCTCTTCATGCCCCATGTAAGCTCTCCTTTATGTACACCCGTTATATAGCCGGGTATTTACCCGATGTGATTTCAGCTGCACGCGCAAATGTCTCCATGTACCTTTTCGTGGGCGGCCCGGTCGTACGTGTGAATGTGGCCTGCACGTTCTCCAATGTAGCTTTGCATGATGGTGTTGAATGTGGATGTATAGGCTCAAGAGAGATGCCATGGCGCAGCGCGACGCGACGTTGCGAGTCGAATTGCCTTCCGGCAAATAAAATAAAATTTTATTCCCTTTAAAGGCTTTCTCTCTAATTTTATGGCCAGTTGTTTCCTAAAGCCTCGCGATCACTACCCTCTATTAAGAGGAAATTTAATTCTTTTCGAACGACCATCCTCCTAAGAGGCCTCACTAGTAGAAGGGGAGACAATTGTTCACTTTATCTTAGATCTTACAAAACATCAGTTTAAGAAGTTCAACCCTAGTAGAAATTGGTCCAGTTTTTCCTTAACACTCTCAAGTAACTCGTAGGGCTGAAACGGGGAAAAAATAGACTAGAGAAACTAGGTAGTGCCTAGTTAGAACCTAACTAGAATTTCCTAAACAGATTTGAATGAGGAAATCCTTGACTAATAATCAATGAAATTTCCTCATTCAATACGAGATTAGTTTTTCCTTGCCTGTATCTCGATACAAACTAACTAGGATTTCCTGCTCAGTTTTAACTCGAAAGACCCCTCTACTGATTTCTGACAGATTTTCCTCGCTTGGAACGAGCGCTTTTTTCCTGTCAAGGTTTTCGCGAGGAAAAGCTAGGGAAAAACTGTTATTAGATTTGAAATTAGTACATTAGATTTGAAATAATAATATAAAGCTTTAATATAAAAAGATTCTCTCGTTAGGGGGTCGAGTCCCCAGCGAGTACGATTTTTCGAAAGCGTTTTTTCGTGCGATTATATGTATAAAAGACACCGTGTACGATTATATGTGTAAGAGAAAATTTTTTTTGTAAATTTTCTATTATATATTATTATTAGAGAGTACGTAAATACCTCGTAAGAAACTAACTAGATTCCTTCTACATTTCCCAGTCACTAGTCAGTTCCTCACTCAAAGCAGCGTAACATTCCTCACTAGTAACTGACAAGTTTCCTAGTTGGGTGCTAACTAGACGTAGGGAAAAATTGACTAGAAAGTTGCATAAAACTAGGACCAATTTCTACTAGGGAAGAATTCCAAGAACTAATATAGTGTCAGTGACACAAGAGCGTCGTCACGATTTCTGGAAAAAGAAATGTTATTTTAAAGAAACAAAAACATAGTTTTGAAGTACACTTCAAGGATCCAAATGTGTTTACCTGTTAGACGGATTAATCGAAATGAATGATGTATTAATAATGAAGAAAGGGTCATGTTGCTCTTTGTGCAACGAAAACAAAAAACCGCGGAAAGCGAGAACTGAAAAGTTACATAATCGAGTCTCTGAATAAACTAGCAGAATCCGCGATGAGGATCACGTGCGAGTGTATGCTCGAATTCCGCTGAATCCTGTAGGTAAATCCAAAAGCGATCGCAAGCACGTAAATTTGGTAAACGCCGGTGCAAGCTCTCAGTGCTGTATATTATTCACAAAAATTAACGCTTAAGCTTCCCACCCGGATAAAATAGCAGTAAATGATCGTTGATCCCGATAAGCTCCCATGCATCCGCCCCATGCCATCCCCATACCGATTCCGCGCCTATCGTACCGTATACGTATTGCTTTTGCTAGAACATAGATTCTCGTTACCGGAACAATATTTCAGTTAGGTGAGTTAACGGAAATGCATTCAACGCCCTCAGGGGTGAATCCTATGCGACGACGATGCCGCCCTATGCTAAGAAAAAGCGGACAATATTTTAGAAAGCCAAAATGAGATCAGACTTTTACTGGGGTTTAAGAGTTTTTATTTATTACTTGTTCAATTTTTTATGCAGGATAATTCGAAAACTTTTTCGCCTTGTTTAAGGTTCTAAAGTCTGCAATAAATTTTCGATCTTATCTGATGGTTCTTGTCATCACTTGAGAATTAGAAAAGGCTTTAAAAGTTTTTCAAATTAAATCAAAGTGTTTCTACTATTCCTTATTATCTTATTCCCTTGATGAGTTCTCTCACTCTCTCATATCCAGGTGTACTATAAAATTCTCGCCAATCTAAGTTCTTGGGAACTTTAATTATAGGTGCTTGCAAGTCGACAGGGTTGGAAGAAGAACTAAGTACCAAGCAGAACTCAATACGTCAGTAATATAAAAAAAAAAGGTGCGAGAAGTATTAATAGTGAGAAGATAACTTTATGGAGAAATGAACATTATGAAGTTGTAAATTTTTCTTGGAAATAAAACGGGATGTCAATTTAAATAATTGACTCTTGTTATCGAGTAATAAATGCTCACACAAAAATCATTCCAAGTAACACAATTATATTTAAATTATTGATATTATTTAATAATAATAATAGTTTGAGTTCATTTTATGAATATGAGAAAGATGATTTCTCATGCATAGAATAATTGTATCCCACAAAAATGAAAGGAGAATAATCTCGTTTTTTTATATGATATATTAATTTGAAATTTCCGGTCGACTTTCCAACGAGATGAGCTAAAATAAAATCGGAAAGTACTTATATAGATATTATTTCCGCGCCATTATAAGAACCTAGAAGTGCATTCGGTCCCAAGAGGACTTCAATATGTAATTGAACGAACGTGACGTGAATTTTATCCTCCATGTGAAATTGAATGAGCATTTTGAATGGTAGGATTTTTCGAAAGTGGAGTCAGAAACCACGAACTTGTTACGTTAAGAGGGAAAAGAAAGTTAGGGTTTCAGATTTCGTTAGTTCTTTCGCATTTTCTTTGAGACTTTGCATTTTTCTGAGTCCTCATTTGCATCTCTTTACAGTTCGTTTGCAAAGTATCAAAGCAAATGGATCTTTTACATTTTTATACATTTTCACAGACACTTTTGCCTAATTATAATATAAAATATTTATTTACAGGTATGGAAATTCTAAAAAAGTGTCATTCATTTTCATCTACTGAAAAAATCTATCATTTATACTCAGTGAAGCTTTATTAAATTCTTTCTCATTCATCATCTTTATTCATTTTTTTTTAGAAATTAAATTAGAATATTTTTTAAAATTATGATAAATTGATTAACTTTTCTTAGACATTTCTCCTATAAATCTATAAGAAAAGAATTGAATTCGAAGTAGTTTTCTAGAGTCTACAAGAGTGCTGGATGAAGCGGCTTATTAACTTTCATATTTTAGATGTTTTCAACGTGCTTATAACTTAGACTTCTCTGTGAAAGCAAACAGAAAAAAAAAGGAACGAAAGAGATGAACCTATAATCTTACTTTATTACCTCACAAAAAAATATAATCCTTGTATCAAACTCTTAAATTCTTTTTTCATTCACTTTATTGATCATATTCTTCTCTTGTAATTACACTTACCTAATAGTGTTCGAACTTTTGATTCAATAAAAGGTAAAATAGTTATATAGCTTTTTTACGCTGAGCTCAATGCAATTATGTGATAACTGCATAAACTTGAAATCAGTTTACTTTTCGCGAAACTTTAATATGAAAACGAGTTTACTCCGGAAAATATGGTTTTATTACATTTTTTTATAACGAATTCTCAACTTCAAAGGAAAAATTATCATGGGAATGAATTAGGTATAGTCTTAGACATAAAAAAAATGGTGGTTTAAAAAATGTTTGTATAAAGAGTGGAACGTAGATTTGTGTCTTTAAATAATTATAAATGCCAATAACTTAAAAGCAAGCATGTATTTGAAATATGATAAAGATGTTTATAATATAATCATCATTCATTCTTTATTAGCAAAACTCATCGCAGTACATGTACATTTGACCACACTTCGTTAGCTATAAATGTTGAATGTATGTGTGAACTCGTAACCTGAGGCTCGTTATTAGGCCCAAGTATAGGTTACGATCCTCTTACGTGAAACGTCGTAAAACCTGTTCAAAGTAAAGCTTGGCTGTTTTTCTCTTTTTCACTCATTTATCCCATTCCCTTTGCTTTTTATGACTTTTCTTCATTGCTAAACGAATTCAAGTGAAAAACTCTGGGGCAATATATATTTCTTGCTTTAAATTTTCAGCCGATTCTGTAACATTAATTAAATATTTTAAATATTGCAAATAGGGTTAAACTTAAATTTAATTTAATTAAAGGGAATTTCTGTTTTTTATACTTTATTGCCTAAATTAAAACAATTAGCCCGCCCTACCCATCTTTTTTGCAAATGTGTGTGGAAAATCTTTTTAACACACTCGGAAGGATCTGTACTCCCGAGCGTATGGGATTTCCACCCACTAAAAACCACCCACATTTATTCTTCTTGGTTCTGATCCACCCCGGAACCGCGTTAGCATTACAATAGAAAACCCATTAATGGCCAGACAATATTTTTATTTCGTCTGCTGCTTTTACTGACCTTTTACAAATTAATCTTTAGAAAGTAAATTTTTGGCAGACAGTGACAATGTTTTAAAAGTAGTTTTAAAGTCTGAAGTATCAGGATAACGACAAGCGGATAATGTACCAGGATATCTAAATTCATTACTGTCTGAATTGGAAAGTTTAATTAAATAAGAAACACGGACTTTAGGCCCTGTGTGGGTAATGAGTGAGCACAGGAGTAACAAGAGATAGGAAAGTTTAAGGGAGGAGCAGCGTGGGGGGGGAGGGGCAAGTTTAAAGGTGAAATGGATGTAAGAAAAGGGGGTGAGTTCTGTAGAGTTCCATTGGAGCGACAAGAAAATAGGAGAAAGGCGACAATGAGGATCGATGCTGCCGGCTTCGCCACCTCATAGTAAATAAACCTGCTCGTCAAACGCCTCGAAATGTACGAACCACCCTGTATATTGCATCCCGTAAACTGTCGATAAAAGGAAATTTATCCGCAGCGTGGTTTCTTATGGAGACCAAGTCGATTCCAAGTCAAATATACGCTAAGGTGTCGTTCATTTGCATTTTAACATAGCCAATATAGCGTCCTATTGGAATCAATAACTTTTATTTACAACTTCCCTTTTAATTATGCATCAAATAGTCATTCGTACACAGTGTTTAAACAGAATAGATTATTTGCTTTCATCATTTTGCAATTACTTACAGCTAGAAATTTTTCAATTATAATTTAGAAACTTAAATATAGAAATTTAACAGTTGGAAAAGAGTTGAGAACATGGGATGATTTAAGATGTTTACTTTTAAATGATATAATTAAATATGGATATTAAATACCAAGGAATACATTCTTGATACTTATAATAATTGCCTCTTTCAATTGTCCCTCTTTTGTTTTCAGTACGCGTGGGAAATGTGTGAAAAGTTTTCACATCGTGCAGAAAAGTTCACATTTTCTGTCTGCAGACAATTCTTTTTTTCTTTTTCTCTGCTCTTTCCTCCTACTCACGTCCTTACCTCTCGCCAAGACTCGCTCTTCAAGTGACGTAGATTTGCTACTACACTCACAAAGTCCTTTGAAGTTAGATTAATTTTTTTAAAGTTGCAAATAAAACTTTCTATTTTGAATAATGAAAGTCACTTAATATTTCTCAACGCAATTTATTCATAGATATATACGAAGAGTTTCTGCTTTGTTGCCTTTTTTATAATTTGTGTATATATGCTTTTAAATGGTGTGAAATATATATTATTTCAAAACTTAAAAAATGAACAGAAACATTCTACTTATTTGTTTTGGGTGTATTTGAAATAAATCTCGGTAAGAAGAGAAAAAAAAAGCAATCGAGAAAAACTAAGGATCTGTATTTCCATGAATACGCGATTTTTCCTCCATCTTAGGATGGTGCATTAAACTAAACAGCCTTATTGGTGAACATACATTTTATTCAAATTCTATTAATGAAAAAGAAAAGAGAATCGAGAAAAATAAACTAAAAATTACTTTTAACCACAATTTTTATTCGTACATCAATCCTGAAGATGTAAGGCAAACAACCCAGTGTGTTTTAAACATTTTACCTAATGAAGAAGATAATTAATAATTAATAATTTGCGTCTCACGTTGGCATTGAAAATAATTTGCGATAGATGTCGAACCAGCAGTGAAAAGAATGGAATTTAAATTCTGAGAAATCTATTGATACACCTTTGACGTTTCATTACTTTTTTTTTAATTAATAAAATTAAATTTTTACATAAATGCAATATATATTCATAAATGCAAGTACTAATTAGTACTAATTTTCTCATTAACTCATTATTAACTATTATTTAATTTGTATGAAAACATGACATGCTTTTAAACAGTGGCGTATTCATTTACGATTTAACATCTCTTATCCACACAAGCATATGATTTTTCATTGTAAATATTTTTTAACAATTCGAATAAATTCTTTCATGACTGAAGGTCACAGGAAGTTATTTTTAGTAAATTCACTAACTTACTTTCTTTATCAAACTTTCTAACATTAACTTCGATATTGAACATAATATGGAAGATAAAGAATAAATTGAAATCATTCGAATTTTCCGTAAAATGGGGTGAAGCTGGAGCCAATGAACGTCTAAATAGGAATGAGTGCAGTTCGAAGTTGGTTTAACAACATTTTCAGCACAATGACGTTAGAACGACGGGAAGGCGAGGAAGGGCTGTCAGATAGGATATTGTGCAGGACGGCTCATGTATATATAAACCACATACCTACTCCTGTATAGGTTATATGTATAGACTTCTTGTACATAGGCTTTGTACCCACAACTCCCACAATCATATCTGAAACGGAAGCCGCGGCGCACATTGTTTTGCCCAGCGACATTTGACGTCACGACGCCGCGCCGAGCCGACGACATTTCCTTCGCGATTTAAATACGGCAGAGTTTGACTTTGTTAACTCATTCGCTGCTGGTTGGTTAATCAACTAACCATTGGACGTCACTTTGACGTCAATGATAAGCTTAGCATTTTATTGAACGAAGAATTTATTTTATTTTATTGAAGAAGTAATTTCTCTAAACTTGTTCCACTTAAACATTGTCTAAGAATACCTTGTCTCTATAATTTTCAAAGATATAACTCTCCGTTGTATAGTGTTTACTGAATGTTACAAATTCTATTGTTTTAAAAATATTTTTCGTAAAAACCTTTAAGTAGAATGAGCCCTCTAGCGTTTTTCTGCGAAATTGTGTAGAATCGATACCTTCCTCTAAAATTCGTCACTGAATATTCATATTTTTCTCTCTTTTTTTTATTTTTTTAATAATTGGTAGAGTCTCTGTCTGAAATGGTAACATTGGCTGACGGTACTACTTCAACAGCGTTCTCCATCCCCACGAGCCAAGGACGTTCGACACCCTTCTGCCAGGAAAGGTAATTTTATTTCTCCGATTTTAAGCGACGCTCGGTACCCTAATTTCGTTAAATGAGTTGTTTGCTAACTCGGTTAAAGTCGCGCGCGCGAGCGTCCGTCCATCCGTCGAGTCAGCCAACCAACCAACCAACCATCCATCCATCCATCCACCCGGGGGCCTCGTACGGGTAATGGTTTGACATGGTTATTGACGTTTTAGACTGAAATCAAATTATTTGATATACGTGCTTGTCTGCCGCGAAATACAGAAGCTTCGTTGTTCGCTGAATACCACGGCGAGCAATGCAGGCTAGAACACGCTAATTGAACCCAAATCATCTGCATAATTATTAAATTATTTCAACATTTCTTGTTAAAACACAACTAGGTATGTAAATTCTTAAATTCTTGACTAATTTTCTGTGAAAGGAAATTACTATTTCATGATAAAAACGTGTGTCTGACTATAAATAGCCTTTTCTACTTAGAATTATATAAGTAGAGAACGTACGGCCAAAAACCACTAAAACGTCAATGTCTGACTAAAATGCCTGTTTCTACTGAAAACTGGTAATGAGTAGTTTCTTCTACTGTAAACGTATTCTTGGAGAATCTAATTCATGTATTATATTCATTTGCATATTGTAGACAATAAGAACCTTGAAATATTTTAAAATCTTTTTTTTTTTGAGAAAAATTTTTTTTTATTTCTGAATAACGTGGAATTAACATTTAAAGAATTTTGCAAAGAGTATACGCTTTTTTCTCTGTTTAACTTTTGGCTACTCAATTGCAAAATCCAATTTCTGAATGCATATTCTCTAATGGAAGCAGTTTCGAAAGTTTGGATGACTTACCAAAATCTCACTAAACCGACCCATTTCGGTGAAACCGGAGTGTAACGAAGTCCAAGTTTCATTGCCCGCGGGCGATATTGACTTAAGCATATAAATTCTGCACCTCTCGTACAGACACTCACTCCTTCTGGCACTCAAGCCATAATTAAAATCGGAGGTAAGCGTGGGTTTGACGGAGGAAAGTGAAGGGGAAAATGTCTTGACGACATTCAGAACGGGGGAGCAAGAAAGATAATCCGTAATAATGTGCTAATTGCTTGTCGACAGGGCAAACTGTACCTTTTTTCTATAAATCGTTCAGATTGCTGCTGAATAATTTATGAATTTAACTCCCACTACTTGAAACAATTGAAACAATTGAAATAATTTTAATATTATTATATTAATAAAATCTGACCCTTTTTCGAAGTATATCCAGATTAAAAATATGTGGAAATGTATACCTTCAATTTCTCCTTTTCAGACAAATGACATTGGCAAGACAGAAAAATTTCTCTATCCCTTTAAAATTCAATCAATCTTTGAAAGAATTTGCTATTCACCCTAAAAATTTGGACGATTAACCACAACCTAAATTAATTTTCATTAAAATTCTTGTACTTCCTGTTTTAATTCAGGTGATGTTTCAATTATCCGCCAAACAATTCTACGTGCAATGGGTATATTGTATCAGTCAATAATTCTTTTTACGATGAAATCCGTTATACGATGAAATCCGTTACACAGATTACCGTATCAATGTAAATTCGTTTAATCACGTAAAGTGCTGTGGCGTAATGCTCTTTCATAACAAACCTGCATAACAGCGTTACTATCAGGTGTCACACGGTTTATCGACTATACTGGATTAAATATTGCACTAACCTAAGACTGAAATTTAATTAGCGTTAGGTGAATATTCTATTTCCGTATTCCTGGAACCGGATAGCAGATATATATTAATGGAAATTAGTGTTTTATTATCTTAATTTACTTTTATAATGCACCCTCTAGCCAGTAATGAATAGATCTCGAAAGCTACTTTTTTACTTGTCTGACATTAACTACTTTTTCTACTTAAAATACCAGTAGTACGAACCTAGTGCATATTACAATAATTATTTTCACTGATTATGACATATTTTGGCAATAGTATATATAAATAAATATAAATGGTATATATAATGATATATATAAATATTTGTTGATCTTTTTACTTCCAAATTTTACCGGCCCACCGAGATTTTTCCCGATTTCCCATCTTAATGAGCCGGGCCTGGATTATAAACTCATTTTATTTTTTTATTTCTCAATAGGGGAAGTGTAAACTAAAATAGCAAAGATGGCCGACTAAAAATTGATTTTTCTACTTAAATGGAACATTGGCATAAAATAAACCATCAAAAATAAGGTCGTCTGACTATATACGTATTTTCTACTTAAATAAGTTATCGTATCTAAAGTAAAAGCACCAATCGTTGTCCCTTAATAAAGTACGAAGTAGAAAAATGTGGGCGGTTTTTAGAGGATGAAAATCCCACACGCTCGGGTAGTGCGTGGACCCTTCCGAATGTCTTTAAAAAATTTTCCACATAAATTCGAAAAAAAAAATAGTAGAAGCAACAATCAGAGTAACTCTTACAGTTGACCAAATTCTACTCAAAATGTGTGTTTTATGCAGTACATGGCGTATTTTATTGAAACGTGCAATAGTAGTAAAGATATGTTAACCCGCAGAGAAAATGATTTGCTTACAATATATGTACTGGAGTTTTCTTTTCGGAGATGTGTGGAAATTTGTCACACTCGGGAGGATTTTGTGTGTTGTAGCCTCAGCTGTCCAGTATATCGTAAGTGAATTTTTTTGTCTGATTTAAAACATCTTTTCTACTTAAAAATACGATACTCCGAGTAGTAGAAGCTTAGTTATGTCAGACAAAGTATATTTTTCAGATATATCACCAAATACATACACGTGTTTCATAAAAAGTAAATTGGCTTCATAATTCTTGTTTTTCATATCTGCGATCGGCCTGTTTGCTGTAGTTGTGTTATTTTTTAGAAAACAGTTGACATATTCATGGAGAAATATTTCCTGTTTCCGTCTTTGATAGTAACGATTTCATATGTTGTTAGAGCAACGACATATTTTCTTCTTCAATAACTCCAGGTATATAAACTGGGAAGGTTGGAGGTGGCACTTGTACGGATGCTGTCATTATATTCAGTGTTGGGGTGATGGATATATATATATATACATATATTATACATATATAGATGTAGGTATAGATATAGGTATATAGCATGAAATACATACGCCTCGGAGACATAGTTACCGTCTGGATCACAAGGGCGGTTGCTCTATTCGGTAACAGCGTTATAGGCCGTGTTGCAATACACTCCCTTTCTCGTAGTGAACTACTGTTGGCAACTATGCGGTAGTTTAGTTTGATAGAAACAGTTCGCATGCATCTATGCTGCACTTAACATAATTACGAAACGCTACCACTGACGCAGCTACTTCTCTATTCTGCTTCTCTTCGGTATAGAGAAACTCAGGTCAACAGATTACTCAAACACTATTTTCTGCACACTTAGGTTTGCTGAATTATTCGCGATTAAATATTTGAACTGTTACATACAAAATAGTAATATGAGCATTAATACAGTTATGAGGGCCTACGATAAGTTTATTCTTGGATCTAAATCCGATGACAGGATTGTATAATAGAGCTAAAACCTGTTCCGAGCATTACGCATTGTACGCACAAGTATTTAGTGCATGAGAGCGTTAGGTGTGCACTATGCACACATTCGGATCCTCTCATACCCGTCAATGAAATTCTTCCGCTATAGAAAAGCTAGTGATAAAGCACGGGAAGAGCTTTGTGAAAAGCGCAATTGACGGGCCTTCCTATTAGTGGACGAGAAAATATCGGAAAAATCTGCCACGCCAACTTCATCATGTATGAAGAGAGAAAACGAAAGAGGGACCCTCTTCACTCACTAAGTGAAAGAGAAAGAGAGAGAGAAAGAGAGACGCTAGAAAGCGAACCCACGAGAAAAGTACTCGTTGCATTAACTGAATAAATTTTCACGACGTTAAATATTCTCCAAAAAGCTACCTAACACTTTGATCAACTCGCCTTTTAAAACTACAAGTCCTTTAACACCTTCATTCATTTCAAACCACGTTATTTACCTAAACGAAAACATTTCTACAGCTGGTAGGTATAAAGTTACAAAAGGTTTTCATTAAACAGAAACAGTCATCCTGGTTTTAAATTTCAATCTTGGCTTTCGTCTACGAAATAGATCATCGAGTTGAAATAATCCAGGAAATAATGAAGAAATATGCGAAGATAGTAATTAAATGTTTACAATAATAAAACCATACGATTTAATAAAAATATGTATATATTATACATACAATTCTCTGTTCCAACTTATACACCTTCTTTTCGAAATTTCCCAATATGTTTTTTTTTTTTTTATTTAAAAATATTTACTGCAGCTATTTTATGTTCGAATCTAACATTTGTAATATTTGTGATACAGGTATAATTTAATATATACCTCAATTAATGCAGCTTTCTCTTAGAGACAAAATAATGCTTTGCTTATTCTTCCAGAAGAGTATCCCAATTACCAAAGGAAGATGATAATTAGTAAGGAGGAAATATAGTGAAATAAAATGGGACCTGGAGTGAAATTGGACGCAGACGTCCAGGTTTCGTGACACGCGAGCCGTTATAAAAATCTGGTTCGTTGTCGACGAAACTTGCACGATCTGTAACCATTTCGTCGTGGGATTTTTACACCTGCGAAGCCAACTGCGAAAATGTGAAAAAATTTATAATTGTATGTATGTAGTCCTTTCTATTATATAAATTAAACATACCATTTATGTTTAGGATCAGAATATTGTATAACAATTCAACTTCGATGTAAAAAATTTAAGATTATAAAAATGTCAGCGTTTTTATAGGTATGATATATTTATATTGTATTTAGCATTAGTCATTAGTACTTAGTAATAATTTCATTCAAGAGACAAAAAACCTAGAATTAGAGAAAACTTATTTCTGAAAAGTTTCAATTTCGCAAGTGTCGATCAAATTCTTAAAGTAAATGCATTCAAAGTTGAAAATTCGACATCGTGACTTCACGCATTAAAGCTGGTGGGTTGAGTTAACTAATGCTAATACTAATGCTGATACTAATACTAATACTAATACTAAGACTAATACGACTTGTGATACTAATAGCAGCCTGTGGCAGTGCCTAACCCGAGGCCAATTCCTTCTAAGTGAATTAACCTCAAGTTAATCTCAAGTTAAGCAAACCTCTAAGCAGACCTCGAGTGATGCTTGCTACCTCGTACTATGCTTAGTTGCTTACCTTGCTCCGCCAATCGTTACCATTACCGACGTACTTCACGTTTGCTTGGTCTAAATGTTCTCAACACGAACGTCGTTTCCTGGATCGTAGGGGAAGTGCAAGGCCAATTAACCTGAGAAGTGAAGACTAATTCCATATTAATTAAATATTCAGTAGCTCTCATGATATCCTTTAGATATCACTCAGTAGACTATAAATTAGAATTTACGCTTCATAATTGCTAATTTTCCGCAAACAGTATAGTTTGCTTTTCCTATGCAGTAACTTTTAAAAAACTCACTCAATAATTATAAGTTTCATTACATTTATTTCTCCTATATACTTAAAATAGTCTAAAAGGTATATTTATTTTAACTCTTTATGATTGCAGACACAATTCTTCGGAGGGTGTAGTTACAATCTAAGAAAAACACCCTTGACGAAAAACTTTAGAATTTTAAAATTAATTTCTTGCTAATTCCGCTCATGATTTACCGAACATTTTGTACTTAATGTATTATGCAAACTAATTACTTCAAAAATATTTGGATATTTGTGTATTTTAAAAATATTTGTGTTTCTTGTGCTCTGGAAATGTATTTTCCTGATTATAATGAAAAACCTCAATGCACCAAAGGATTCTATTCCAATTTATGAAATGGTGAATAATATTTTTGTAGAGTCGCTGTTATGTTTATCATAAGCTCCATTTTGAAAATTATCTACATACCAAGAAGTATTATTATACCGAGTAGCGTTACATTTCATTAAATATACATATTTCGCATTATATTGAGTCTACGCTAATGCATAAGCGGGGCAATTTTCTGGTTTTACGATCCACGATACGCTCATTTATTGCAAATATACTCTGCATTGACTTATGCACTTTTAACTCGATCGTTAACTATTCATTAAACCTCAAATTCCTCAATAAATTGTGTCCTAATAAAGAGTAAATTAACGATTATGGAGGGATTTAAGCAGATTATAATAACTCAACTAATTTGGAAGCGAAGAGGGAAGATTACATCCAAAACAAAAAAAAAAAGATTGAATCGCAGTATCATTAACAATTAACAATTAAGGAAGGGAAATTTGATACTTTTTAATACCTATAATTTATTTTACGCCTAATAAAGATGATAGAATAGAAATAACTGCAAAGCTTCATTTTCAGTAGTACGAAACTTTTTCGTCAGACGTTTCAGTAGTAACATACGTTTTTAGTCAGGCATGCCTTTTTTTTAACTTTCTCACTGTCTGGTTAATTCTACACGGGGTAGTAGAATGAACAATATTAATTAATACCATGAAAATCGTCTGTCGATCACGAGGTAATCGACCATGAGAGACTTTTGGCACATGAGAGACAGCATCATGCCTCATTTGATTGAAGCTATAGTGAGCTATTGAAAATCGTAGCGAACGCCACGCTTGGCATTCTAACAAGGCGCAATGACAATTGTCTATAACTTGCTGATAGGCATAACGTGAGCGTATCCAAATTTTGCTCAATGAATTTTCGCAATATGCGAATTTTAATGGCTCGCTGAGTTCTGCGGACTGGTAAATTTGAATTTGTAACATCAATGGAACGTGTATAGTTTAAAGTTCCTCATATTAGCAATTAATGGACACTCGCAACATGAATCAGTTCAATCTGTTTCCACTATTTCCAACAAACTTTATCACCGTTCTCTTGAAATTGGATAACTTCAGATAGACAGGCATAAATGAGTGAGCACCTGTTGTTAATTTCCAAACCGTTTTGTGCTACTTGCAGTTTATGTGCTGATTACAAGGCATTTTCATTAAGTTCAAGTCGAAATTATATTTTAAAATCATTTCTTATTATCTAAAAACATTCATGATTAAATAAATATCGAAGCACGTAAATTGGACCGATTATGGTCATGGATGCGGCAAGTTTTTCAATAGTGAATGGTCTTTGATAAAGCCACACATAGGCCTATATAAAATTGGACAAGGATTGAGACGAGCTCTCACGAAGAGCCCAAGCACAGATTCGACTGACGGGGAATGAAATAATGGTGTTGCGATAGAACTTCCTCCATTGTGCAGTTTGGGATCAATGGAAACGGATGGCTATCCTCACGTATAGTCTAGTCAACTCGATTTCAACGAAAAACCAATCGCGCCACTTCGCTCATAATGGACTTCTTGTTTATAATTAAAAAACATCTCGTCGTCCTCATCCCGTTAATCCACTTTTATTTTTTGTTCAGATTTCCAGCACACCAACCAACTCATTTACTCTACTGTTGTTCCAAAAACGTTGTCTGTCAGTGCAAAGTATTTTTAATTTTTCTAGTACTGTTATGGATAAGAAAATATAAACCACATTTTTATAAAAATTAATAGAATTTATGTACATATAATTGTGTACGAAACAGAAATGTTAAATAACATTTCATGGAAGTTTCCTAATTAAAAATGAATTCCTGTTTACAATTGCAAAAGAGCACCCGTTGTAAAGAAGCTACAGATGGTAATTGTTGCGTAATCCGTGTATACGAGCAACAAACCAACCAGGTTGCCAGACACAACTGTGGCCTGGATCTGCTACGATCATCCTCTATTTCCTATCCCCTGGCTTCATCATTCCCACCTAGTTGTTCAATAATCGTAGTTTCACAAATTATACACAATTTCCGCTCGGATTATTAACTTTTTTTGGTGACAATTTACAATGAGGACACGATATGAATTTATTCGAGAAATCAATCACAGTCGAAAATATAGAAAATATTTATTATGCAAGAGGCGTAAACGATTACAAATCTCATTAGTTTCGAACAGGAAGTATTGAATTTCCATGAAATTTCAAATTTCAAAGGTTCATTAAGTTTTTGAAGTGAAAATTTCACACAATGCTTTCAAATTGAAGGCTTGAGCTGTTTTAAAAATCTCAATTTCGACACTATTTTAAAAAACAATTTCATATTCATGTTATCGCTGAAGATTACTAAGCGTAAAATGCATAAATTGATTATTTCTAAAGTAATACAAAAATATCTTGAGAATTTTATTCAATTTCCCTACCGCTTTTCGCTTTATTTATAAGAAAACTTGGCAACTAGAAACACTAACCGTTATGCAACTAAAATATATATACAGCTTTTCGTTACGTAAAAGATATAATTATGTAAATATTCTTTGCCCTACATACAGAAGAAGAATGGGAATTCTCGAGATCGAGTTTATCTCGAATACTTAATCCTATATTGTGAAAATAAATGATTTTTATTTGTATATAAATTGAATGCATTAATGAAAATAATTCTACAAGAGTTTAGTTTTATATAAATAGGTACTCTGTCAACTTTTGTTAAATTAGGTATCACTGAAGATCATTTTAATTATGTGCTCAATATAACAAGCATTTTTTCAAGTTGATTTTTATTTTATCGCGAGAGTTTTGAAAATTTGTCCTTCAGAATTACCGATGAGATCTTGATGCGACGTAGTATTACTTATTAATGAAATCGAAATGTCCAAGCGAATCACGTTATGACTTGTTCCATTCGTGAGCCTCCCCCTTCCATACCACCCCCCAAATCATCAAACATATCTCTCCTTCTTCGTCCCTCCTGCGTTAACGGGGGTTGACAGCTTACCCGACAAGCACGTGACATCTGCGGCCATTCTGGCAGGCATCTAATTATTGTGCGCCAGGTTCACGTATATGTACACTACCTATAATACTACACCGGGTGTTCCCTTTTCAAAGTTCATTTAAACAAACGCTATTTATATTAATCAGGTCTACACAGCAAAAATTTAATATTTACACAATATACATAGATTAATTAATGATTTCCTTTGTACTATTTCATCTCATAACGCAGACTCAATCCAATCGAGTTGTAATAATATCAGGAAGCCAAAAAAATGCATTATTTTACTTTTATCCGTAAAGCTGCATAAGATAATAAAATGCGAAGTTACATTTACTTATCTTATAACGTTTTACAGTTATCAACGCTCGCAGCAGTTGGTGGTTCCGAAACTCGTTTATCGCGAAAAAACAATTTCCGAAAAAAGTGGCGCTTCAAGCGTTTGACGTTTCCACCTCTCAAATGGAATCCGGTACTTTACACCCCCTGAATGCGCGTCATTTCATTCCACTGGTGAAAAAAAAACTCAATTTTTGCAGCCGATGGTTGAACGATGTTCAAGTGAAATCGCACGTTGTGTATCAGGCAGTGTGCACTGTCCAGAACGAAGTTACGTGTATTACGCCGATCATTCGACTGTGTTTCGTTATTTTTAGCTTGCTAGAGTGTTAACGCGTTATCCAATGAGGCTTTGTCTAACTTTAATTGAAAATATTGGAATAAATTTTCCAATAGAATCGACCAATGGAACGAGGAATGAACGACAATAGGGGAGAACTCAATCGCTACCTGAACGAGGCCGAGTTTCAGTTATAGTAGATCGTTGTTTAAAAAATGGCCTCGCGAATCCAGCCAAGCGTTTTGGCAATTGAAATCCCAATCGTCCTCTTTCTCTTCCTCCTTCGAACTTCAACATACTTCTGCTTCTCCTATTCAACCCCCTTTCAACTATTTCCCTGTAAGCAGAATTCGTTTCACCATCTGCATTCATATTTCCATTATCAGAAAAGAAAACAAAAACACATATAGGTATAATATTAAAAAAAACACCCTTTATGTATTCGAATATTGATTATTGAAGTTGTCACATTTTTGTCCAATTAATAGCTTTAGAATGATCGAATTCGAAATAAAAGGATCATTTTTGTTTATCATAAAAGTGAATCCTTGAAGAATGGAAATCTTTTAGAAGAGCTCGTAGTGCAGGACATATTCAAAGAAGCGCTATGACCGAGTTCTTCCTGTTGTTTGCTAAAACGAAAAAGGCACACGATGTGGCGATGAGAGAATGAACAAATAACGAGAGGGTGAGGATGAGAGATTCGCGCGAACTGCATCAAAAGAGCATTTGACCCGATTCAACGTGGCAAGGAAAAATGCAAAAGCGCACGCTCGATTCGATAGCAAAATTCAGTTTGTAAACGGTGAGGGAGATCGAAAGCAATTGGTACGTGCCGTCGACTGCGCCTACTGTAGTGTAAATATCGCCCGTACCCAGTGTCAAACGTGTTTTGCAATACCGTCAATTTCACCCCAGAAATCACCGCATCCTCTTGATTATTCACCTTTTCCTAAATTAACAATTTTTAAATCGGGGATTTTAGAAACAATAGAAGAAGAAACAATAGGTACCTCAACTGGGTAGTTAATCCTAAACTAGGATTATCAACCTTAAATATCCAAATTTAATATCGCATATTTTAGCATAGTGATTAGATTTCAGATTCTCCAAGCGTCGGCAATCCTGACATTTTTTTGACTCTTCCCGGTAATGACGATAATGGCAAATCGTCGTAATTGTGCTCCCTAGGACACCCAGAGCTCATCAGGATTTCAACGTTAGCTACAGTCGCGACGGTTATCGAAGTCGATCATTCAATTTCGCGCTGCAAATTGTTCGCGCCGGAAACTCATATCCGGGCACTTCCGGTTCTCCCTGGTCCCGCCCCTGAAATAGGGCTGACGCAGATGAGCGGCGAACTCGCTTCCGGTTGCCTGACTGTGAAGCACCTCTTCTCTGTCTGCCTGTGTGCATCTCTCCCTCTTTCTCACTCTGTTCGACCTCCCCTGTCTTTCTCCATCCATCACTATCGCCCATCACCCTCCATGTTTCTCTCAACTCCTGCGTAATTTTCACCTGTGCTGCTATCACACCAGCTGCAGTGATTTTCATTCCAGAAGCGTCCTCCTGAAAGATTATGTTGCACATGTTTTGAATAATCGTGCAAGGCTTTACTGACACGAGAAAAGAGCTCAGTTCTGAGCAATCTCGTTCTAAATTCTTTCTGAAAATGTTTAACTATAGTATAGTTTTACTATAGTATTTTTTTTTCAAATGAATATTTTGAAAGGCGCTCTGATGAAATCCTTTTGAATTCTTATGATTAAAATGAAGAGAAACAATTTATCCAATATAATTCTGCGCCTATCTATTCAATCCCCTTTTTCAATATACATTTATTCTTCTTCATCATTTTGATAATATCAGGCCTTACAAACCCTACTGGAAAAAATAGGGTATATAGGGTATTTTTCGTCACTTATACGGTATTTTTTTATGTTTAAATTTTACCTTCTACAAAAATCGGACAGTTTTACAATGTGAGGAGTAAAAAGAGAAAAAAGCTTGTTGTGGCTGTTATGTAAATTTAGAAATACTCAAAATAATCTCAAAATATACCAAAATAGGACTTCTTTTGAATCAGAAAATGAATTTTCAACTAAATATTTAAATTATCAACCAAAAAATGAATTTTAAACTAAAAAGATGGATTTTCTACTAAATATTTAAATGAAAAATTATCTAACTTTCGCGCTATTATTTAAATAAAAAATACTGCGAAAATGTTTTAAGGTATTCTTAGACTTTATCGAACCGTGAAACGAACATTCTGAAAGAAGCACCCAGCATCTCTAAGGAAAACCTTCTTATCAAAAGAACGACGCTTCTCCAAAAACTCTCATTTTGATGCATAAAGAGTTGAGTAACTTTTTTTTTAATTAAAAAAAAAACACGAAAGTACTTTCGAGCTATTAATTAGCTCTATTGAACCGCGATAGAGGAGTTAAAAAAAATAACCATTTACGAGAAAATCCTTGTCAAAGATTAGCGTGTCCCCAAAAACGAAAATATTGACATAGAATGAGTGTTATACAACTTTTTTATTTTTTAATTAAAAAAACAACAAGACTTATACTCGTATGCAGTGACGCCCTTCAAAAGTTCAACAAAATACTATTTGTTATACTTGGATTTTCAATGAAATAAGAGTGGAAAAGAGGAAATCTTTTTAAAAAAGGGAAAAATAGAGGAATATGGAAAAGACTGAGAACTATAGACTGAAAATTAGGGTACTTCATGGACAAAATCTTGAAAATAGGGGACATTAGGTACCTCAGCTGAATATAGGGGGCAATAGGGGACTATAATAAAATGGTTTAGAAAAAACGATAAATTTCTAAATTCGATTTAAAGACACTGAACTTAAAAACAGTTTGCACACTTGGAAATTTGTTTAGCAAATTTAAAGTTGTTTGGTGACTTGCATCATGATTGTTCTGACTATTATCAGCTGCACCTACAATTAGAGCTCTTAGCAAGCGTGATCTAAATTTTTGAATCGTCGTTACGCTTGGATAATACCAGCGTCATTATCGATTCATGCTCTACTTGCCCCCCGAACTACGTAGGTACTTGTTACAATTTATAAGACTGGAAAACCAAAAGCTGATCACTACCAAAAATAAACCAGTGATCCCAAAATTCTTTTCTAAAATGCTAAATTTAAAATTGTCTAAAACTGTTTTCTAATTATGAGGACAATACTAAATGATTATTAATAAATGAATCAAAGTTTTCAAGATCTGTTTGTACTTATTTAATTATTTCAAAATAGGTACATTTTCTGACATTTCGTCACACATAGACAAATATTTTTCAGAATGTCACATCGTCTCGTTAATTTCTCTTGCAACGGTCGATTCTGTTTACTTTTCTCTCTCTTCAGCGGATGCATTTTTCATTTCCACGTCAAAAATAAACAAATCGAGTAACTAACATAAAAAGTTTGACTGAATCTTCGATCAGTGCAACCACCGACAGTGTTGAAATCGTTCTATTCAGGTAATATTCTCCCGGGATTGTATATTTTTCTCTTAGTGTGGCAAAGAAAAAAAGAAGAAAGATTGTCTCACAATATTGTCTGCTAAAAAAGTACCTCTTCAATCTAAATTTTTTGTTCTTAATTTATATTTGTTTTTTTTTTCGAATAAACCTACTTTCGAAAAAAGGACTATATGCACAAATAGGAGTTTTCTAAATTCGAAGAATTAATTTACATATCATCTAAAATTGCCTTCGGAAAATGGTAAACCACAAAAATGAAGTAAATGATGCGATGAATGGCGCGCTGCTTGAAATTCAAAGTAACCGAATTTACCGGAAATAAATTTCCAAGTTCTTCGAAAGGGCGAAGAACGGAGTGGTGAGAAAGAGAGGAAAGGGGTGACAGAAGGAGTAACCGAACAAATACCGAGGTTGCCTTCCTAACTGAAAAGTTTGACGCATTGTCACCGAATAAACGGAAAGGATTGTTGCGGGTCGTTCGGTTCATGCAGAAAACTTGAAAATGTTCCACGTCTTTCTTTTGCGGTTTCTTCTCCACCCTTTCTTAATTTTTTTTCCCCCTTTTTCTTTTAAGGATCCATAATTAGGTCCATTTGCTGAATGAAGTCAGAGCGCAAAAGTGAAATGGCGAATAACACAGTTACTCCGTAAGTACCCCACAATTGCTCGCTTAACTTTTTTCGATGCGAACTTTACTCAAGTTTTAAGTCTAACAATACAGATCGATCACTTTCCAGCGAATTAACTTCGTATAGTTATAAGTTTGTGCGCGGCAATCGATCGTATATTTTCTACGATAATTTGCAGTCTGGAACGAAAGAATGGTGCAGTGGTGCAGTCTATCCCAGATAGTTTTACACAACTTCTTTCCAATAATCTAACTATCGATATTGAGGGTAGAAACTGCGTTTCACTACCGCGAGGAATGTCGTCGATACCTAGACGAGAGAGTGTAACCTTAAGTGCAGTTGTTCAACATAGAAGAGCTCTTTTAGGGTGAGTTGATATTTTTTAAACAAACCCTAGGATAGCGCTTAAAAATTATGATAAATCAAGTTTTTATAACATTACCTCTTTAAAACGTGTGCATAAACATTTCTCTTTAAGCAAAGTAAATTTTCAGGTTGTTAACTACCTTAATAGTTCCTCCTATGCAAAAGATTTATGATGCAAGCTCAAATGTTTCACTTAGTAAATACCTTTACCATTTAAAGCTAGCCATTTTCTATTCAAAGCTAATCCAAATCAAAAAGGGTCGAAAGTACTTGAAACTCGATTTAAATTTATAAATAATAATAAATAATAAATAATAAATAATAAGTCATTTTGATTCACATTTCCTTCAGGAAACTAATGTCAAGGATAGGAAGCAATATTTCTTTGCCATCAACTTTAATGCATGATCAAGATGTAGCAACCCAAATAATAAATAATCCACTAACGAATAATCATGTTGCTCAAATTTCTCCCTTGGATAGGGCACAATTATTGCAATTAACATCAGGAGACTCAGGAACCATCCCACATTGCAATTTAGAAGGCAAAGGTTATATATTTTATTTATTGAAGAAAATCTTTGATTTTCTATTGCTATTAGATTGTCATGAAATATTCTAAATAAATTTAATTTTGTACCCTGTCATTTTAGGAAATCATACAACTTCAAAGGTGCAAAACCGCTCATGTATGAAAAAAGGCAATAAAGCCCAACACGCAGAGATTATTTCGACTATAAGTACACTTTATGCGAAGTTGTTAATAGTAGTTGGTGTTGCCATTCCTGTAACAGCAAGCGTTAGTCAAAAAGTTCCTCCAATATTAGCACAGGTAAGTTTATATTTTCAGAAGAAAATATGATTTAGTTCTAAAAATGTTTTTACAAATTATAAAATCCCCAACTGGCTGCTTCAATTATCATCAAAATTCTATATACAGTAGAATAGGTTTTAGTTTAGTCAGACATCTCTTCTTTCGAAAAAATGTGGTTTACATAAGCATCAAATTTTAAAAAAAAATCATTTCAAATATTGCTTTTTGGTTTCCCTTGAATATGATATTATTTGTCCGCATCACTCTCCCTCTCTCACTCTTCATAAAAGAACGGTCTTTATTCAAAGTCATTTGCATAACACGATGCAAAATGCCGTACTTTCATCGAAATCTGAATGGAAATGATGCGAAAATATAGGTATATAGTTTGATTCAGGAATTAACTCAATTTTAGCCGAATATTGCATCCTGCAATCAATAAACTTCATTAAATGTATCGAGGCTTAGTGTATTTAAAAATGCATAAAAAATATCCAAACGAGCTTCAATCATATATCATTTTAAGAATTTCCATTTCAATCATAGGTTCAGTTAACCATTTGTTGGAAAATTTCAGGGATTTTATATCTACCTTTATATAGTGAGTGTAACTTTTCTCATCACATTGTATACAACGTTACTTAGAGAGAAGGCTGTAAAAAATTTGCTGTTCAAGCACGTTAAAAGAGAAGAGTCATACATTTTTAAAGAAAATCCAGGAATTCAATTCAATGTAAGTAGATCCTCAGATCATATACGGGATTATACAGATTGCAATTTTTATATGCCTCCTACACTGTAAAAAAAATAGAGTTCTTTTTTGAAGTCAACATACGTACTGTTTTCATATGCTAACATCAAACTGAAAAATGATTCGTATTATGTTCTCATATCTGAAATAAAATTCATAAAAGCTCTTCTTCCTAGTTAGGTTTATAAACGTGAGCTTTGAAAAGCACATAATAAATGTTACAAACCTAACTAAAAAGGAGAGCTTTCAGAAAGTTACGGGTATTTTCATTTAAAGGGCAGCATTTCGATCCTGTTTCAGTAAAAAAGATGATACTTCTTTTTTTGCAGTGTGGGCATATTATCTGTGAATATAATCAGCGAAAAATCATTAGTATCTTTATAAATAAAAGCCGGAATTATTTTTTACCTGCTCGTGACATTTCTGCTTGACAATTAGCTAGGAGAAGACTACAAACAAGCCGCCAAAAATCGTTTCCGTCGTCGCCAAGCTCAGCAATACGGTAGCTTCTGTTTGCGACTGGGCACCGTTGGGTTTGGAGCTGGGTCGTTAGTGTTTACCGGATTGCAAATTGGTGCGGAAATAGCATCCGAACCGTTCAGAGCTATTACTCCCGCAGCGAGACTCCTCTTAGTCATGGCTCAAATGCACTTCATATTTTTAAATAGTAAAAACTTGGAGCTAACTAAACATGGAGCCCTTGCCAAATTGGGTCTTATGCACATGATCGCCACAAACCTCTGCGAGTGGTTGCAGGTAAATGAAAAAAATATTCTCTCCCACCAGTATTAAAAAATACACTCCAGTTTTTAATTCAAGCGAATAAAACTACTACAGATAAAGGAATACATATAAAAAATATTCCAATATACTCGATTTCTTCATTTTACTCAACAACTATTAAATTTGAAATTTTCTCCCTCGGAAAAATTAATCAATTTTTAATTAGAATTATGCGTACAGAGCGAGAAAATATCCAATTCAAATATTTTTTAAGTAAAATGAAAATATTGAATTTTGAAGTCAGTTTTTGAATTCCTAATTTTATGCAAAAAGTATCGAAACTAAATATTTTTTCGCTCTGTATGCAATCTTATATTCTAAAAAAGATTAGTGCTACAGAGCGAAAAAATATTTATCTATAATTTTCATTGAGTAAAATGGAGAATGGAATTTTGAGCTTAACACTTGGGTCTAACGCCCTTAACTTTGAATTTCTTTTGAGGAATGAGTTTGAGTAAGGTACGTGCAAGAGATTTGATAGAGTCTTAGAAAAATGTTTTTAACTCAGGCTGAAAATAAACTGTGAAGCGACTTTCGAATCGAAAAGGGTAGGAAGTGAAACGACGGGAATTAAAATGTCCTTGGGCTATGTCGATAACCCCGACTCACCGATAGTCCTTATTCTCTATTTCCAGGCTCTGGTGGAGGAAACGCAGCATGAAATCGCTCAATTGGAACACGCGCACGAGGGTGACGATGGCATCCTAAAAACCCTTCTCAGGGATGCGAGTCCTTTCCTATTTCCATGCACGATCGAGTTTAGTCTGATCTGCGCGGTGATCCTCTTTGAAATGTGGAAGCGAGTGGACAAAAGAATCATCACTAAACATGAATTCTCTGCCCGGTCCCTTCATCATCTTAGCATTGATTGTGGCAGTGCACATAGGTAAATCAGTATTTTTAATGATGATTATCATTTTTATCTCTACGATAGAGTAATTTTCCATTTTTCAGTCATCACAGCACCTATTGTAAAGTAAAAAAATCCTTCACTTAATCAATATAATTTAAATTAAGCATTCAGGAGAAAATTCAAAGGAATTCAAAAGAATTTTAAGGGATTAAACAGCCAAAAGAATCAAAAAGAATTAACGAGGAATTTAACAAAATTTTGGGCGCATTTAGAAGAAGGTGAATCCTTTTCAATTCAAGGTGAATTGAAAAGAGTTGAACACAATTCGATATCTAGATGAATTTGACGGATTTCAAGTGATTCCAAAAGATTTTAAGTGATTTCAAGTAATTTAAAAAAGGCAAGTGATCTTAAGGACTTATACTAGGGATTTAACGGGACTTAAAAATTTTTGTTAAAGATATATATTTCAAAAGAATTCAAGATTTAAAAAAATTGGAATTGTCAAGTGAAAATATTTTCAGCCATAAAAAGATTAACTTTCCTTATTATTTTAATAATTCGAAAAAGTTTTTGCAACCTGGAATGACCCGAAGGTGAGAAATTCTGAAAATAGGTAAAATAGATGAATAGGTGATGGCCTGTGATGGCTGATTTTATTATATTTCAATTGATGATTAAATTATTTAGAGGACTGTTCGGTGGCATCCTGGTAATAGCGGCAACTGTCCTGAGTCTGATCATGTTCTTCGTGTTGAAGGATTCCAAACCAAAGATAGCTATTCAACAAGTCACAGCACTGGAAATTGCAATACAAATCTCAGGTTAGTCATTCAATTACAGTTTTTGAATCATCTTAACGGTTATTATTCCTAATTATATTCAATATTGCAGGTGCTTTAGCCGCAGTTGCTGCGGCTCTCAAGTTACGAAATCTGGAACACAAGAACACGAAGCCACCGAGACTTGACGCCACTTTATTAGCTGCAGCTCAAGCTGGAGTCTATCTCCACAGCTTCTTTGGCGCCGTTGGTGGGATCCTGACGCGAGGACCTATATGGGGTCTCCTTCTGGGCTTGGACTTCCTCGCTCTCCTTCAAAGTACCATGCAAACTTTGCTCATCAAGGTGAAACTTAGTTGATGTTACGAGATAGATAGATGAACAGAGTAAAAAAGGCAGCACACGAAAAATGATAAAAAGAAGTATACTAAAACTTTTCTCAACTTTCAGATCGCCTGGAGGAGAAGATCGGCGACGAACGAGAAACCAGGTAAGGAGTTGATTACATTTTTGATTGTAGTCAACATCGCACTCTGGACAGTCAACACATTTGAAAAATCTAGGGCTGGTGTGAGGCCAGATCATCTCAAATTTTTTGGTGTCTGGGCCTGGACAATCATTATTCATGTTTCGATGCCTTTAGCTATATTTTACAGATTTCATTCTGCTATTTGTCTTTTTGAGGTCTGGAAAAGTTGCTACAAGTATAGACCTTTTTGTAGTCAAAATCACTGCTGTTCTCATAGAAATCACGTTGAGCCGGAAAATAATCATTGTGAACATGTATAAAGATAGATTTTTTCTAAGTAAATCAAATCAAAGGTATTGTAAACAATTGTCAGACTTTGATGAGAAATATATTTGATACAAAAGTTGTCGGAAAATACTAATAATGTGTTGAACTTGATAGTTTGTTGTACCAACATCAAAGTTTGCTGATAATATGAAAGCGAAGGTATTTTATGTATTTTTTTTTTTTATTTGGAAATCAAATTGGAATTTTGAGGAAACAGTAAGTGGAGAGTAGGTCTTGGCGGACGAGTCCAAGAGCACTAGATGGACTAAGTAAATCAGAGGCCTTTGGCCTGAGCAGGAGCAACAAAGGGTTGCTAAGAGCCCTTCACTGAACCACTGGTAGACCACTCAACGTCCTGCTACTCCTCGCCCCTGTAGTCAACCCGCTTGCTCCATGACGTGATTGCCATCAAAATGTGTTTACCGTAAACCGTATCAAACTGTCGGCTCTTGCATCCTACAAGTCGATAAAAGTAGACGCCTTTCCAAATTGGTATCCCGGTCACTGTTTATCCGGAAAACGACCACTAGACCTTCGTCTTTCTATTCGTTTTGGCACTAGAGTCGACGCAAAACCTTTCGTGAAATTGACGTAGGTGAAAAAGTTCAAATAGATTTTCGTTTATTTCTCTTCTTTAGCGAATGTGACCTCTGATTGTCAGAAAAAGGATCCTTCAGATCAAAAGAAGTTGAACCCAAGTGCAAGATTATCTTCAAAAACAATTTAGAAAAATTGAACCTTCTCTAAGCACTCAACGAATTTGAAAATATTGCACTATTTTATAAATTTGAATCTTAGAATTAAAGGTAGGAATTTAAAACAGAATATCACTTGATTCGGGAGAGAAAAACGACAATGAAAAAAAAAAAGAGAAAAGGGAGAGAAGCAATATCGAGCCGACTCGAATAGGTAGGCTGCCATCCTGAGCAGACACCTTCGACTGGTTTTGTTTTTCTTGCACATCTAACGAGGATTTACCGCCACAAGAAGCCCCTTATACGCGACAGTTTCAACACCATTGAAACCATCAGCGAAGCATCACCAAGAGCGAGGATCTCTACCTGTTCTCTATATGTATATTGACGACCAATACAATCTACCGAATTTGTATTGGCGATAAGTCCTGATGGTTGTCAAAAGGTTGGAAAAGTCGACAAGGCTTGTAACCCCTGCTGTTCCAATAGCAGATCTGCTTCCTGGATAGAAAACGACGACTGCGATGACGGAAGCGAAGAAACACCTTGATATATCCGCCAAACACAGAGGATCCTAGATTTATCGGGACCCGATAATGGATGGGCTTCGGCTTCAGATACTTTGAATTTAAATAATAGATCTCAAAATCAAATCCCAAACGTGAACTGAATTTTATATTGGAATTTTTTACATTTAATTTTCAATATTTTATGGTCATATGTTATATAAATAAAACCGTACATTCGAATTTCTGTCCAGTCTCTTATTTAATCCAGAGGGGAAAAAAGCATGTATGTACGAATCTCGAAAGTCCACTCCTTTAAAACTTTGATCTAGTTTTTCTTAAAGCAATTAAAAAAAAGATTTAAGATTTAACTATTATTATTTTTCGATTATAATCACAATAAAGGAGCTGACCTAAAAATGGTTGCACGTGCTCTCTCCATTTCGCAACTAATTCCTCCGCGTTACCGCAAACGAAGCAAAGTAGATCGTCTTCCCTATGAAACGGGTTTCTTTGCGATTAAAACTCGGATAACGAAATGAAATCAGTGCCTTCCAGCTCTTCCATGGCTGGAAAGTCTAGAAGGGTGAGAAAGGCCGAACGACCGACAGAAGAGAGAGAGGGATAGATGATGAGAGAGGGATGAAATGTTGTATATGTAGATGGGACAATTGAGTCAAAAGTGGAGACAGAAGCCGCGGTCGTCGATTGGTCGATTCTTGGGAATGTATTTAATTCAATTGACCTTTACTACTCTACCAGCACGGAAGCACAGAGCCAACATCGTGTCTGGGGTGAGCAGAGCTCTGTTTCCGGCGGAAATGAGGCCCTCGGCATTACCACTGCCGACGTCGCCGGTATCCGCGACGGACGAAAATCATATTTATATTCCATCTCCCGTAGCCAGGTAAATATTGATGCCAACTCGTATTAAGCTGCTGAAATGCAGGCACGATTTCCATTTTTAATAAATCAATTTCGGGACGTTTCCTTCATTACTTCTTGTCTTGATGAGATCATCAACATCCACTTGTTTAATTCAAAATTTCTTCCAACTTCCGGGACTAATTTAAAAAAAAATTGCCACCTAAAGTTATTTTTTTGAATAAGCCAATATTATTTTTGTTACGTCGAAATTTGAAATTTATTCTATATCAATGTTAAGAATAATTGATAGATATATTTAAAGACGTAAACTTCATTTTCAAAATTGCCTAACTTTTCCCTGACAATTAATATTTCGACTATCCCGAGTTATTGTGTTTTTATACCTCTGTTTGCAAACGGAAAATCCCGTAAAAGTGAAAGAGATGTAGAATAGCTTTTTCCCTGTTTTTTTTTTCTAGGTTTTTCGTAACTAGAGATAAAATTAATTAGAAACAATCTTGCTTAAACCTTTTCAACCTTTTCTTAAGTATCAAAAAACATAGCCTTTTTAATTAAATTTTCAAGTCTGCAGATTGCCATGTCAGAATCAGAAGAAGCCTTCTTGATGTGTGAGCAAAGCAAAAATGAAATTAATTAACCTTAAGAAGTCGATCTAAAAAGTAAAACCTTTAGGCGACAAAAGGGCAAGGGTGTGCAAGAATTCTTTTGAAGTTTGAATCGGTATTTTTTACAATAAAGGAAATAAGAAAAAATAATTCATTTAGAATAAACATCAAAAATATTTCCGGTAATTTTCAGATTTTTGAACAGTTTTCCCCAGTCAGGATTATTATAATTCTATATTCTGAAATAATTATAGGCACCTGAATTTAAGGTCTTTTTGAACTTTTAATTAACATTTTCTCGGAATTTCTTTCACCTTGTTACACAGAATTTACTGATCAAAAGTGTGGTTCTTTTGTAATGATCAACTAAACATAACATAATCCACAAGTAGTGCTGAAAGCTTCACATTGACAAGACTTCAGGATCTTAAAATCTAGATATAGGAGGTAACAATAATCGCCAGTGCTCAGGTGATGAGGACGAGCGCTTGTAAAGTCTTCATTTAAGTATCTCTCTTTAAAGCCAAGCCACGAAGAGAGACTCGGTAATGCGCGGTGGCTCCTAGACTCCTCGTAAATGCCAGTTGGTCTCCAAGGATGTAATTTTCGCTGTATGCTCGGATTAGAAGCCAGGTCTTTCGCGTTCTATGTTTCGCGACCTGACAAGTATTGTCTGCTTCATCTCCAGATTCCGGTTATATCAAATTAACTCAAGAATATAAAATTTCTTTAATATTAAAAAAAAAAATACTAGCAACTTGAGTTATTAAAAAATGCGGTTGAATTATTTAAAAATAAATAAAGAGAAATGCTGGAAAGATTCGGTAGACAAAACGTCGCAACGAATCAGAGAAGCTAAAGTTCAGAATCAGACAAGACAAAACTTTCCCAACGAGAAGCCCCTGTAAGACCGGATAATCTGATCATCTGGGCTCCAATAAAAAAAGCTCGGAAAGGAAAGACGCACGTGTTCGCGGAACTGTGCTTGAATCCATTTTCAAATAGTTTCTTTAATCGTCCTCGACGAAATTACTTCTGAAATTTTACGGAAGGCTTCTAATAATCTAAGAGCCTATTATTTTATTTGAGATCAATAAAAATACAACTTCTATCTAACTACTTTGAAAAATAATTTTTTTAATAAAGAATAATTTTAAACTCAAATATTGTACGATTTACTTATATTTATATAATTAATTGTAAGTCAATTTAGAAAGAAGGCACCAGTAATTTTCTTGGCAGTTTTATTATTTTACATGAAGGGGTTCGAATTTCTTCGTATTCTATAAACAGTTTTAAACTCGAGAATTCAATAAATATTTGAAGACGAAGAAATTTGAGCCGAGATACATTAATAATAGAATCGAAATTAATTTTCTAAAAAAAGAAATGGCTAGACAACGAGTTAACTAACGGATTTATCTACAAAAGAGTGTCTTTTTTTATTTTTATATTTGAGTTTAAATTTTAATATAACAGAATCGTTAGCTAGCGATTCTTTACCGATTAAATTGTAAAAAATGTTAGAGTTTTTAAAATGATAAAATACAAGCTTACTGTTAAAGAGATGTTGGTTTTGGAACTCTTTCAGATTTTTGAACTTTTAGATGTTCAGATGTCAAAGTAAGTTAAGATATTGTACTAGTGACCATACCTGAAAATAAAAAACAGATTATAATACTAGATTTTTAGACATTTATTTTAAAAATAGGGCCTTGCATAAATCACGTGGTTCGTTTAAAGGAAAGAGGGGTCCACCCTACAGCCATACAATGTCAAAAAACTACATGGAAAATCTGAAAAAACGCGTCATATGGAGAGAGGTAAAAATCGCTGGAAAATTAGCCACATGATTTATGCAAGACCCCTAATAAATAGAAAAAAATATGTTTAAAAAGACGTTCTATGTGAAGTTAGTTTAAACATATTTACAGCCAAGCAGAAAATCATTTTTAAATCATTTACACTTATTATGAAATCGGAACTACTGGTATATAAAATGATAATTAAATATCTAAACGCTTTCAAATCTAACTGTTATCAAATTTAAAGGATTTTAGACTATTAATTTATTAGCATAAAACGCTCTTTGTTAAATAAGATAATTCTGGGAAGATGAAAATTTTTTTGAAGCAAAGAAAGCAAGCAAGCTTTTGAATTCGTAGTATATTGAAAGATATGTATACTGACTTTTGGAACTCCCATTCACGATTATCAAGTGGACAAACTTGACGAGTCTTCAGCCAACGGGAAATGCAATGGAAGTGAAATGCATGCTGTGCAAAAGAAAAGAACATATTATCATTTAAATGTATAAATAATTACAATGAATCAGTAAAAGTTCAATTCTGAAGCGAGTGCAGATTCTATAAAATGTAGAGTTAAAATTTCTGTAAACTTACATTGCAAACTCCCCAGGCTACTGTGCATTCTTCGCTGGTAGCTGAGGCCTGGTTGGCTTGGCATTCAATGCAAAGATCCATAATGTGATTACGACAAATAGCGCAGTTGTCCACCACGATATCTACAAAAACCAAAAACAATTGCGAATTTAATATCAAATTAAATAACTCTATTGAAAAAACGAGTACCTATACAGAATTATATCTAATTATAATATTTTTTAAGTAAAATAAATATGTAAATAAAATAAGACTCGTGAATAAGTATAGAAAGAGCACTCTAATTGCAATGCTAGAAAAGGCGTCTTCAAATTACAATTTTGATGATTTTTCAAAATAAATTACAAATATATTTGTTAAAATCTTTATTTATAAGCATATATGGATAAAACATTTATGAAAAATGATACATTCTATGCAAATAAGAACTACTTTAGCTTTCTATTTGAATGAAAAAAACAAGTCATTATTAAATTGTGGAGCTATTGTTTCAATTAGATAAAATAACCAAGAGCAAATAACTTTTGAAAAATATTAAATTTACACTCACCCCATGCCCAGAGAGCAACCGCATTCCACTGAAAAAAAAGAAATCTCTGTAAATATTCCAAAAATGGTATTTGTGTACGTTATTATCAAAAAGCTCAAAATGACAAAGCGTAATTGAGGTTAGGAACCCCCCACGCAAATTTGATAGCTTTATAACCTTCAAAGGTTGCAAAAAAATTGAAATATCAAAATATCTTTTTTGTAATAAAGATGATTATTACTTTTTTCACTTCGAATCGCTTTTTTTCTCCTTTACCACTGCTGGAAGAAGGTAAATCGATTTCTTCATCATCAATGTCCATAGCCGATGCCATCTTGATCTTTTGTTTTAACCGTAGCTTTCAGTGAGGTAAATATAAGTTGTTTAGCTTATAGGCACTTGAAATAGGAAAGCAAATCTCTGCTTTGCTAAAATTACCCACGTTTTTGAGTAACGCTCACCCTGAGCACCAGTACCAGTCAAATCAAAAATAAATAAGCTGAGGGAGCACTGAGCAATAAAGAAACCGGAAACGGAAGATGCTATTGCGCATGCGTTAAGAAGCGCATCACTATTGGTTCTATCACCTTTGACCGATGGGTTCTTCACCAATCACTTCTTGCTCACAATTCAAAATGGAAGCCTGTGATTGGTCAAGGACGTTATGTGTCGTGCACAGTGCTCCCAACGCCTGCCCCGAACTCTACTGCGCATGTGTCGCGCTCGACATCCGATTGGTTGCTATTCGCGCGTAATTTGAAATGCATAATATTTTTTAGCATTTCAAATTGCGCGCGAATAGCAACCAATCTGATGCCGAGCGCGACACATGCGCAGTAGAGTTCGGGGCCCGCGCTATGGTTAAAGTTGTTAAAGTGTTTATGTAGTGCTTTTGTTTGGTTTGTGTTTATTTTTGAGCTTTTTGACGATGTAATAAATGGAGCATACATATTTTAAAATAAAAATTGATAGAATTCGATTATGCAAAAAAACGCTTGCAAGTTAAAAAATAGGAATACAAGTTATTTATTTCGGAGTTGCGTACAAAAAATGAATCTCTAACCTGAAAAAATTACTCCAAAAGTAATATCAGTACATATAAAACATTGTTTAAAAAAGTTTCTAGAAATTATAAAACGATATAAAAATCTATAATTACAATGTCGCTAACGCCTCAAGATTTAGTGCGATTATTAGATGTTGTAAACGAAGAAAATGTGGACACAAATTTCGAAAGTCTGTCGAACCAACTGCATCAAAAATTTCCAAAAGAAGATCATTTTAAGGTATATATTGTATAAAGTATATAGTTTTATTTATACAAAGCCATGCTTCTGTTGAACCAACCAACATGTAGAACACGATAATTTTCAATTTCAGGTCGGCATGACGCTCCTCTTGATGTTACAACACAACGACCTTCTATCAAATCAAGTTCAGCGAGTCATCGCAATCGGACTTTTATATGATCTTTACAGAGGAGAACCACTTTCCACAACACCCTTTACTCCAGTATTTGTACAAATCTTAAAAGCTCCAGAGGAAACTGGAAATGGTGGAAAGGGCAATCATCCTAGTCATGTTCCAGTTTTATCACAATGCGAGAAAAATTTGCTGGCTGGTTTGCTGGGACCTAAAAGCAGTGAGATAATGAAGAAGAGTCCAAGACAAGTTATCGACGAACTCTACTTTGTTCCCTCTGCTCAACCAGATTTAACAAGTCTACAACTTCAACTCGCTGAACGACAAACTGAACTTCCTGCAGTCACAAAATGTGGAATTCCGGTTATTCTCCCAGAAACTGAACGCCTCAAACCAAACGAGGTTGATAAGAACGCTACGAAAAATATTCTTGAAGGTCTAGTTACAGGAAGCTCGCCACTTTTTAATCAAAGTTATCGACCTGAATTTCTCAGATTGGCTCCTCCTCTTCATCAATCTTTAAGCGAACCTGCCTGGATGAATTTTTCGGAACCAGCGCAATTTACGGTTGAATATGACACCAGTATGTGTGTTTCCAATTGCGCAGGAGTACGAAGATTAATGGGAAAGGCCTTCAAGAGTGTCTTGACTCTTCAACAGCAACAATATCTTGTTACAGTTTTAGATAAGGATCCAAAATTAGTTTACCATATTGGTTTAACTCCCGGTAAACTTCCAGATTTGGTTGAAAATAATCCTCTAATAGCTATTGAGGTTTTGTTGAAGTTGATGCAGTCGAGTCAAATCACAGAATATTTCAGCGTCTTGGTCAACATGGAAATGTCCCTTCACTCGATGGAAGTAGTCAACAGGCTGACGACAACAGTTGATCTACCAACGGAATTCGTTCATCTTTATATTAGTAATTGTATTTCAACGTGCGAAACAATCAAGGATCGTTACATGCAAAATCGTCTCGTACGACTCGTCTGTGTATTCCTGCAATCTTTGATTAGAAATAAGATTATTAACGTGCAGGAACTTTTTATTGAAGTCCAGGCATTTTGTCTAGATTTTAGTAGAATTAGGGAAGCTGCTGCATTGTTTAGACTCTTAAAGCAACTCGAATCTGGGGATGTTGGAGGTCTTAATACTCCTGTGACTAAAGGAAAGATAAATATGTGTTGAAATTAGAAGAAAGAAAGTCTATGTAGGAATATCTTTATTGATAGTAATTTTGACAGAAGAAAAAGATAAAAAATTATCTATTTTCATGTGACGTACTGAATACGTAGTCGTATAGTTTCTTTACAATGAACGAGATCAATTTTTATATATTGTAACATGAAATTGTTTAACTGTAATGAAAGAAATATATTAATAGATATTCGACTGCAAATTTAATTTTGAATATGTATTTATTTACTATACCTTTTAACCAGGATCTTATATATTTATATTTTCGAAAAATAATATCCGAAAATTGTCATCAATTTATACTCTAAATTAATTTTCTTAATTTTATAAAGTGAAGAAAACAAAAAATTTAATATTATTTTTGTAAATTCATACATTTTCCAGTAATAGTACATTCTCACGGAAGTCACACATACATAAAAACATACATACTTATTTAACAAATTGTCGTTACGAATATATTATGTGTATATTATCTAATAATTATAAATATTTAATTTTCTGTTGCGCTATGTTGTTTTATATTGTTTCCAACATAACTAAAAGATGGAGGAAACGATAATCAAAAACATTTCCGGTCTCTCTGTGGTCAGTGTACGTGTTCCAAGTAATTTAAAGAACCTATTACTTTTCTTCAATAAAATATTTACATGTTTTTGAAATTTTGATAACCGCTTTTATTCATATAATTATATATGTATCATAAATGATTTGATATTGTATTAATGTTTCTTACTATAAATAACAAATTAATAATTATTTCTATTATACCATCTTTTTTTAAAGCAAGTAGAAGTTGTGTTGTTCGGAAGAAATTTTAAGGAAATAGTTTAGATTTTAGAATATTAATAAGTAAATCCATTACTTTATATAATTTCATACATTTTTTATAAACGAATGCAGATAATGTAACAAAAAATATACAAAAACGTTTTGATTTTGTTTATAAATCGATTATGTTAAGAGCGCATTTTGCAAAGAGATTTTTTCTATATAATTTAATATTTTCTTAAGGGCGTTGAATAAGCGCTGATAGCCTAAAAATTTTAGAAAACGTAGAAATCACTTGACTTAAAAAACATAGAATTCCAATATTTATTGAATAAGAAGTTTTCATGTCCTTAATCCAATATCTAAAAGAAGGAATCTTTTTCGGAGGCTTATATTCATTTTCAATGCTTAAAAAAAGATCAAGAAAAAGAGGTAAAAAGTTATCGACTTTGACATTCATTAACAAAAATGTCTAAAGATTGTTTTTTCATGTAAATGTTTTCTTTTAATATATGTGTACTCAGCAAGGAGTATGTCAATGTATACAGCTATTTTAATTAACTTTTATTTCACTTGAACGCATGTTTGTTTGCTATTCATTATTAGTATATATAAGACTTAAAAATACCAAGTAAAGATGAGGACCAAATAACAATACTGACTAACAGTTAATATTTCATTAATTATCCGAACAAATCAATTTTTGGCATGTTCGTTCATTTTCACTCGATATTTTTAAATCAAGTCAACCGATCGTATATATTACAAATAGATTTAACGCAGTGTATAAATCATTTTGACGTATTTTGAATTCCTACTAATTCCATAATCTTAAATTCGATTTTTCTACATGATTTTTTCTCCCAATTCCCATAATAACATATATTATCAGTATTCGTATATACACTTGCTAATCTAGCAAAATTGGCAATTAACTGACAGATTAAATATTAGGTAAAAGAAATCAGTCAAAAAGACAAGGTAAAGCAATAATAGAAAATTTAACAAGAGTTAATTACACCGAAAGCAAGAACAAACAACTAAGTGAATTGAAACTTTCCAAGCACAGGATATTTTTTTAGTTTAGCTCTAATTATTCATTTTAATCTATTAATAAGAAAATTACTGAGCATTTGATTCTACTGCAGAATCCTTCAATTTCTTAATTTTCTTCGCACTTTTTATTTTGATAATGTCTTTCTTATCTTTTACTTTTCCCTTGTTTGGTTTCATTTTCATTCCCTTCAACTGCACCTTCATTTCTTTTTTAGCGATTTTTTTACCCTTGGGATTTTTCAAACCTTCTTTGTTGTCTTTTGTCTTTACTTTCGCAAGATTTTGCAACGGTAAACCGGGCCTCGCGCCGAGCCCGGCTAGCTGATACTAGGCTGGTACTTTCACTTTCTTCTTGCGTTTCTTTTTCTTTTTATCATGATGAAGTTCTTGTTTTTTACTTAAACATTGTCGACAATACCAATTTTCTTCACGCTCTGGTGGAACTTGCATGCCAACACACACCCTGAAAAAATAAAATTAAGGTCTTTTTTATTTTTTCAAATTCCAAATTTAAGAAAAAAAAATATCTTATAAAATAATTTGAAATCTCAACAAACATCAAAGACACTATTACAAGTACAGTTTTATACTTTAACTGTATAATTAAACGACCAAAATCTAAAAAATTACTTTGCACTCTTCTTCCATAAAAACATGCCGAGAAATCAAATATTAGACACGACGAGTAAAAATCAGAAAAAAACGATAAATTAATAATGAGAAAAAGAGTAACTACCGAAAACACACTACTCAAAAAAAGATAAGTTTATAATGAAACAAAATCGCGATGCAAACATAAAGAAGATGACAACCAACCTACTAAATAAAATTTCTAATTACGACGATTTTTAACTGCAATATTGTAAAGATATTATTTAAAAGTTTTCAACGTTAGATGCGTTTAAACTCAAACAATTTTCCGATTTGGATTTCAAGTTTCAGTTGTTGAATCTTTAAGTGAGTTTTTCCTAAAAAATTGAAACTCACCAGTGGTACCAGGCATCACAATCATCGCAACCGACCATTGGTGATCCATCATCCTGGTTTCCGCAGGCAGGACAAATCCAAACCTGATTTCCGCTTGGATCCTGTAACACTCGTAACGTGACAGAAGAAATATTTCTCATCCTTATTTAACAACCTAACCCATCCTTAAAATTTTATTTCGTTTATATTTTCTCAAAACTTTCATCCAAAGATATTTGAAATCTCAAAATTCACATGAAGATCGACAATTCGACACAAAGTATCTTCTCAAAAATGATGAAAATGAAAAAGTCATTGTCGTTTTCAAAGACTTTTTATAGTGTGATACAACTTTAAAAATGTTTGAGTCTTGAATGAAATTTGCACATGCTAAGGGGACATCAATTCGTTCCAGAAAAATGAAACCATGTTAAATAAAGTATGAATTTTTCAAGTTATGAACAGTGAAACGATGAGCAATGCATAATGCATAATGATCGGTGTGAAGGATGTTTATTGTTTAACGAATAGAATTTACGAGCTTGACTTGTCTCTTCTTTTCTTTAGATTTCATACTTATTTCCCAGATAATTACAAAGCATTTACCCTCAGAGAATATAAATTAAATATAAACTCTGAATCACACTTTTTAATAGATCATTTTTCTAACTCTAGCAATAATTATGAATACAAGCGTAGGCACTTAAGCTTTGAATTTCTCCATTATTTTTTTAATAGTCGCTTAGGATTTTCAACTCTAACTGTAGCGTATTTTAATTTTCTCGAATTTAGTAAACTTTAGTTTTCATAATTTTGACTTCCTGACAGCAAGGAAGGGTTGGGAATTTACTTACCGTAACTGTCGTTGGTTGAGATTTCAATATGTTCCCTCCATTTTCTTTATCTTCTTTAGTATCTTCTTTTTTAGTAACAGCGCCTGGTTTCACCTCTGCGCCGTGAAAACTGATTGTTATATACCTAATTGCTTGGTCATGCTAAATTTTAAGCAAAAAACCATGCACTCTCAAAGTCTCCATGCGACTAAATAATAAAACTGGCTAAATATTTCTAACTCCATACATTTTTAGTATGTAAATAAAGAAAAAGAGCGAATAAAGATTTGCACCTTTAAACACTGAAATACACATTTTAGGCAATGGTAACAAAGACTAATTTTATCGTAATTTGCAAAGCTGCATAAAAAGCATTGAAAAGAAGAGACAAGTATCAACACCTAACAAAATTCTGACAACTAAGTATGCGAAAATTAATAAAGGCAAGCTTACAATTTTTCTGCAAATTGTGTCAAAATTATTGGAAAATTATAACATTAATAAATGGTTTTCTTCATTTAATACCTTTAATACATTGAATTCATTAATGAAATGAAATGAAATGTTAGTAGTAATTTAAAAAATATCAGGTATTTTCTAAATACTTGATTAAATTTCGGAAAAAAATATGAACTAATTTTTGAAACATGGCTTTGCAACATGCAACTATTAGAATATAAGAATAAATCTATAATATAAAACTAGAAGAACAATAGCTATAAAAAAAACTACTCAACAAAGTAAAATTTAACTTATTATTGCACGAAATCTCGAAGCGAACTTTAAGGAGATAAACAAAGGGCCAGTGATTTTTCTACTTTCTACTATTCACAATTGTGAAATTAAAATCTCAGCTAGAGAAAAGCTATACCATCACCACAGAACACAAAAGAGATGAGAGAGAGAGAGAGAGAGTGAGAATGAACAAGGGATTGGAAGATAGATGATGAGGTGTATGATTTTCTCCATTAATAGCCAGGATGGGTTGGGCTGATTATTTTAAAAGTCGCTTCTGTGAATTTTGCATTAATCATCAAAGCCTACATTACGATCAAGATTGTCTTTCAATTAGATCATGATGATATAAAATCACAGAAAACAGTTACATTTATATTTTGCAATTCAATTTACCAAGAAAAATGAAAAAACTATTAAATTGAAAAAAATTTAATCAATTTGTATCTTTAATTCTGAACTGCAGAGCACAACTTTTAATTTTTACACAGTGGTTAAATCAAAATTACTTCGATTTTACGGCCGTGTTTTTCAGTGTATATATTCTTAAAAAATGCAAAACTACACGGATCAACTTGATTTTCAATGTAAATAAAGATGGTGAAAAATTATAATAACTACATATAAGTACTTCAAAGACTTTGATCTTAAAATTGAATTTTAACTTAAAAACTCTCTTTTCCACAACCTTAAGAAAAATTTTCAAATAATTTGTTTTGACTTTACTTATAAAAACTTTCTATCCTAACTTGTTCTAGAAATTTGTAAAAAATTATAAATATCCTTTAATGCAATGCATTTTAAAAGATTTTAAATATTTTATCAAATAATTTTTCAATAAAAGTGCACTTTCCTTTTTAGAACTGCACGATCCATGTAGAAATACATCTTAGAATAGCCCCTGGTATTTTTTTTTATAACTTAAGAAAAATACTTACAACATAGTAAAATGATGGCTGCTGCTGCGGCAGTGGAGGACTCGGGCTTGTGGAGTAGGTATGGATCGGAGGTGATGCGAGAGGTTTGAAGAAAGGTTTTTTGGTTCTAGGAACTGTTGCAAGTGATACGCTAGTACTATTGGTAGAGAAAGAAGATTCTGAAGAGAGAGCGGGGTTTAGGTCAAACATCCCCTCTTCTGTTTTCTTACTTGGTGTCTTCTGTTTTGGAGGCCTGGTTACCAAGGCCGAGATTTTTGCCAGTTCCGGACTCGGTTCTCTTTTAGCTGCTTCTTCTTCCGGCTTCTTTAGCAGCGGCTTTATGGTTCTGCGTAATATTGTCATCACATAAAATTAAGCCAAACATTTTAAAATAAATAATCGTTTAATCCGTATAAAAATTAACACTATTTGTACATGGATGACTTAAAAAAACATTATATGCTACAAAATACTGGTATTTAAAACAAAATACTTTTTTTCAGAATAAAATAAGTCTATGTAGTACAAATGCTTACATCTTTTTCATGGGAGCGCTATCAGGTGTTGGTGGTCTAGGAGACGATGTTCCCAACTTGAGGGTGAGTTTCGGAACTCCAACTTCAGGAACTGCAGCTTTTTCTTCTTTCTGTAACAAAATAATTTTCATTAATGTTAAAAATACATAGATAATATTTTTAAATGTTTACGTATATTGTTGAATAACAATTATTTAAAGAAAAATTTTATTACCACAGTCTTTTTGTTCAAATCTTTTTCTTTGCGTTTTTCTCGTTTTTCTTTCTTCTCCTTAATCTTCTCTAGTTTTACTTTCTTTTCTCCTTTGTCCTTCTTTTCTTTCACCTTTTCACCCTTCTCTTTATGCTTTTCTTTCTTGTCTTTTTTCTTTTTTATTTTATCTTTTTTCTCTTTTTTATGCTCCTTGGATTTCTGAAACAAAATAATTCTATTTATTAAATAGGTGATTGGTAATAGGTAATACAAAATTAAATATTGCCTCCTAGATTTTTAAACTTTATACCGAAGAAAAACTTAAAAGTACAAATTGAAGTTTGTACCTTGTCATTCTTTTCCAATTTCTCCATCTTCTGATGCTTCATTGATACTGATGGAACGGAAGGCAAAGGTATAGGAGGAATATTCATCGCAGGTGGCGGAACAATAGCTGGAGGAATCGGTATTGGTACTTCCTTATCCGGCTTCACTTTGACTATTTTTTCCCTCTCAAGTTTCTCAGACTTAATAAGAGGAATTTCCATAAAAGGTGGTACAATTGGTTTCTCGCGATCCACAGCTTTCGTTTTCGATAAAGAATAATCCTCTGGCTTCAAAGAAGAATTCAAAAACCGAGGAGGTATTGGTAAATTTGGCATTCCAGGATGAGGACCAGGAATTCCTTTCGAAAGAGGGAGATGAAATCTTGGAAACATTGGATGGCCAATTGGATGGGGAATAAGACCTGGAGCTGGATATGGAGGAAAGAATGGAAATGGCAAAACGGAAGGAATATTTGGTTGGTCTCGTATTACAGGATTTTCAAGAACCTGAGGAGTTTTCGGTCTTTCCATAATTTCTACATCCATTGGTGCAACCGGCATCTTGACCTGAAAAACATTAAATATTGTCAAATACACACAAATTGTCATTACAAATATTTACAAAAACTTACCTTCTTTGGACTCATGACCTTCGGAGTTTTGACTTTTGGTTCCTTTTTTTTATTAATCCTTTCCTTTTTCTTTTTTTTCGGCTCAGCTTGAACAGGAAGGTTAACATCCGGAGTTTTAGGAGTGCTTGGTGTTCCAGGCGGAGACATGTTATCAAACATGTATATATCCGAAGTAGGGCTTTGAAAATCACCAGCATCTCCATCCGGAAGAACAATATCAGGAGTATGTGGTGTTTTCCTTTCCTCTCTTCTAACGTCAGGATCAACTCGATGAGCATGTCTATCCTCAACATCGATAATCAACGGAGGAGAAGCTTCCCTAGAATCTATCGATTTTTGCTTATGCTGTTCGGGTTCTTTCTCTGCTTTCGAAATCTTTTTAAATATATTAAGTTTCCGTTTATCAGGTTCAGATGGGAGTTTATCAATGTTTTCATCTTTCCTTTCAGGAATTAATGCAATGCTCTGATTATCAACAACCTTTTCTGGCTTAACCTTCGGATGAGCCACTTTTACCTTTGGACTCGTCGTTTTAGATTGAGCCAGTTTGGGTGTTGCTGGTCTACTTGAAGGACCAGGAGCTTTTCCACCACCAGGTTTTAAAGCTTTCAATTTAGCGAGTTCTTTCATTCCCGCAAGTTTTTTCACTTCATCAGGTCTGAAAAGTTCTTTCGCCCGATTCTTCTTCTTATTTTCCTTGTCCAATTTGCGACCCTCGGGAGTTTTCTTTATGACTTTCTTTGGTTTTTTATCGGTTTTTAATTCTGGTGGGACCATTGGATAAGAACTAGGTGGAGGCGAATCTGATCTTGCTTGTTGAGGAGTTCGAGCTTCTGGAAGTTTTCCTTCTCGAGCAGGAGATAAAAATCCAGAAGTAGTCATCATAACACTGTGAATTTCTCGAAGAGGTCTGCCTTCTTCTGTCAACTTTGGTCGTTTTGTAATCGGACTTTCGAAGGAGATAGGATCCCCAGGGCGTTTGAAAACTCCTTGCGGAGACAAGCCATTCGATGGTTGATTTTCGGAATTTCCTGCAGGAACTCCATTTGAATTTGGGGAATCTGATAGACCGTTTGTTAAAACTTCAGGCTTTTCTGACCCGTATTCTTCTAAAAAAGGAGGATTTATTCATTTCATGATTTTAAATTAAGGATTCTAAGAACTTGATCTTAAATTTTTTGGAAATAACCCACCTTCAGTTTCGGGATACATTGCAGGTAAATGCTCATGCACGTGCACAGGTCTGGTTACCACTTCACGGCTACCGGGTTTCAGAAAATTTAAGTGACTCTCGCGGTGAATAGGTAGTTTTGGCACTGAGACTGGACAAGGGATTGAGTCTACATTTTTAACGTATTCTGCTAGTTCCTCAATACTTATGTTCATATGTCGGAAGGCTAATCCCAAATCATCGAGATTCGCTTCCGTTCTACCTACTACAAGAGAAAATAGATTTATTTATAAACTGAATAATTTTATTCTTCCACTTTTCTCCTTTTTTGAATACAATTATGAGGGCTTTTCATGATTATTGTCAAATAATTTATTAAATTATTATTTATAAAAAGAAAGATACTTACAGACTTCAGAGTATTGATGTGTAAGCTTCGATACTCGCAAAAGGTATTCGTGCATGAGATCAACGAGAAATTCCAGAGGACTAGAATTTATAGAATGCCAACCGATTGTCTGGCAAATTTGAGCTACCACAACCCGCAGAACACTGCGGCTGTATTCAGACGTCATTTTTTATATCTAAATCATAATGCACAGTATTATGTATTAGTTTTAAAATCTAGAATTCAAAATAAATTAGAAACAATAAATATTTTCAACAAAATAATTCCGACAAATTAATCCTTTTCTTCCTTAATTTTTACATTGTTGTACAACAACAAATAAATAGTGAGTCAACCTAACCTATTTTTACGTTATTAGACAATGAATATAATAATAATAATAATTATTATTATTAGTATTATAAATGTATATATTTGTTTTGAGTACAGATATACTATACTTTTTAACAATTCCAAAAACTAAATTCTTTGAAAATTCTAGGGGCCATTCACAAAATCATGATAAGGTGGGGAGAAGGGGGGAATTGTATTATGTATATGTACGATAATCTATCACAGTAATAAATTTTTCTATTTTAGGTTAATATTTTTAACCTTTCTTTATCTTTTCTCTCATTGGCATTTTTTAGATTCTTAAGATAACGGAAATTGCAGTTTTGAAGAGAGTATATTAAAAGGATTAAAAGGTAATGCAATCTGATATTAATGGTGGTTACAGTATGTATACACTTTCCAAAGAAACACACTACAGTTTGTTTTTCAGAATTAAAAATCAAATGGAAATTGTATTTTTGAACCTATAATTTGTTTAAAAAATTTAGAATTATAAGCATCATGTTCTAGAAACAAGGTATTCAGTTTTGGTTGAAAAAAAAGGAAATGAAAGGAAAAGAATGTAATCTATAGAAACTAACTTACCTGAATTCTTGATATTAACTTCGTTCTAAACTAACTCAATCTCACTTTCATTTTAAAAATAAATATGCACGTTGAAACCGCACATTGTTAAGTTATCACTCGTTTTTATCAAACGTGTGAAATCCAACTATAAATAAATAAATTAGATGATAACTTTTGATAACTTTTCACCTCCTTTAGGAATCAGATGAAGTTAACTTTGGAACGGAGGGAGCGTCCGTCCGTCCGTCCATGTTCGCCGCCATCTTGAATGAATTCGACTTTCGACCATCGATTACTCGTATCTCGTTTCGATTTCTCGTAAATTATTGATTATTTTTTTTAAATTTTGCCGCCTTGAATTCACATCACCTTATATACACTTTCAGTTTAACATAAGGTATAAGAATATTAAAAAAACATAATATTTCCGATTCAAATACGTTTTATTTTGACAATTGGATTCGGCGTAAAATGACAAAATTCTACCCTTAAATTATACACATATCGTTCCCATAATAAAAGCATGCGTTTTAAATACGCAAAAATAATATTCACATCAGCTCATAAGTTACGTTTACGTGTTTTGTGAATATTGTATACGATTCAATAAAATTAGCCCCTGCTCTGAGGTATTATCAACAAAACTTGAGGCAAAAAAACTGCATCAATAACAAAAAAAATTGGTTTTCAAAAAACATTCTTCGATTAGAATCGAGTACAATCCCTTATTTGTATTTATAATTATTAATTAGTTAATTCTTTAATTAATTAGTCAGTGTCAAATAGAGATACAAAATCGAGATTCTATGAGTAAAGCTAACAAAAACGAAGAATCTTACAATTGAATTTTTTTTCTTTAAGTCATAAAACTAGTGCTATCAACTCTTTGGGAACTACAAAATCAAAATTCATTCACATATTTACAGCGATGCCTTACAACGAAGATTTAATTAATGAAGAGAGCTTTTAAAATAGTCGGAATTGTTTATTTGTTTCCTTGATTGAGAGACGTGAATGTCGTTTTAAAAATAAAACTTAAAAACTATAAAAAATGGTTTTGTTCCAGAAAAGAAGATCAAAAAAGAAAATATCAAACAATTGCTTAATTAATTCTAATATTTTATAGAAATGAAATAATTCTGCAGATTTTCGTTTCGGTTACAGAACCTAATATCAATTTTGAAATCACCAAACTCGCCTTTTTTTGGATTACTACACTACCGATCCTTTCGTTAATGGATTTTATTTTTTTAATACCATCTGTATTCTTTATATACCATTTTATAATGTGAATCAGCTACTTAGGCTTTTTGTTTTGGACTTCTAGATCTAATACGTGTTCTAGATTATTTATAACAGTTTTCTAAAATAAGGGTTTTGATTCTTTAAACAATCTTAAATCGTCAATTTTGACGGATTTCCTTCCTTTCTCTCCTGGATGGATACAGCTCTGTTTTATAAATTATTACCTATTCTGGACATGTGCTTAAAAAGCCGAAGGTACAATTCTCAGCAGAGTCGACGAAACAAATTTCCAACTATTCTACAAATCCATGAAAAATTTCCTTTAGACTTTCTTGGATCAAAACCCAAATGAATTTTTTGATTATTTCAAAGAAATAGAGGAATATTTTTATCAAATCTTAAATGGTTCAAGAGAAATAACTGTACAAATCCTCGACTTTACACTTAAAGTAACTGTACAAATTTGATCGTTTTTGATTAATAACTCGACCCACCGAAGGTAAAATTTAATGAGATCGATGCATCGAAACATATAAAGCTCTAAAAATTATATTTCAAGAAGCGATTATGAATTTGGACTATGTATGTACTGCACTTTATGTAACTCCGACTCTGTCTGCGTTCCGTTATTTGCTTCGATCAATTTTTATTTTACAGTCGACTGTCTTCATAGGAAATCAGTATTATTTTTGTACTCTAACTAAGATACGTCGTCACAACATTAGTTCGATTATGCCACATATGCATTAGATGAAGGGTTGTTTTGAGTTGTAAGCGGACCTCTAGTGAAAAAATTTCTCCACATCCAACCACTTTTAAGTTAAAAAAAAATTTGTAATTGTCAACAAATTCTCGGTTACAAATAAATAAATTTGTAAAGAAAACTTTTTATAAGCATACTTCTAATAAATAAAAATAATAGACTGTATACAATCTTAACAATGAATAAAATAGGAAGAGAAATTTTTTCTCCGAAGTTTTTCGTTAAATTTTTTAACGATAAGCGTTATTTTGTTATAAACAAGCTAATGTAATAGAAAGAATCTTAGACGAATTTCAAATGATCTTTTGACGGAATATTAATAACAAGGAAGTATGTCTTTGCAGTATCATTAGATTAACAAATCTCACGCATAATCAAATAATTTCCGTACATAATCGCCTATCTATATACATTATATCAATGGCGTTTTTCTTAATATTTAAAGTAGAATTCGAAAAGGACGATATCTTTCGAATAAAACGTTAATTCCGAATTACCTATATCGATTTGCTTTTCACTCTAATAAAATCGAATCTAGTCATTGATTCCGCAACACTTTTCCCGTCAAATACAACGCGTATAAATATGAGATTCACTAATTCGGAAGATTTAAAAGGACTTAAGAATATTTCGGTGCTTCTGAGCTATCACTTTGCGCGGAATATCAAAACTTCAATTCCAAGATCAATTTTTTCAATGTGGAAGAAAATAGTTTGGAAAATAAAAACCACAAGTGCAAAATGAAAATAAATGATTCCCAATTTCTGATTCAATTTGAAAGAGAGATAAGAAAAACCTTTTATACTGACGCATATTCTCAACTTTTTTCCAACAAATGAAATTTTCGGTTTCCTGGTTCAAGATGACCATTAAAATTTAAGAAAAAAATTACACTTCATTAAAATTAACCAATTCCAACTTAAAAAACTTAAAAATTTTTTATTTTAAATATTCAAAATTAAAATTAAAGCATTCAAACTAAAAAATTCCAAACCGATTTCCTAACTTTCCCGGTTTCTCGATCTAGTGGTCATACCACTGGTTAGATCGATACGCTGACATTTTTGTCAATCACTGGTGCAGCAAAAATGCATTGTCAAAAGATTCGATTCCCTTGAATCGATTGGGGGAATCGAACTAATTAATAATAATAAAAAAAAGAAGAAGCGTTCTCTTATTCTGTAATAATTCGATTCGAGAAGAAAAAGTAAAAAAAAAAAGTTAGGCTTTGTACTGCCATTGAAAACGCTACACTTCGTAATCGCTAATATCCTAAAAAGATCGGCGTATGTTACAAAATTTCAGACCGTTGTTCCATACGTACTGAACATAACTCTAGTGGTATCGGTATCCAGAGTGACGTCCTCTGGGGAAGCGAGGTCGACTTTTACGGATCCAGAATTATTTCTTCTTCTAGCCATGCCACCTCCCCAATTGGAAAGAGTCCAGTGGTAGGTCTCGCCCTCTTTTTCCTCGTTACCGCTTTCCTGGGTCTCGTCGGCTTTGTCTAAGCCAGTGTCAATGGAAACGGAGGATTGAGAGGCTACAGAATCGAAACTTGAATCACCACCACCACGGAAACGACCGACAGTTTCGATTGCCATTTCTCCGGGCGATTCTTCGATAGCTCGGAGGATATTTTGGCAAATTTCGGAATCTAGGGGAATTGGATCTTCAGAGTCACGGTTGTGAATCGTAACTGCAATGTGCGCTGGATGAGGAATTGGAAGAGGAATTAGAAGTTTTTCGGCACTATAAGGCCGCATTTGTCGTTTCCAGGGCTGCCATCGTCCTTCGGAACCTCCGTTTCGGGAGATGGTACGACGTCTTAATTTTGTTGATGTTAGTAATCCGGTGTTTTCACTAAAAAGGTTTTTAAATGAATTATCGAAAATTGATTTCAATTTGTAGGTTTGATAAGGAATTCTGATCACTAAATGTTCTGTAAACTCAATAGATGATTTAAAGCAATTCTAACTTATTACAAATACGATTCTTTAATCAAAAGAGAGGTAAAAAAAATCTCACCACCGTTTGTCTGACTTTCTACTGTTGCTTGGCTGCTTAGCTCTAGGATTAAAAGCCGAGACTTCCAGGTAAGGACTATGAACCTGAATATTCCCTCGAGGTGCATAAACGGCTCCAAGTAAATCGGGCCCGTTAATTCCACCCAACTCAGTATTGTGAACCATATCCGTGTATCGAGATAAATCGATTCCAGGATGAGGTTCAAGTTTAAACTTCGTGTCAGTATCATCCAGGGGCTGAAGAAAATTCAAACTGAAAATCTCAGCATACATGAGGCCCGCAAGTCCGGCCCAATCACCCACGCTTAAACCTTTATTTTCCCAAAAGTCATCCTCGCTACTCGAAAGTCGAGCGAATACGTGAGAAGGGTAGAGGCGTTCCAACATCATCGCTCCTTGCTGAATCACCACCTATTGACAATTAAATATAATATTACATATTTAATATCATGATTGCAAATCTATTCTGTTGATTATAAGGATATCTTTAAGCTTACTTTTAAATCGTAGGTTGCTAATTTAATTTTACTTCTGACGACTACTCCAAGTCCAGTTTGTAAATCTTTTCTACGTCGATCAAGTTTTTCGTGGAGAACAGAAATCAAACTTCTTGCTTCCTTTTCAAGAGTTCTGTAAGGATCTTTCGTTTTAGCAAGACTCGCAGCGAAGGGTCCGAAACAAGCTTCAACAAATTGTGTAAAATCTCGTTGAGGCTGGGTTATTAGTCGTTCCATTTCTTGTTGAAAGGCTAGCAACTCATCTAGTTCCAGTTTAGCTTCAAAAGCTGCTAATGCTTGTTCTGGTCTCACCTGTAAAAAAATATGTGTTTATACGTTCTAGGTTCTTGCGTTCTTTTCTAGAATTAATGAACAATTCTATACGTTTTAAGTTTGTATAAGGATAACAATTGATTAAGCTTTAAGTTTCGTATATTTGAATTATCTTTCTACTTCTTTCATAAAAACTGCCTACTTGATAATAATAGTCAGAGGCCAGACCAGGCCCGGCGATTCGCTTCACAACGAAACTATCACTAGCAGGAATTCTTCCTCTATTTTTTATCACCAAGTGAAACATCAACGTATCCCAGACGACTCTAATACAATAACGTATCACAGCCACTGAAAAATATAAAAAAACGCCATTTAATTATAAATTTTGATGTTATCAATCTGGATTCATTCTGTTAATTTAAAAAAATTACTAACCAGTTAGTATTATGAAGGAAATAATGGGACAGATTACAACGGCGACAAACAAGGCAGCAATTGGTTGTAGAAACCCTTGTGCGCCGATATTCCAAAGTAAGGCTTCCATCACGACGAGATAGCGATTCCGACTTGTTTCGGGACAGTCTAAATCCACGATTAAAGCCATAAATCCATGCAATATCAAAGTCACCAAAGGCATCCTGTAATAGACATTAGAGATAACAAGCCAATTATCATATATTTCTCGTAAATAGAAAAAAATATGATAAGAAAATATTGAGGACATACCACATTATTGCGGTAAGAGCAATAAAAAGGGATCCAAAACTGACGAGAACACAGACTACAGGAAAAATAAAGAGTATCACAAGCGTTCCTAGCAGACCTTTCACGCCGTAGTTCCACAGTCGATTAATATGTCTCGTCATTCCTTTACCAATAAAACCTAGAAGAAAATATTTAAAATTGAACAAATTTAATGAGATGTAGACAATTTTTTTAAAATATCAGAGTTTATTCAATGTATAAATTACCAGTATCGGGTTCTGTTTCAAAGTGCGTTCGACTTTTGCTGATGTGTCTCCAAAGAGTCGTGAGTCGAGAACAAAGTGTGGGAGTTTGTGAAGATTTTCGGGGGAAAAGAGTCCCGTTTAGTTGACTGAGTTCCAAGTCGGGTGTAAATGGTTCGACTAATAAAAGAGCTCTCAATGAGACGGGACTGGCCCAGGGTACTGCCACTCCCAAGAGAAACATTGCATTCCAAGTCCAACACCAGGTTCTCGCTATATAATTTATCCACCGCCACATGGGCCATCTGTAATTTAAATAAACAAGGGTTAAATAAAGATTTAACACATTTTTAACGTTTTATGTTAAATACTTATAAAAAATAGAGATCGAAAATTCATGCCTCGTTGTCGTCGTATGAATTATTTCTCGCTCTACGAGAAAGATAGGCTGATTTGGATCGGCACGAGGTGTCGTGATAGAAGTAGGAGTATTACTTAAAACTGTCGGAATAATTTCCGACTGGCCCTGAAAACTGCGCCTGACAATCCAATTCCTGGGAAGCCAAATTTGTGTCGGCCACTGGAAACTTCTTGTCGGGGTCTTCACTTTTCGTAACTCCTTCAGTAGAACCGGTTCTCTCTGTAAAAATAATTTCATAAATTATCCATCCGAAACAGTTAACAGTTCAGCAAGTATATAATATTTAATTAGATGTTTAGAAAAATGAAAATCACCTCTCGCATAAAAGTCAAATCTCGATTAAGAAAATAAACCGTCTGTTGAAGATTTTGGTGACTGCATAAAGTAAGAGCTTCCTCATGTGCGCTCCATTCACACTCTTCAATGAAATTTGTCTCAGCTTCTCGCATTCTGTCTCGCATCCAGGGACCAATTCGAGACAATACTGGATGCTCACGTTCGATGTGCTCTCGAAGAGTGTCTTTTGTTTGATTTAATCTTCGTTGGACGTTTTCCACCGCTCTGTGCATTAGTACGACTGATTGTGCTTGTTGCAAAAGAAGCTGTGCGATTCCTTCACCTAATGCGTGGATATCCGGATGGGATAAAATACTAGAGTATACTCTCTGTAAATATTCTCGCATCACCGCCTCATTTACTTCCTGAAATTGAAAAATTTGCGATTTTAATTTAAAAATTGAAAGTTTGTAAATTTTATTTTAAATTCAGATTTAAATTGTAGGCTTACTCGCTCAATTTCCTCGTCGGTTTTCTTCTGAGCCCTCAATTCTGAAATAAGTCTTTCTCTGAAATGCAGAAACCAGCCTCTTGTTTCTCTCTCCAAAATTGCAACTAGTGTCGGCAAAGCTTTTCTAATAATGTCTCTGCTAAATAGTCGCAAGTCAACGGCAGCTCCTCCAGGAGTTCCAAAAACAAAAGGAACTGGTACAGGCAACAATTGTGAAGATTCTCGTTCGACTTCAAACTTCTCCATAGTGGCTCGTCGAAGTTGTCTTCGGACAAAACCACAGAGCAACTCCAGCGAGTCTTCGTACTCTGCCTACAAATGCAGAGATTCAAGGAAATAATTAATTAATCAATCAATTGTCAAGAAAATAGAATGTTCATACAACATTCAGCTCCAGCTATTATAGAAAGCAAGTTCATATAATATAAATTAAATTTGATGAATCTTTACCCTGCAAACTAACTCGGCTACGAGGTATCGACATCGCTCTTCTCGAATTTTGGCATCTAAATTTTGCGCTTGTAACGATGGAACGCCAACTATAATGTCTAAAATTAAATTTAAATAAGATTAGAGTTTATTTGACAAGAATTAAAAACATTTCGTAACGCTTTGAATATAAACAAAAAAATTCTCATAAAATTAAATCTGTTAAAATTTAATTTACCCAGAAGTCTAAGAAGTCCAGTCAACATCGACCTGAATGACTGTGAAACGCTAAAACAGTGAGACACTAATCTAGCTTTTGCAGTTACGACTAAAAATCTTGTAGCTAAAGCGAGATCAGTTAGTAGAGCTTCTCTTCTTCTATCTCTACCTCGTTGCAAAAGAGCACTCAATCTCCATCGATGCATTTGACCAGGAAAATTGATTGAATCTACTTCGAATTCTCTGGAAAACAAACAGTTCGGTTACCACAAAAAAGTACCACTTCCTAAAACAGAATGGTGAACTATAAATCTTTGATAAGTATTTTTCTATCTACAAAGTAAACTAGCCAAGTTAAATACAAACTTTCAATAATCTAGAATTAAAAACTTTTTTTAGTTTCGTAAATCAAGAAATGATAGCATAACAGATAGAAATTTTTTTTAAATTATTAAACATTTTTGGAAGCTGCACATTAAAATTGTACACTTACCTTTTGATTTTGAAATATCTTCGATATTTTATTAATGTAATATTTAGAAGGCAACTTGCTACTTGAAATGTATGTTTCATAAGGAAAAAATTACGAAATTTTAATCTAATTGACTATATTTTAAGCCTAAAGTTCTACTACTAAGAGGAAAGGTTTTTGAGAAATATTAAATCAATTTGGGAAATTTTACTATAAAAAAAATGGGAAAATTACAATTTGATTATAAACTAAATAGAATTATTCATCCCACACCACTCGAAGATAAGATGAAAGGGGTTTGCTACACAATATAAATCCCACATCATGCTGAGTACACATGTATTTGCAAAATACAAAGCCACATTATGTTTTTGTGTCGAAAGGGGGAAAATTAAATGCCAGAATATTTCATAATTACGAAATAAAATAATAGAATTTGTTAACCATACTTTTCTCGTTGAAAAACAATTTTTTAATATACATATATCCCAGAGTTAAGAAGGAAAGAAAAAATAAATATTGAAAAAAAAAAAGATCTCCTATCACAGTATTGGGAAGTACGTGCCATCCAATTGGAAAAAAAATATATCTTTAAGTAACACTCAATTTCAATTTTCAACTAACTTATTCAAGGTTCCAATTAAATTTCGATCTCTATAGATTACAAGTTTTTTAAACTTTTAAGCTTGAAACATAAATTATTTGATATTATTGCTTCCTCATGGAGGGAGGTTTTTATTAACTTCCCCAACACTGCCTAATGAGAGTAGTAAAATAGCAAGACGTGCAGACAGTAAACACTGCGTTTGTGATGATGATTACGTGAAGCTTTTGTGGACTTTTTGAAGTGGATAAACATTTACACAAATTTGTAGTTTTGTTAAGTCACTCATGAGTAAATGTGGAGTGTCGTGAGTGCGTGACGTACCCGCATCTCCGAATGCTCTCCAATTGAACGACATTCAGCTTCTTCGGTTTTCCATACTTATCCTTGTGCAAGCTTTAGAAAAATCGTTACAGAACATGAGAGACATAAACATTCGCCTCAAAGTCAAAAGTTCTCGAAGAAGAGATTTTAAAAGACTTTCAAGTGACCTAATTCACGGTTCTATAATGTCGAACCAAAAGGGATTCTTCTGAAGACTTCCACAAAAAAATAATACATTTTTTATCAAATGAAAATGGGATTAATAAGAGAAAGAAGGATTTATCAAATTCAACAGGATCTCTAAAGTAAATTCTTGGTTTACAAAATAGGGTAACGATCAGAATAGTGAGATATATAATATATGTATATAGTTATACATAGATATAGGCTTCCGTTTTCAGTGGCTCACTATTAATGAAATTATCCTATAAATTGAATTTGTAATAAGATTAGTTAAACAAAAAATGGACAAGACGTCACGAAAATGAATAGCTTTTCTTATCTGAGAGCTTTTTCTACATTACGAACAAGAAAGTCAAATATGTGATAAACTATGGACTATGTCTATAAATTTTAGTCTCTAAGAGAGTACAGAAGCAAAATTTCTATGAAACTAGGAAGATCAGAGAAATTTCAAGGATTTCTTTTTCTTTGTAAAGGCTTACCCCCTTTCTCTGATGCTTTCTAGCTGCTTGTTGGTGAGTCTTCTAGGCTCTCCTTTACTGTCGACAGCAACTGCATCTAATTCGTCAAAACTGGGGGCGACAAAAAGGTCCCTCAGGTGATGTTTTTTTCGAGCCAAGGTGTCTTCTCCATCGCTGCAGGTTGAAAGAGGAGGAGGCAAGGCGATCGGAAAGGTTCTCCAGTGATAGAGAAATTGCTGAGCGACCTCCTTGATGTTATGGACGAGAGCCTCCACCTCTGCCGGAGCCCCTCGAAGATGAGAAGTTTCGAACTCCACTGGTTCTTTCTGCAAAAGAAAACCAAAATCAGTTTTATAAAAGATATTTATATCATATTTTAATATGTGGTTTTAAAATTTCTTTTCTTAATAAAAGAAGAAAATACTTCTGGTTGAAACCCATCTCCACTGATTCGCTGATAGGGTTGAGGTGGAGGACAGGCCTGATGGTTGGGCCCCGAATTTGCTGAGTTGGCCGAAGTTGTGTTAAGATTGTGGGGCATTTCGCGAACGAAGAGCGTCCGAGGGGGCTGGGGTCAGCTGCCCCGGACTCCCACAATCTCCTCATACACCATCCCGTTGGTTGCTACCATTTATCATTCCAACCTGAAACAAACAAAAAGTTATTGTAAAGGTATATTGAATAAATTAAAAAAAGCAATTTCTTATTTTGCTAGATTAAACCTCCTGTGATATAATATGAGAATAACAATAATAATAGAAGTTTATTGAGATGTCAACCATGAATAAAATTATAGATAAATCATTGTATGATCTTCGCTACAAAAATATTTTAAATTAATAAAAAGAATGAGATGGTATTTTTTATTTTTAAAATTAGAGCAGAATAAGCCGTGAATGTAAGTCATATTTCGTAATACCCTGACATTAGAATCGTTGAGGTCGTATACGACTTCATAGTTGAATGCGAGTCCCATTAGGCGATTATGTCTTATTAAATGATTAACATTCTGAGCATTCCGCTTTACACTGGAGTCTATTCTCTAGAATTTAGGTAAATGATCTCCTTTCAGATTTGTAATTCAGTATCATCCCATAAATTTGATATTCATGTCTAGTTTATTATTAATTCCTCAAAGTATTCATATCCGACTTTTAAGGTACTATTTCAAAATATGTAGTATTTATTATTTTTTTTATTTTATCTACTGCTTTCGAATCGAAAAAGTAGCATTCTCGTTATAAGAAATGCGCAAACGACATATAATTCCCGTTTCTGAAGAAAGGTTGAATGAGTTTCTTGGGATCGGATTACGAGTTTTCAAAGGAATCTCTTGACACCTCTCGTTTCAAAATCCGATACTTGAGAAGTCGCTCGCCCCATCTGAAATAGAGCCAACTGTGTCATCCTCCTTTTACCTGTGCTTTCAATTCAAGTCCAGCTTTTATGTATTCGGACGAATTTACAATATATTGAAATATTTTTGTATCTTACAAATACACTTTCAGTTTAAATTTGTCAGTTATAAACATCTGTAAAGAAAGTTGAAATATAAATCTAAGTTACGATTGTCTAATTTGAAACTTTCTTGTGAATGTAGAAATAAAATATTTTTCAAATAAATTTAAAGTTTAGCAACTTATATTTCTATTATAGTAAATAAATTCATTTTCTTAATTTCAAATAAATAGATTCTTGTTTCTAACGAATTATAAAAGATAATTAGCATTGTTTGTTAAAGAATCTACAATGAAATAGAATTATACACAATACATCAATATCGATTTGCAAAGGTTCACTTTGAAAGCTATTTTAAAACTTGCCTCATTTAACTCAAGTGTAATCGATAAAAAGCACGAAACTTGCCAAATAAAATAAGACGATAATATTAATTTTTAATATACTCCCTTAAGCAATTTTTATTTCAATTAGAAAAATAACTATAAAAATTGTTTTGTAAAGTTTTGATAATTCACTCTATTTTATTTTTATTATATCCTTGTCAATTTGGCCGATATTTATCGATCTTTATTTTTCAATATAAAAAAATTTTAATCTTTTAATCTTTTAATCAACTATATGGCTTTTCAATATCCATATCGAATTTAAACTTGAATAGAAAATGACTCTCAGAAAAATTTTCTGCATACAGATTCTTGAAAATCATTCCTTGAAAATTTGAACTCATCGAAATAAAAAAGTTTATAAAACGCAATAACTAAAGCATTGAAATTTAGCGAATTATGAATTCAATTTTTTTTTAATTTTCAAAAGGCTTAACTTTTTATTAACTTTTATGATCATTAACTACAAATTAGCTTCTCACAAAAACGCAAACTTCAAGTTTTTAGAAAGAGTTTTTTCCCTTTGAGGATATTCCTAATATAAATAAACCAATAAAGAAAAATTATGTTCAACTCTAAACACTACTCAAGTAGGTCGACATTCGCGTCATGGCTTTTGACCTACTTTTGATACTCGCAAGATCTTCAATCCCTAATTCAAATATTCAAAAATCTTATATTAGAAATATTTTAATTTAACTTTTCTTCTACCTGTGCTAATTTTCTATTCTACCTGCGCGTTGGAGGAGAATTCGAATCTCTTTGAATAAAAAAAACTTAACTTGCTTAAAAAAATTCAATTTATTGTACAATATAATTACAAGAATAACTAATTATGCTAATTCTAAATGTTTCCTGTAAACTTATAGTATCTCCTATACATCGTGACAAGTTCTTTAAATATTCTTTGTGAAGCTAAAGGTAAAGTTCGATTTATAAATTCAATCGTTGCATGTTCACAATTACTCAAGAGATGTTGAACAATCATCTCCAAAGTATTTTTCAAATTCTTTGTCAGCAAATGATAAGAATACCATTCGACCAAATCAGTTAGCATGTAAGGAAAAATTTCAGACACATTTCCACCTAATTTTTTCAGTGAAATAACGAATTTTTCGAGATCGAGAACCAAGCATTCCAGTTGATATTGATCGTTTGCGTTAGCCAATTTTTTTCCTTCGTCACTCAAGGCTTTAATTATTTCTCTGTTCAAGAGAACTAAAATAGACAATTTGTTCTTTACGAAATCTGTCCTTAATTTGACAATTAAAGTATACAATGCTAAAATATCTCTGCAAGCAAAAAGACCCACTCGTTTTATACATTTCATACAAGAAAGGAGAATCAAATCAATATTTTGATCCGAGATTTGAATAAACTTAGAGCTTACAATCGTCTGGAATAAATTTAACAAATATAACCAATGTTTTTCGGGAATCGAAGCCTTTTCAACAGTGTAGAATAAATTATTAATCGCTGTTAAACGAAGCCTATTTCGAGCTTCTGCAAGTTCGACTTTGACAATATAGTCCCATATTAAGAGGCTATTTTTTAATATATCTTCATTGTCTTCTCCTAGGGCAAAAGTCGTTTGTTTCTGTAAAGATTTTAAAAATAAGTTAAATTCCTCAGAACTTAGAGTTTCCAAAAAGGGTCGCAGAACATTTTCTCTTGGGTTGTGCAAAATTGCCGTTGATATCAGATTTAAAGTTTCGTGTGCAATTCCTAAAAGCGATCGATTTCTTAAAACTAGTTCCAATAATTGCAAGCATTCTTCACTAATTTTCGATTCCACATCAGAATTTTTCAAAATATCGAGCAGAGTTTGGTTCGTAATCTCTTTCAATTCTTCACTAATATTTCTTTCAGAAATTTTATCTTTCAAAGTGAAAGTGAAGCTCACTATATAAACAGTACTATATTTTTCTGTAGACGATTGATTATTCCATTTTTCAATTAACATTCTTAATTTTTGCATCTCTTCAGAATTAATATGCCGCTTTAGTCTCTGAACTGTGTTGAGAAAAACGATTATTATTTCAGTTTTAATCTCATTTGAATCTAAGAAGCTAATTAGAGAATTAAAAGACTCGTTTTTGAGAGGTAATTCAAAAACTTGGGACAAAACTTCTTTAGAAAATGAGTTCAGATGAACTAAAAGTTGTCGGTTCGGAAATTGTAAAATGTCGATATCATTTTCTTGAAGAAGATCCAACAATATTTCATTACCTTTTTCAGATATTTCCTGGGAAAATTCTAGATTGATAGAAGATATCAAAATAAATAAAACCATTCTGACATCACGATTCAAATGTGATATATTCATAACAGAAAGCAGATCAAAATACTCTTTTATCATTTTAGAATTCTTTGATTTGCTATTCTTTTTAAATTCTAACTCATTTCCCCGCGAAGTATATTTTTCAATTTTCGAGAAGACTTTCTTCCAATTAAAATCTCGAATAATTTTGCCCACAAGATGTTTTGTCGTATCAGAATTAATATTACTTTCACTTTTTATAATAACTTGTTTAACGATGGCAGTAATAAATTTAATGTTCTCTTTACTGATACTCCACTGTTCACAAACATTTAAAAAATCTTTAGCAAATTCAGGAACTATAGTTTCTGCAATTTCCGATATCTGTTGATCACTTAAATTTGAGATTATACCAGGATTACTTCGAACAACAGAAATCCAGAAAGGGGATCGACAATTTCGAGATTCGATCAGTTTTTCTTCTGTGGTAAAATTAATTAACAAACCCTTTGAAAATTCTAAACCTACTTCTTCAGAATTTTCTTCAATAGCTTCGATTTTTTCAATTAATTTTAACCATATTTTAGACGAAAAAAGAGAAGATAATTGATCTGAAGCCAAATTTAAATCATAATGGGATATTAAAATGCAGAGATCATGCCAAGCTTGACAAGCTTTTACAAAAGTAAAAACTACTCTTTTATTGCAGTTTACTTTCAAAATTCTTTCTGCCAGGGAAGGAAAACTACTTCCTAGTTCAACGAGGGCACAACAAAACTTTTTTTGGGCATTTTTGATTTTCGCAGAGTCGAATATTTTAATTCCTTTCATGAATGGAATAATCAAGCCCCCAATTACTTCCAAATTTACACAAGCTGAATTGGTAATAACTGGAAGTGAAATATCTTCACAGCAAAGTTTCAAATAAAATGTTAAAGACTCGAGCATTGCCGTGGTTTGTGAAATAGTAATATTTCTAATCGACTCCATAAATTTGGTTAAAAATTCTTGAGGCAAAGGAATGATAATTTCAGTATCAAAATTGATATCAGAATTTTTGGTCAGCACTTCTTTAGTAGCCTTCAATATTTCTAGAAATAATTTATGTTCACGTCGAAGACAAATACTAGCATTTAATATCGCCAAGAAAAATTTAGAGTAAGATGATTCGTCTACATTAGAATTTTTTGGGAGGATCTTTATCAAAACGTCTTCAAAATCATTCTCTATTATAAAGGGATTTATGCTTACTATTCCAGCGATTAGTTCATAGTCCAGACTATCTAAATGTTCTTTTAAGAAGATTTCGTCAACAGAACTTTTTAGAAATTCAGAAAGCATAAGATTATCAAATTTGTTTTCCATATTCAAATTGACTCCGGTTAAACAGTCAAGAAGTTTTTTGAAAATCCTCTTGTCACGGTTTGAACTGTGTACCATATTTCTAAATATTAAATCAACCACTTTTGCATCAGATTCGTATGATTTTACAGCAACGCGGAGAACGACTTCGAAAATTGTTGAACAGACTTCCGAATCTCCACTTGCAATTTCTTTTAAAGTGGAAAAAAGAGTTTTTGGAATTCCTTCACTTTCAGGAGTAAATTTTTTGTACTGTGAGTGAAAAACTTTAGCAAATAATAAAGTTTGAATGCATCTTTGCAATTCGGAATCGATTTTTTGAAACTCTATTAAATTGCAAAAAGAAAAGAGAATGTTTTTTAAAAATAACATTGCAAACCGTTCTTTGTCCGAGAATTGTTTATAAATCTGAAGATAATAGTCAAATACGATAGATAAATAATTCTGAGACATTGTTTTAATAACAGGATTTGAAGTTTTGAGCGCTATAGATTCGAACTCTATAAAAGATTTTATCAAAAGATTAAGTTGTTTTAGATCGCTTTTAAAAAACTGCTGCATTTTAATGCTTGATAAAATGCAATTGCAGGCAAGAAAAATCTTTTCGAAGAAGTCTATAGTTTCGTTTTTTAGAGCACTCTTTGTTGATGATGAATTGCTTAGGAGGCCTGCAAACGACTTGACGACAAATTCTTTGACTTCGTAGACTGATCTACTTTCCGATTGAAGATTCTCGCGTGCCAAGATGTGTTGTAATATGCATTCTTGGTTGTTACATTCTGCACAAGTGTTTGAGGTCCAACGATACGTCAAGTCCTTGTACCAATCGCTTGTGGAATTTATATTACTTTCCGATAGTTTCTGGCGTTTTGATTTTGGCTCCTCTTCATTCTGGAGTGCTTGAATGAATTTTATGGAGAGTGACATTTTCAGTTTGTCTGACAAGAAGACGTCTCAATTTCCCGCAGAGCTTGTCAAAGTTTTTCTTGAATTTGTATTCTAAAAAATAGAAAAATGATTCCTTTGCAATTAAAATTTTCCAGGAAATTAGATCGTATGGTTCATTTGTAAATTAAAAATCCGTTTTTCTTAAATTACTTTTCAAAAGCTATTTTTAAAATATTTTTCAGTATTAAAAAGTTAAATTTTGAAAATATTGGATTAAGGTTTTTTTCCATTTACAAGAATTTATGGTTACAAATTATAGATGATAAATAAATGAAGTAAATAAAAAATTGTAAATAGACTTGCTATAATTATATATATATATAACAAAATTTGTAAACATATATATCATATATATATCATATATATATATATAAGTAAACATAACCTATAACTGGAATTATTTTAATAATCAACCGATAATTATGATTTTAAAGTAAATAAAAGATTTCCATTACTCGTTTTAAAATATAATAAACCCATAAATTCGCAGAGAAAATTCAACAATAATGTAGATAAATTAAAAATCATATAGAATACACGAAAGTCAAATACGTCAAATACTTACACAAAATCAAATGCCTCGCATTTAGATTGAAGATTTACTTTTATTTACACTCAACTTATTCACTAAAAGTAAAATATCGTTTTTAATCTTCTTAATAGTAATTTCTTTGAATATATTGCGGATAAACACATAATCTGTCTGTACAAGACTTAACGCACGTGGCGTGCGTTAAGTCGATTTGACTCACGTAGTTTACTAGTTTCATTGACTCTCGTTGTTACATAAAAGTGGCGCGCTATTTTAAAAGTGAAAAAGGAAAAATTAGCATTTATCTTCAGCACTAATTTTTACTAATATCAAGTATAATATCGGGGAAATATCTAATTCAAATATTTTTTAAGTAAAATAAAAATATTCAATTTTAAAGTTAGATTTTGAATTCTTCATTTTATGTAAAAATTATCGAAATTAAATATTTTTTCGCTCTATATGCAGTCTTATATTAAAAAAAAAGAATAACGCTACAGAGCGAAAAAATATGTATCTATAATTTTTGTTGAGTAAAATGGAGAATGAAATTTTGAGCTGAACTAATTTCAATTTAGAGAAATTAATTAATAAGTGTATTAAAGCATAATTAAAGTATTAAGCAGGATCAAAATGGTTTGAATTAATAAAATTGAATTTTAAAAATTATTCTTTTATGTTGTAAACGGGAAGGTAAATGAATAGAAAAGAGAGAATGGGTCATCGCACTCTGAGAGAAACGAGCTCACTTAAAGGATTTAAGACTAAGGCGTTCTTCGAAAGCAGTGCCACTTGTGAGTGATTAACGTGATTGCTCTTATATAGTATGTACAAGTATCATCAGGTACACACGTAGTAACTTCGCGATAGCTATGAATGGAGGACATTCACTCTTTGCTTTAATATAAGACATCACAAGAAATCACGACTCTCATGATTGTCATGATTTCGCTCGACTTCTATGTCCCTATTTTTTAATTATCTAACTAAAATTCCAGAGGAAGTTCCTTATTAAGGTTTTCGAATAAAGAGGAAAAATTAAATTGTCTTAAAATTGCGTATTTTTCAAAAATATTATAAAGCCTTTAATTTTTCAAATTGAAATTCAGGACAAAATGTAAATTTAAATATCAAATTAAAGTCGGTATGAAAGTTAGGACTTTATGTGATTTCAATTGGAAAGTATCGTCTTTTAGAATTAAATTCTTTTTAGCGAAAATTTTTCCAATTAAATACATTATTTCCTGGAGAATTTCCATGCATAGGCTCTTCACGTATAATAAATACGAATGAAATGTTGGGCTCTCTGATTCTCGGTGATTTCGTCTATTAAATTTAACTGTCAAATGTGCCCCCCAAATGAGTGGCATTGTGAATGAAATAGCAAGGAATAAAAGGAAGATAAAAATCTCTCATAAATTTAATTTCCGTCTGCACAATATTCCTGATATCATTAAGTCTATTGTTCTAGTTAGGCCGGAAAAAAAATGCGGAAGAAATTCAATTATGAACTTGCGATTAATGGCAAGCATTATCAGATATTCAATAAATTCCCCAAACTCGAGGAATTTTAATATCAGCTTTATAAAATATGTAGTTGATTTTTTTAGCTGAGGTTAATATCACCTAATTTTTAAAAGGAAAGCGTGTTTAAAATAAATCTATGGAGAGTGAAAGCATTTCTAAAAATAAAAGATATTTTTAAAGATTTGAGTTAGGATTAAGAAGCTTTCATTCAGGTTTTTATTGCAGCTTGGAAAACGTTCTGGGATGTTGAAAAGTAGAATTTTTTCACGCAAGTAGGGGAAAGCTTTTTAATCTCGAAGTTCGAACCAGAGCAATGGCTTTACAGATCACAAACTAAGCTCCACGTCGTCGACTTTGGCTATAGCTGACCTAAATATTTTACACTACTATTTAAGTAGTGGTGTACTAACATCACCCCAAAAGCCGCATTTTCTCGCTTAATCTGTGTCGGATTCTTATCTTACTCTTGTTACTCCTTCTTTTGTCGTTAGAATTTTTTTTCTTCTAGATATTGTATTGTATCCTTGTCCTCTCATCAAAAAATTAAGTAATTATCGACTTGAGAAGCTCATTAATAAAAGATTTGCTAAAATATGTTTTGCTGAATTTAAAATTGAAAGATAACTTCATTCTTGAACCGAGACTTCTATTATTTTAAATTCTAATTTGTAATACAAATTAGAAATGAAACTGTAACTTTAAGTCCTTCTATTAATTTTGCTGGATCAAGATCTCTATATGTCGCTTTGTTTTCTTAATCATTACAAAAACCAACGAAAAATTAAAACAAAAAAATGTTCATCGACCCTGTTCCCTCAAGGAATAAGTACTGAAACGTGTTTGAGTACATCGCTAGACGAGACTTTATTCCCACGTATCAACCCTCAATTTCAAAACGTACAAGTGTACGACGGATGATAGCAAAAAAAGGGTGAAACGCCTCTCGAGGAATCTTGTCTTCCAAATGTCTATATGAAAAGCAGAAAAAAACATTCTAAAATCATCAATGGGTTAAAAAGGCTAAACGCAAGTAAAAAATCTATTGAAATTTTCTGAAGAGAAAAAAATCAATTTTTCATTTTAAGAAAAACAGATTTATTGTCTTTAATTCTGGATTTTAGTGTGTGAAAAGAAAAACTAGAAAGACAGTTGCACAAGAACCAAGAACCGACACCCGAGGAGACACTCGTCCTGTCTGTTCTTATTGTATGCTGCTATATTATTCTTCCTTGTGTGCACTTCTATTCAAGTATACACCATCTTTTCTACCTTCACATAAAGAGAGATTCTGAAATGTGAATTGTGAAATTATTTCAAAGTTACAATTTGGTAAATTAAATATAAAGAGTTCTACGATAAAATTTCTAAAAACAAAGAAAATAATGCTAGAAATCTGTCCCGATTGTTCACTTACGTGAAATAATTTTTTAAAAACCTACTTATTCATTTCAGTTACATTTATCTTTAAATGAAAAGACTGCAATGTGAATATTCAGGAAAGAGGCAAAGTGAAACTTTATACACGTAGAGAATATACCACGGAGAAATAATGCACATTTGTATCTCACTCTTTTTTTTCTTTCTAGGATTTTGTTCACCCATTTCGTTGAAATAAAATTGCTCAGATAGAAAAACTTTAAAGAAGAATAAATCCAGATTATATTCTGACCTAGAGGGAAATTTTCAATAAATTCCTTCAAACTAAACTTTTCAAGACATTATACTCTCACGAAAGATTCCAAAATATAGACTTAAAATAATTTATTTATAGGATTGGATCCAGTACTTGGAATTCTTTTTTTTTTTCTAGGCAATGATTGCACATTGAACTTGAAAAGCAGGTGAGATGTAACTCATAAAATATACAACCAATAACCACAGAAAAAACGATCGACTACTGAGTGACGTTTTACGAGCTTGCAGCAGCTGTGTTTCTTAAAAGCATGTTATAAAAATGAAAGTACATACTTTTACTTCTTGGCTACCATTTATCGATTTAGTAACCGAATATGCAACTATAAATTCAAGAAACAGCACCGGAATAATATTAGTTAATGACATCATTAATAATAATTTTGTAACTTTTGTGGAATTAATTTTATCTGATATCCAAAATAAATTAGAATTAGGAAAGGAGAATAAATAAATTTAAAAATTGGGTTGTTCTTCCTTTTTCAAGGTATTTAAAATCAAATTTTTGTGACTTTGCCTTCCTAGATTAGAATTGTTGAAATTTCGAGGAGTATGTTTTATGAGTGAATCCGTGATCCACGATTTCATTCTCTTGTTTATTATTCGCACATGGGAAGTGATATGAATGTGTTGAATAGTATATGTGAACATTGGGACGAATTCTGCGAGACTTTATATCAATTACAAAGTTGACAGGGCAATGTCCCGTCATTTTTTTGTTCAAAAGACCATTCGAGATGATGACGAGGTCGGAATTAAATTAATCCAAATGGGATAAAAGTCTCTTTTTAGACAGTAAAGAATGAAAGGTCATTTGTGGTTTTTATTTTTCTTTTAGCAGACTACTAATCTTTTCAGTTTATTCAAAATTTCACTTGGTAAATATTATTAAAAATTCAAGTATTAAAATTGAGCATTTAAATTTATTTATATCAGAGAAGTTTTTATGAGGTCTCTCATAATCCCACACGACGCGGTTGAATATGAATTTTTTTTCGTTGAGACATTTGCTCTCCAGATGAGACAATAAAAATATCCTCAAAATTGTTTTAAAAAGACCCACACAAGACTTTGTAAATCTTGCTTAATTAAAAAAGTGTTCCTTGAAAGAATTAATATTCAATAATTGTATTAAATAATAATTGTTGATTAAAAGAAATGTTAGTTTAAAAAAAAGCAAATAGTCTAGATGCAAAAGATCTTGTTTCCGAGTGACTTAATGTCATGTTAATATAATTCGCCATTATTGCTTTAATTCCGCATGTATACCTTAACTCACACTCCTATACTAGATCATTGTTCATTGTGTATTATCAATCTTTCGTAATTGTAAAATATGACCGTTGTAACTCCAAGGTCACAATGAGAATATTAAATTGACTACGGACCTTTCAATGATATAATTTGCAATAAATAAAAATTTATTTTAAATTTAAACTAACAAGAATGTTTAATCTTTCAATCTTCAATCTAAGATTCAAACCTAATATCGCTCCTGAGTATGGAATTTATTTTATTTTTTTCTTTTTACACGAACTTTTCTCTATTTATGTAATTTAGAATTTAGATTTGAATTTCAAATTACACTTGAACTCTCAATACAAGAAGATTTAATATTTCTAAAGCTAATGTCCAATTTCACATATTTTTCAATTTTAAAATTGAATCGAATTTAAAAAAAAATTAAGACAATTTTCTGGCTCCTCACACACGTATGTATTAGATTTTTGATTCCTTTCGCTTATATGAATGGACATTTGTACGAGGGAAACACAAAAGATCGGGGGACATCGCCCTCAAGAGTTGACAATGTGCAGACTTTTAACATGTTGCTCATATTAGGCTTGTTAAATTGAAAAAATTATATGTAGTGTATTTGTATCAAGTTAAAAAAATAAAATAAATAAGCAAAAAAACTTAAAATCATGTCTTTTTACAAATAAATTGTAATTCTAAATGCTTATTGGCTAATAATTTATCTTTTTCCACTAGAACGCCTACGCAACAATAAAACTGACATTGGTAAAAATCTGTCATTTTTTCTTATGTTGTCACCGTTTGTTTACAATCACTTCGGATCGATAAAAAGTCCTGGCCACACAAGGCTCTCTATAAAATGGAGTGAAGGGCAGGTCAATATTCCACCCAAATACTCTATAAATTGCAAAATAATCACAACATCCAATCACAATACATATCAATCTGTCAAACACTCTTTAAAATTCGGTCAAAAAGATGAACTTATAATAAATTTAAATGCTAATAATCTGTGTCGAGACACGAGACACGGTTCGTCGCACCACAAATAACTTAAATTAATTGGCGGAAGGAACTCATCCTTAACGCGTTCGAATCATGATAAAATAAATGTCATTTACACTAATTTTTTCTCAACAGGCACTTCCCAAAAATACCTTTTTTGGCGCTATAAAATTATGACTTTGACATCATATAGAATTTTTAAAATCCTATTTGCATCAGGATTTTTCAGAGATCCTTGATGTGTCAAATAACCTAACCTTCATTTCCAGCTCCTACAATTTGTTCAACTTATTGATGGAAAGTATCCAAAAAAGTGACAGGTGCTGAACTCATGATATCCTTTGTGGGTCATTCTGTGACAGGATCAGCGCACCCTGCAGCTGATCCTTAGAGGACTTTTCAGAACACTCCTCTAATCCATATTTACTTAAATAATGCGAGTTGTATAGGTATTATTTTACTCACCCAGAGAGGTTGGAGCAAATGAATGGCAAGGGAAGTTGTGTTGGAATTTCCGGATATTTTCTTGGCTTGACAGATCGAGGATAATTCAGTACACTCACTCGCGAGTACTCGCGAGAAAAACGACACTTTTCAGCGATTTTTAACACTTCTAAATGAGAGCTTCTTGGATAAAGAAGACAACCCCGAACGAACGAACCAACCAGGAGTCCAGGACTGATTTTTATCGAACTGACCGCCAAACGAGATATCTCGAACTGCGGACATTGCGCGCAGGCAGACAGCTAGCTGCAAAAACGCTGCACTGCTGTGCTCTAGTGGTAATTTTAAAAGGTAGATGATGCAACAACAACAACTGCAGCTTGAATTTGGAAAGTTTGAAATTTTTAAAAGTGGGAATACTTAAATAGTTAATTCATTATTCGAATCGTTGAACTATTAATTATTAGAATCGTTAGGTCCTTGAATTCAGTAACTTAAGAATACGTTAACAATATTCGAATCAATGCTCCGAAAGTTGGCTGCCTGCGCGCGCAGAGCGTGTTGCTGAAGAAATTCTGCCATTGGCTGTAATTTAGCGCGCGAAGTAAGCTCCAATTAAATTAATTCTATTTTAAATCGTGCGCCAAACTTTGACCAATGGCAGCACTTTTCCGGTGGGAAAATTTCACAATTTATTTCCTGAGGTTGGCAAACCTTCTAATTACTGTGGGCGCTTCGACGTTGTTTTTTATATTCCGCGGGGTTTTACGGTTTTTAGCATAAAAAGTTACAATTTTGATCTCTCTTTATCCGAATCGGATTAGATTCATGTGCCAGAATCAGTTCTAATCAAAATTCGCAAATAATTTCGTAAAATCATTTCGTATTTATGCCGTAATCATATATTTCGGTTTCACAATTCGTTCGTCCCCAAATGTCTAACTTATAATGGCGTCACTACTGTTCGGATTCTAAACAAAATCTTATTCTAATTTTTCTTGTGTGTTTCGGTTTTGGGAGTAGATCAAATTTTGCGTTCAGACAATCAGTTTAGCGAGTTTAGTAATTCTAAAAATTATTTGATTGTGAGAAGTGCTTTTTTTAATAAGTGAGACTGTCTGCAGTGATTCGATTCCCGCCATTTCTGACTGTTCTGGAACTTGGTTTATTTTTCATCGAGGTGGCTTCAAAACTTTAAGTTTTTGAAACTGGTGAGTAAATATAAAGCGAACGGACTCTACTTCATTTTGGAATAGATTATTGGAAAAAAAAATATTAGATCAGGTAAAATTTTCTTGGAAGCAAATTTTTGAAGTGAGAATCTATTTTTATTAATTAAACATTAGATATAAGTCGTAACAATTAATTTAATTCTAATGTTTCAAACTTTTCTACAAATTTGGGAAAATTATCATGTGCAGAACGTTTGATTAATTTATATTAATAAAACAATGAACATATTTAAAACATTATTAAAAATTCGATAAAATAAACTTTCCAATAATACATACTTACAATTGCATTGGAAATATTCCTGTATACAATTTCATTAAATATTTGTCATTTGATAAAAAATATTTTCTTGCACATTCTTGGAAGACCTTAAAATTGATTATGAGTGTTTGCACTTCAATTAAGGATTTTTTTTTAAGAAAATTCAATTATAGCCAAATTTAATAAATGGTCATAAAATGAACAGGTGCTAACTAAAGCAATTTCTTTTCCTGACTCGGGGTACAAGTCTCGCTGAAAAATTTCAGTACTATTTAAATATGACCAATCACATCCATAAGAAATACTCTCATGCTCCTTATACTCTGCCAAAATCTTCGGTTTTTCTGTATTTTCACAATTAAGCGCTCGAAAGCCACTATACATACAAGCAGCCAAGAGGTATTTCTTCTCGAAAGGGTTCCATTTTAATCTCCAAATTCCTCCTTCTAAATTCGTTTCAGACTTTGGTCGTCCGCACTTCCTTGTGTCCCACAATCTCAGGTGTTCATCGTAACTGAAAAAGTAAAAGTATTGATAATTTATTATTTTTCTAATTTTAACTATTTGTTTTTTGATTTATAATTTTTCTCAAGTTTTGCAAAAGATTCTTGAAAAAGAATCCTTGTATTCTGTGAATATTACCTTCCTGATGCTAATAAAAATTCTTCTCCTAAATTACTGTGAAGACTAGTGACTCCACCCAAGTGTGATCGATTGATCATTACTGGAGTGTCCGCTCTTATATCGAAAGACTTAAAAATACAATCGTCTCCACCTTAAATATTAAAAAATATAATTTGTATTTCTTAAAAAAGTAAAAAATTACGAAAATTCTAGTAACCTTTACCAGAGTAAATAACATTTGGATTCCAATAATTAAAAGCAGTAATCCAAGCTTCATATTTGTGTCCGTCCCAATATTTAATTTCCTCTAAAATTTCATCATTCAATTGAAAAACATGGATTGAACCATTCGAAGCACTGACTGCAATCATTGTAGACATATTATTAGTGTAGTGTTCTCCCATCGACCAATCTAGAGACAGAGCTAACATATCTTCTTGTCGCTTTTCTATATGAATTTCCGTTCTCAATTGTAAACTTGGTTTCGAATCACTCATTAGTTCATAGATCTGTAACATTCCTTTGGAATTGGCAACTCCAAGTAAAATCTTATTGGACACCTTTGAGCGGGCCCATTTCATATCTAAAACTGCAGCATTCTCATACTGATCCAGCAAACTTAAATTTCCATGCTCTACTTGAAACAGATAGATTCTTCCTAAACGTTTGTTTGCTTGTGATTTATCTATAGATTCCTTTTCTAATAATTGATAAGTTCCACAAACAAATATATGCTTAAAATTTTCTATTGGACACCATTCTACTGAATCTGCAGAAAGTATGGTATCAAAGGTACCTATTGTGGAGAACATTTTTGAAGTAATCTGAAACAAAAGAAACTTGCTTATTCTATTATAACATTCGAAGTCTGGATGTAAATCATAAAAATTCGATATGAAAGATTATTTCTCAGATTTAATTTTCAAAATATTACTTTAGAAACGCGTCTTCACAAAAACTGTCGCCTTTGGCAGATCGATTTTTTTATCTAGTCAGGAAAGAAATGAGACATTAAGTTGGTTCACAATTTTTATTAAATTTAAGGGTGTTACAATAAATCAACGTTGCGTTTTTAGAAAAAGTTTATGGCACTGTAATACACTGTACAAAATACTTCGGATTTCAATTACAGGGATCCGATTTTTTACTATCTTTTTACGTCGTAGGTACAAGTAGCAAGTCATTTATTTAAATCAAGTCAGTTTTAAATTTGTAACTCTTTTGTTACAATGTGTTGGAATTGATGTAAACCTATTACAATATCACTCTTCTTCATTTTCCTGAGCAGTACACTATTCAATTAATTAGGAACATAATTGCTTGTATATTAGGCTCGCATTACAACAGTCAGTCATCAAATTTGATACAAATTTTCACGCCTCTAAGAATACAAACAAGCATTTCACAATGTTACAGATTAAACACACTTTAAATACTAAATAATTAAATAATACTGAGAATACTGAAAACGTTTGGTAACTATGTTTTGTTTCTTCAGGGTGGTCAATCAAATACAGTACAACCTCTCTAAGAGCGAGCTCATGGGCGGTTAGGGGTAATAATTCCGAGAAATAGGGGGCCCCCACTACTGGGCATCGAGCTCGGAAATTGCGCGTGTGTGCGAAATGTGTGTTTGAGTACGAAACCTCAAATAGAGCGAGCGGCCCGCGGTGATGAAAACGTAGCGTTTTTTTGATTAAATACGTATAAATACACATTAAATACATATAATATATTTTAAAAGTTCATTACTCACAGAGTATCGGAAATTACTCTAAAATTATTTAAAATTTGTAAACTTTTTTACACACAATATATTCAAAAATAAAACTGAGAATATTTCAACATGTGGACAAAAATACAATATATATGAAATACGACTGTTTATAGCGTACGTACATATTAAAAAGTGTACATATTATATGTATTTTAATTTAAAATGAAATTATAATTTTGTTTTCTTAAAAGTTTTATAAAAATAAAGCTGCCTTGTACTATATAGGAGTTAGAAGTATCAACAACCTTTAAAATATATATACGAATTATTGTATGCAAATATAAGAAAAATAATTTTAATAAAAAACCATTTTCAATGAGAAAAAACTGAAATTAAGCTGCGCTCGGCTGCTCGCTCTTTTCGGGGTTTGCGCCCAATTCTCGAGGCAGCGTGAGTAGAGTTTGTAGTGGGGGAAGCGTCCGAGCTCATCAAGGCCATTGTCGCTCTTAACGGGGTCGCTCTTAGAGAGGTTGTACTGTATGACAATAAAATTCTATTAACACTTTTTATAGTTCGAAAAATTTTCTGAGTCACTGAAATTTTGGAATTCAACAATTTCAAACTCAACGAGTTCAAAATTGAATAACTTTGAATTTGAAGTAATTAAAATTGTAAAATATTAAATTGTGTTATATCTCACTTAAACATTTAATATTGTACTATTTGAAATTTTGGAGAATTAAAAAAATTTTAATTCTCCGTTTTTCGTTCAAATGACCACCCTGCTTTTGCTGTAGAAAGTCAAGTTTTGTACTTTTCAATATTTAATTAAGGCATTGTCGGTCACACGGAAGTGTTTCATTCTATTTTCTGCTTTTGGTCCTCTTTATTCTTACATTTTGTACACATTTATATATACTAATAGACCCATTTCTATGATTTGTACTAAAAACAGTTATTTCGTAAACAAAATTCAAAATCTGGAACTAAGCTCTTTGAATCTATGATTGTAATTAATGCCATAGCATTAATTAATAAGTAAAATATTTTCTCATTAAAATTTTAAACAGGAATTCTTAAATATTAAATAAATTCTACTCGAGGTAGAACATTATACATTTTCCATTCTTAAAATATAAGTAGAAAAGAATCGAGCTGAATTAGAGACCATTTTAATGACAAAGGGCAGTGAATATCAATTAATTTCTATCAATATCTGACAATGATCCAAAATTAATTGTTTATTTAATTTTTTTATAAAGAAAATTCAACAGAAGTAAAATAAATATCATTAAATAAACTACTTTTTGATATTAAAAATGATTTAAACTCGATTCTTTTCTGAATCCATTGAAGATGAACTCTTATAATAAATTATTTGAGGAACTTAATTTCCTTAAGTCTTATTAATATTTGGAGGGTTTTTGAAGCTAGTTTCTATTGGCGAGCACTTCTTTCGGTTTCAGCAAGGCATTCTTTGACTAGCATACGCGCATGAACAAGTCCGCGTTTTACACGTTCAGCAGACGAACGACTGCTAGCATAAGCAGGTCGAATATCACGACCAAGTTCCTCAATGACATTGAGTAACAGAGCGTATTTTGATTGTCCAGGTACCATAGGAATAGTTGCTTGTGCAACTGAATGCTCTCTTTGCAAAGCTCTCGGGTTGGGAACCGTTATCAACGGTTCGGAGATTTTTACATGAGCTTCCATCGGTCCCTTTTCCATTGTATACTCACTTTTTACCATTTTAAACGATCTTCTAAGCAATGCAAATGTCAAAGACGACAGTATTTTCAAGCCGATTTTGAATTGAACAATTTACTCGCGTAGGGATCTCAAATTTCTGTAAAAATTCAAATGATTTTTTTTAAGATCTTTTCCGGAACTTGAAAGGGGACCATATTTTTTAACTACCTTAAATATTGATGCAAGGCTAGCAAATTATTTAATTATTACTTTTCTACAAATGATTGAATAAGTACATTCGAGGTAATTAAAAATTGGGTGCACCCTTTATTTTTGGCGTTTTGTTATAGGTACGTGCAAGTTAAGCTACTTAGATATTACGAAGAAATCTTTTTAATTCAGAATATTTGGAAGAATAACGTCTTGAGAAATATTTAATTTCAGAGATTTGAAAAAATTCAATTTGATAGTAACCAATAGTAACTGAAACAATAATAACAATTTGACGATAACCTTCAAAAGAGAAAATCTAAATGTTTTATTAAGGAAAATTTCTCACCTACAAAGTAGATCAAATTGTTTCAGCTTCTTTGAAGAATTCAGTCAATTTTTATAAACAAAATCACAAGAAAAGCAATAATGTAAACTATATTTCAGACGTGTTTGTTGCCTTTTGCTTTGCATCTGTTTCTGTTCTGTTTTGTTCACATGAAAATTGAAATAGAAGAAGCGGCCATATTTGTGCACAAATATGGCCGCATAAGAGCGCCAAAGTTCAAATATGTGGGTAAAGCAGGTATGTACCGTAAATCGATATTCTACTTAAAAAATAAACGCGGTAAAGTAGTTTTCTTTATGAGGAAAGCACCTTAATTATCTCTCACTTTACCTGTTACCACATAACGATATGTACAAGTTCATTTCTAACACATGTTTTTCGCCTGACGAGCGAAAAATATGTACGCTGTTTAAACGATTTAAACAGCTAAAAATTATTTTTTGTTAGTATTCTGATTATTCTAAAAAAAAAACTGTTGCCTGCAACTTATAAATTTAAAACATTGTTTACGTTATTTTATTTGTTGGAACATATAATAGATTTTGAAAATATAGAAAAAACCATAAATTATAGTAGTATTTTATTTATTTTTATTTATAAATGTACGAAACAACTTCTCATAATACAGAAATATATATAAAATTTTTGGAACGCGTTTTACTGTCTAGTTATAATATTATTAATTGTAAATTTTAAGTTTCGGAAAACGTAGAAAATCTAATCTAACATCACTGGTATCTTTTTCGTTACATAATAAACATAGAACGTCGCAAATTAATTCTAATATTTTTCATTACAAAACAATATATTTTGTCTGTTTAAGACACATTCTGAGAACACAGACACATTAATTTAAGACACATTTGGTCATCTTGTTTATCTTTGTACTTTAACCATTGACTTTGTGTCAATTAAATAATAAAATAATAACTGAAATAAAAAAAAAAGGAAAACTAAAATAAAAATAAACTGAAATAAAAATAAACTTATGAACATATCTGAAAAAGTATCCTTGTACAAATTTCCGATATTCGAATAGAAACTGACAGTAGAACCTATAACTAAATATATTATGAAGTTCGATATAGTTCGTATTAATTTCTGCCTTTGAAAAATATATTACAGTTCAAACAAATACTTTAATACTTAATACTTTAAAAATACTTTACTATTTAGCTTCTATAAAGTTCTACAATTTATTTTCATCAAATTCGAAAATTTTATAGAAGGCGAACACAGAAATTATAATGAAATATACGAAACCGTTTTTTTTATTGGAAATAATACAATAGTGCCCGAAAATAAATAAAAGTAAACGTAGCTTTTATTTATTTCCAAACGTTCTCAGAATGTGTCTTAAACGGACAAAATATATTGTTTTGTAATGAAAAATATTAGAATTAATTTGCGACGTTCTATGTTTATTATGTAACGAAAAAGATACCAGTGATGTTAGATTAGATTTTTCTACGTTTTCCGAAACTTAAAATTTACAATTAATAATATTATAACTAGACAGTAAAACGCGTTCCAAAAATTTCATATATATTTCTGTATTATGAGAAGTTGTTTCATACATTTATAAATAAAAATAAATAAAATACTACTATAATTTATAGTTTTTTCTATGTTTTCCAAGTATATTTCATTATAATTTCTGTGTTCGCCTTGTATAAAATTTTCGAATTTGATGAAAATAAATTGTAGAACCTGATAGAAGCTAAATAGTAAAGTATTTTTAAAGTATTAAGTATTAAAGTATTTGTTTGAACTATAATATATTTTTCAAAGGCAGAGATTAATATGAACTATATCGAACTTCATTGCTTGAAAATACCAAATTCGGAAATTCAGATCTTTTGAAAACTCATTTTCACGCGTGTGACTCGAAGTGTTTCGGCGAAACTGCTGCACCAACTTCATTAATGAGTTCTCTGTACACGATGGGGTTCACGTTCTCAGCGAGTTGGTACAGCAGAAACCAGTCTCCAAAATGAAGCGCTGCTACTGCGTTGTCGAGGTTTTTTCTTAAAAGAAGTCGAGTTTGAGCACGCATTAAATAAAGTCTTGCCCAGGGCTGAGTAAACACGATGATTCTAAATGGAAAATTAAATGTTATATTACACAATTTACTTCTAAAATATTAGTATACTTCTGTTATACCACAATTGATAGTTTAAATCGCGATAACGAATATTATTGAATACTCCCAGTACACAAAAATCAATCTATTTTGATTGAAAGTCTGAATTGCCAAATTTATTCGTACCTAAAGTGGAGAAAACCCTCGGCTATATTTTGATCCCCATTATCATTTTATTTAGATTTAATCAATCCTATTTTAGAGCACACTTTTAACGAAAATCATAACTTCTTTAATAGATCTACAAACTTTATGCCTGCAGAATAATAGAACCCATCGCTTTTGTACATTTTTTTTATAGTGAATCGAATAATAAACGATTTACGAGCACGCGTTGCTCGGAGTCTTTTTTCTCACAAAGATTTTGCTCGCGTTTTTTAAAAGAAGAAAATGTAAAAAAGCATACTGAACAAATTGAACTCATAAAATATTCACCACTTGCGATTATTTATTTGTTTCTTTCACAGATAAGAGATAAAAATCTAAATCCAAACAGTCAAATTGTAAAAGGTAAAATTGTTCAAATACTTCAATTATCTAATTTTCAATATTTGCATTAATTAATGAAATATAATCATGAAATTTAATTCATCATTCTATAATTGGAGAAGAATCTTGTAAATAGACTCAATTTCTGTTTTTAATTAATTTAGCACATAATTGACAAAGAATTCAAACGTAAATTTCAATTTACGTGTGCACTTCTCGTTTGAAGAGCTTGATGAACTTCACGAGAATGTGAGTGCGTAACAACAGTCATTTTTCGCGAACGGAAAATCACGTATTTAATTCTGTCACTGTTCCATGAAATTGATTGAAAGAGAATAATAATGGAAAAGGTGAATAAAAACTATGTGACAAAAGGTAAATGGTATGGAAGGACATGTAAAAGTAATAAAAAGAAAAAAGAATGAAATATCAAAAATGGTATTTTTCATGGAAATTATCAAACTTAATTCAAAGTTTGGATGTGCAAGAAAAATCGAAAAAAAATGAAGAATTATTTTTACCTGTAGATGACGGCAAGCGTACCAGCAAACGTTAGGAAGATATACCAGAACCAGAAAAAGATAAAAATCTTTTCGTTGAAGATATTTAAAGGCAGAATGCAAAGTGCGTCCACAATCTGAACTGTTCCTGACGGACCATAGTAGAAAATCGAGCATTTTCCTCCTAGAGGAAAAAGTTGAGTCATTGGATCAATCATCTTTTCTGCATCGGTTGTAGTTGCATATACCATGCTTGCTGGTCCGTATAAAGAGAACCTGCCTTCGAGAAACAGGTCAAGGAAATAAATCTGCGAAACCTAGAAAAAATTACATTATTTTTAGATCTCTTTGGTTTAAATGTTTCTAAATTAATATTTTCAAATTGAACTTGCGGTAGCAAGATCTTTTTATAACGTAGAAAGATAAAAAGTCTTACCGAAATGAGCAGGTTCATCACTTCACAAATCAAGAATCGAATCGCGTAGAAGTTATGGGAGTTCTCATTGGTATTGAGAAAGTAACCGATGAGCTGAGCTTTTCTCTGTGCAGTCCAAGTTTCTTCTGTGATAGGCATGTCCAGATCCTTTGAGAGTAATTTCACTAAGTTTCGTTCCCAAATACCCCATAATGCTCGAGGCGTGGAAAAGGCAAGAGCTTGGATGACAAGAACGAAGCAGACCTGTTGCGTAACGCATATGATGTAAAAATTATTATAGTAGACTAATAGGTACATAGTTAAGAGTCTATCAAAAGTTAAAATTGAATCTAGAAAAGGAACCGATTTGAAATTTATTCGAGACACGATTTCTTGTTTATTGAATTGATTATTGCTAAGTTTTCAAACTAACCCATTTGTAATAACGCTGATCAATAATGCCTTCTTCTTCAGAAGGCCCGAGTCCTGGACCTGCATTATCTCGTCCTGGAATTCCACGCAAATGTTGACTGACCGTGAAAGTGTTGGCCACCCAGCAATAGGAGTTTACCGCTCCATTCGCTGTGAAACAAAATAAGCAGCAAATTAACTATAAAAACTGGTGCAAGAATTTGATTATTTACATTTTTCTTTCTGAATAATCTCATTCGTCTTAAGTACTAGTCAAGAATAGTTTCTGAAAGCTTTTCATTTATGAGAGTTTATGATCGGCAGACTAGAATGATCATTCGTCTTGACGCTGCAGATACTATAAAACCATCTTAAGAAAATGAACTTAGCCAAGCTTAACGGCTTCCTTTAATATTGAACTTCTGTTAGAGAAGGTGGGCAAGTTGAGTCGTAAGGAGTAAGCCGATAACTTTTAATAGCTTCGAGTAATCTCCTCCGTCTTCTAGGTTGGAAAATTTGTTCCGATGCTCCAGGGCTCTTTCGAACACACGGTAAAGATGTTGATTATTTTATGTCCTGCTTTTTCTCCATTGAAAACTTTATAACGCTTTTATCGGACTAACGGCTCATGTAAAAAACGAGATTTTTTCCCTATATTTCTTGAATAACAAAGAATACACTCATTTTTTAATGAAAAAAAGAGTATTCATTCTAAAATTTAGTAAAAAATATAACTTTCATATCAGTCAGTTTAGAATGTCTTTTTTGTAGGAATGTTCTATAAAAATATAAAGAATAAGGACCATGTTCGAAGCACTACTTAAAAGAAAAAAATCACGTTTTACTTTTATCTTTGCAATACTCTATTTAATTATTTTAATTGTATTTCTTGATTCTTTGAAATCGCTTCAGTGTTCAGTACTTCCTAAGTAGAGAACAATAAAGTTATAACGAAAAGAAAAGTATAACGACTCATTTTCTGACATAAAGAGTCATTAAGCTTTTCTTCGTAATATTTCTGCCCGATAGACCAGCCCCCAAAATTATATTTCAAGTCATTCCACGAACCAACTAAACGTTTTCCGATAATCGAAAATGGCTTCCTCCACTTCTTTCGTCAGAGACTGGCTCAACCACTTAGTTTGTTTATTTTAAAATTAAAGTCAAAGTGTCGGTTAGTAAACTGAAATAGAAATCTTCCTCCAAAGTGTTCATTCTTGAAAGCACTACAGAGTATAAAGAAAAAAGAAAACATACTGGGAAAATATCCCCAAGCGTTTGAAATTTGAGTGTCATCTCTCAGACTCTTGAAGTTGCTTGTCGTGGTTATAAAGTGCCTCTAGCACCAATGTCCAGATTCTTGAACGTAGACAAAGGTGAATATATACCTCGAAAACTCTCTGAAGTGCCCTCGAAGCCTTCAGGCAATTCAGGGAAGATTCTTTCATTTTACCCGGTAATATCAACAGTATTTCAAAGCAAAACAATTCTTTAAAAACTAAAAAAAAAAAAAACAAGAATTGTTGCAGAAAAATAACAAAGAATTAACAAAAAATTGTTGACCGACAATTACATTTATATCTTTCGACGGGAATTTTTAATTATTATAAGTAAAACTATTCCTATTAAAATGAAAAAAAAAATGTTATTTTTAATTTTTCCACAAAACGTGTAAATTTTTCCCAAGCCAAAAGTCCAAATGAATAAATTTTATATAAAACATTTCTTGAATTGGACGAATACAACATTCTAGTAGTGAAGGCATTTTGTAGTCAGCCCCAGCCCCTGGAGTTTAGAGTCGACGCGTGGTCGACACAAAAATTTCTATAACCATAACCATTTCTAAATATTTTATCCAATTAAAAAAATGAAGAATCCTAAAAATTGTTTAGAAAAATCTCTTTGTATAACATAAACGACACATAATATAAATTTTAGCTTACCCTTTTTAAGGAATTTGAGTATTATCGCCAAAGTGGATCGCAAGAGTAGCATTACAAAAATTGCAAACAATCAGGTTATGTTTAATGAACAAAGAATATAAAAAAAATGCGGTGCGTTTAACTTACGTATTGGATAATTTCCATTCAAAATACAGGAAATGGGCTCGCCAAAATAGGATTTTACACCAACAATTGTCGTGCAAAGAAGTAGCATAAGAACCGTTACACGAGAGTGAAGTCTGAAGACGATATTGTCGATGGACACCTCTTCTCCCTTCGCGAATTCCTTGACTTGTCTGATTAAATCAAACATTTTCTAAACCAGATAAATGCTTAAATTAATTGAACAACTCGTCTAGGATAAACCACTTATAGCAATGTAAGCTATTTCGCTGTGAATTTTACTAAAAGGAAGGACTTACTTGAGACGCTTGTAAATTTCTTGGAGAACGATCGAAATCGGTGGCGTTAGGGACGTTCTCTTGACTCTCTTGAACTTTGATAAGAAAGAGTGAGAGAGAGAACGATTCTCAGAAATCATCCGATCGATGTTCTTTTCTGGAAGTTTCGGGAACTCGTCGTTTGCTCTACATACTATACTAAGTGTAAGTGCAGTTGTACTTGAATACACCTATAGTGTGCTTTTGAGTTTTGCTGAATAGGGGGGATGTTACTCGATTGTAATGTCTGTGATGCTGCGAGTTACCTGACAATCTGCCTGAATGGAATTATTATCAGCTGTTCTTCGTAAACTACGTGCTTTCATGGCTCATACAGTGCATATATAGTCATTGAGATTCATAGATATCGTGTGAATAGTGCAGTACGGCAGTACCTACTTGCAAAATGCAGTTCCACATCCAATGGCATCCAAGTTGTTGAAGTTCTCCAAAGTGCAGCTGTGCAGAGTCGGAAGCTGAATTTAATGGCTATCATTCCGATGTAATAATAATCTTGAATTCAACGACCAATTATTGATAATTGCACTGCAAAATTTAGAGGATTGTTAAGACTTGAATTCAGCGAAGTTTTCAAGTTATAGGTTAGAATGTTTAGAACTTCAAAAAAAAGGTTAGTTTCTGGCATTTGAACATTTCGAATCTCTTTCTCTCATATAAATTATTGTTGATATTGAACCAACAAGAAGTGAGTTTTTACCTTAACTCTATGGGAAAATTTTTTTATTTTTTGCTAAATTTTATAGGTTAGATTCCTCGAAAATGTTTTGTCAGGTCGACTTTTTCATTTCAATTATTTAGACATAATGATTCAAAATTTTTGATAAATTTACTTGTTTACTTTACATAAAATGAAATAGGAATTCAATTTTCTTCCTAAAAGAAAAATTTTTAAAATATACGTGTAGAAAAAGTAGTAAATCGTAAAAAGCGAAGTTTCCCTGGTAAAAATATATGTAAACGTTCTTAAAGGAATTTATCAAATCGGTTCGCTTCATAAATCATTCTACCTTGGTGGAGCTATATATTTATTTATGAGAGAAAGATTCACACATACGCTCGACAAAAGTTGTAAATTGAATGGGAAATTTATCGCTTCACGCATGGCGACCTATCAAGGATCCATATAACTTTTGATCGAAACTGATTGATGTTTTATCATCAATGGGTCAGTTTGCTAATCATGCTGCATGATTTTTAAATATTCGTTAATGCAAAGGAGAGTGAAAATTTAAAAATCCCATGTAGGAAACCATATAAGAAAATATATATGAAACTGAATGGAAAACTTTATCTAATTTGAACCCCGATCCTATGTAGTTTTCTATATAGTTTTCCCTATGGTTAAAATAAAATTGGGAGATGGCAAACTATATAGGAAACAATATTGGAAAACATATATGGAACTATATAGGAAACTACATAGGATCCAGGCTTAAATTAGGACAAAGTTTCCCATACGGTTTCCTAAATAATTTCATATATTGTTTCCGAGTTTTTCATAAGGGATGAAATCGTTTTGAGGATTTGGATTTTTGAAAGGAGTATCTATAGATTCCTTTAAGGAGAACACGATGAGAACAAGGAGAATAAGGAGGCGAGAGGTTATTCCAGCATCTCTATTTTGTGGTCCAACCGGTAAAAACCCCCAAGAGCATCCTAGCGTCTGGAATTGTCTTTGCACGAGGGCAAAACAAGAATGATATCTTTGCAGGACAATACTTGACAATACAACCAACACCGTTCCGGTTCTCACAGAGTCTAGATAATTGTGTAAAGCAATTTTGGACTTTATGATGAGACGCGGAAATTGTGATTTATGTGAAGCGAGTAATTGTAAATTATCTTGCTAACACAAGAGACGGATTAGCTGTTCCGAATTTTTGTTCCTATGGCGAATTTTGAAGCAGTTGTTTCGTATTGTTTCAACTCTATTATTTTAGCCACAGTTTGAAAATTGTTTTTCTATACATTCTTGCCTTGAGATCCGTTTTCAACAATCACGATAATCGGAGAGAGAGAGAGAGAAAGAGAAAGAGCGAAACGAAGTCTTGTCCGTATAAGCTTTTTTCCTGATTATTTGTCTTTTTCGAACAGCCAGGGAAATCTTTCATGGTGCTTTCAGGGCTTGGCGCTCGAAAGCTCAAAGCCTTGACAAAACGAACAGAAGGGCACGCTGATGTGCAGGTTGTCTCTCTGAGATCTTTTCAAGGGATTGCAATGAAAAGCTGCCTTGATTCCTTCCCTTTCATTATTTATAACAAGGATTCATTCCTTGGAGCACATATTGAATTTCAGCGTAACTCTAAATGCTTTTGTTTTTCCAACTTGCAAATATGGAAGATTTTCAATTAGAAAATTTTAGACTCACTTAGATTTGAAAAATATCAAATTTAAAACCTTGAAATTTTGAAATCTCTCAAATATAATTTCATTTCAATGTATTTTTGTGGAGCTTGCTTTGGAAAGATTGAAATCCTTCAATCAGTCATAAATGGTTTCTGGTAGAAATTGTTGAATGAGATATGCCTCGTAGGAAGTTGGATCGGTATCAATTAAATTCGAATTCGCAGACCACAAACCGACGAGCAGGTTGGCATCGAGTGACATTTCCGCAGATAACGTTAAATATTAAGCGCTTCTCTCGCGTCGAGTTAAACCAACTCGAGTGAAATTGATTTGCCGCACGTCCGTTATATATCGCAGAAAAGAGCTTATATTGGGTGGAAGAGCATTTCACTGTTAAAATTTAAGCCTTCTGAGGCCACCCAATGCTGTGGTTACTACTCTTCGAACTGACATTGGAGGCTTTCAACCACAAATAAATCCTAACAATCGATAGCAATACGTAATTGCCAGTTGTTCGGTGGTTACCGTTATTGCATTGCGGTCTCACAAAATCCAAGAGATGTGCTAAATTTCTTCTTAGTTTATTACAATATCAATTAATGTCAGTTCATTATATTTTTCAAACAATTAACTAAAAAAGAAATAAAACTTATGGAAAAGTAACTCTTTTAGTTATTCTTTTCAGGTAGAAATTTCGAACAGAGTGTTAATGAAATGTATTTTATTTATTAAATATGGTGCAGAACGTAGAGCATAACTATAGAATTAATCAGTAATAAATAATATTATAGAGTATTCATGCTTATGAACTTCAAAGTGATATATATAATCCATTGAATAATTTAGTAACTCGAATTATATATTTAAACGATGTTGGGTTAGTTTCAGAAACTCGAAAAGTAAAAGCTATTTACCGTCACTATTAATACTCTTATTAATGATCTGAAAATTATCAACTTTTCGACAAAAACTCATAAATTAGTTTCCATGAATAAATTTATAAAATTTTGTTTATTTTCAGGAAATTGTCGAATTTCAAAAAGCTAGACATGATCAACTCTGGTTTTTCTAAAGATCTACTTGAAAAATTTCCCCGTCCAGCGGAAGGAAACCATGATTGCAGCTATCTGGTGGGTGATGATCGCAAAGCAGATTGTTGTAGGTAAGTAGCACTAAGTAGTCACGATCCATATAGTAAGGCACTATTGTGTTCGTGAGTAATAATGCCCTCGTAAGTGAGGGCGGATAAAGGGGATCGAAGAACATGCACAGCAGCGTCAGCGTGCAAGCACTACGACTAGTATAGATCCTTACGGGCGTTTAATCCGTAATGGTCTGAACGTACGTGCCGGGACTTCGATAAAACCGGACGTAATGTTCCAGCAGAGTTCGACGTTCGATGGTCCCGGCTTTCCATTGTTCCTAGATATGCTCAGCTGCTCTACCCAACAGTTTGCTCCAAACATCACCTAAACTGAATGCCTGATAAAGATTCTATTCCATGGTCACTAAATCGGAAACACGTATACAACGATATGGTTTCGGCTGATTATTCTTTAGAGCCTCGGGCTTTTCACTGCATGCCTCTGATTTTGGTCATCTTAATATCAAACCGCGTTTAAGTTTATACAATACAGGTCTATAAAATATAATATAACAATAAAATTGATTGTCCTCATTATTAGAGTTTAGGTTCCTCAAAATAAAGTAGATACTAAATTCTTGAGCAGAATCAGTTTTCTAATTGAACAAACTGGAAACGTCTTTTGAAAGTTTCCGACTGACTATGCATGGCCGAATTTGTATAGGGAAACATTTGCTCGAAATAGTCTCTTGTTTTGAAAGGAACACAAACTACGATTACTCTACAGAGTCTAGTGACTCCAGCAGCTCCAAACAATCGAGCCACTCTGGCGCCATGACTTCCTCGTACTCTTCTTCTTATTGCAGACCTCCTTTTTGTTTCTCCTCTGTTTCAAATTTCCCTTCTTCACTAAAACAGATCGGGGAAAACTGTTCTTTATTGGTGCTCTGAATACAAGCCTAGACCTGGGTTTTAACTAGAAGGGTGAATGGAACGTAGAGCGTGGATGTACTGGTGGTAGAAGAAGGTGAGGGGGTTGAATGCAAAGAGCAGGGAGAGATAGGGGAAATGCTCTCGTGACTTCGTTCAACCGCGGAGGATCGATAAATACCGCGAGAAAATTAGGACACGGGGTCGAACAACTGTACCTTTGGCTGATTCTTGAACATTTTTCGCTCTGAATACTTTTTTTAGGCAGTTGTAGTTTACCTCGTTAGAGAAATTGGAGTATAGGTTGATGAATTTCATATATAAAGAATTCCTATAGAGAGATACATAATTGAGAAATTATCTTTTTTGTAGTCATTACCCGTCGACATCTATTCACCTTTTTTCACGTATTTTTGAATTTGTTCACCTATTTTACCTATTTTAAGAATTTCTCGTCCTTTTCTTATTAATTTTAATATGAAAAACTTGATACTTTATGAGGTTTTCTATCATTGTTCCCATATCGCTTCCTAATAGATCGTGCAAATCTATCAGCAAACTAATCTCATGTCAGTTTGATTACGTAAATACATATTTCATCCATTAACTAATATCAAAGCATTTCTAATTCGTGGGGATTGGCTACATTACTGCCTAATCATGTGTGTATTATACCACTACTATACATCACCCTATTACGATAGTTGTGTATCTGACAAATACTTGCATTTGGAAGCTTTCAAATACCTAAATTTTGAATTTTCAACACATTTAGATTTGGATTTTGGATTAATAGAAAGCCTGGGTGAAAATAATATATCTTATATTATTTATTTAATTATTGAATCTAAAATTAAGTGAATTTAACCCTTTATATTACTACTGATTGGATCTTCTTTTTTTGTAGAGTGATAGAAAAGCTCATCACCATTAATGTCGTGCAAATTGATTTCACACCATCGAGAGGAGGTCCTTGTAATCCTTGGAAATTCACATGAGCTGACCTTGCACTGGACCTCGATTGTAGCGCCCTAATGCCTATTTAAAGTGCTTGCTCTGCTGTTTCGGAAGCTTTCGCTTGTGAAACTTGCTCATGCTTAAGCAACGGTTTCGGAGGGTGGGCAATCTCATCTATTCGAAAAGTGTCTGGAGATTAAATCAGCCCTACAATTCTTACACAGAGTGGACCCGGCGAGGAAACAAAGAGGACAGATTAGAAAAATGTGAGAAAATGTGAGCAGAACAGGTGGATTCTGTTACTTTCTTATTTTCTCTCCTCTTTGTTTTTGTTTTTTTTTTTTCTTGAGAAAATGGCTCGTCGCGATATCTGCAAAAGGGCACGCACCCTCTCCTGCCTTAAAAAATAGCCTCGTTTCCTGTAGTGTCACGCGATATGAATCACCCAGTAAAGTTCTCTGTTCTCTTTGCGCTAGAGAAACTCCCACCTTCCCATTTCCAAAGTCCTTTTGAACCTCTTCGTATAAGTTAGCACCAGCTAGTCCCTGAGCCAAAAACCACGGATCGTGCCGTGCGCCGATATTGCCTTACTACTTCAGCGTAATGTTCCTCGACACTCCCTTCTTCTATTCTCAATTCACATACTTTTCATCTTGTAAGATCTACAATCTAGATCATTCTTTTCCGCTGAATTTTCTCGTAAAATGAGATTCCGTATTGGGCCGAATATTCAAGAATATGAGTGATAATTTAGATAATGAGAAACTAATTTCAGTAGTGGATGAACTTCTAATTGTGCAATATTTCTTAGATACAATTTTCTAATATAATAGCTTTCACAGGAAATGAGCTTAGATTATTAAGAGTTTAATAACAAGATATTGCAGTTTACATTCCAGTTTTCTTCGTATCAATAAAAATTTGTCAGCTCCCTACTGTGAGACTTCCTTCTTGTGAATTTTTCATTTTATGTGATAAAAAATTGATCCATATTGCCGGATGAATAATTTAGTACTTTTCATCCCAACACTCTTTTCACGAACAGTGAATTACCCTCTTATGCCTGGAGAACATTCTACACGAGTTTCTATTTTGAAACCTCGATTGTAATCCGATTCCCTTCTCAGTTCTGGAGTGAAAATTCAAGAGAAACAAGGAATTCGAGACCAGAGACTAGTGCCATTCTTGTACACAGAGATTACAATTTAAATCCTACTTTGTGGTGAATACATAAGAGATCTTAGTAGAGGTTTAATGTGTTTTCCCAATTAAATTAAATTCTGAATTAAATTTCTAATTCTGAAACTCTGTAACGTGCGACTTTCTACAAAATTGTAAAAATTAGAATTTAATCTTCTAAAAAATGAAACTAACGTAGGTGCGAACGTAACAAAAGTCTCAGACTGGGGAGAATATATCTCCTCCAGTGCAATATTCCTTCTCCAGAAAATATGTGACTTAAGGAGGTCACTTTTTGTTCGTTTTTGACATAATAAAATCTTCTCATCTCTTATCCTCATCTTTTTATCTCTTGTACCTAGAAAAGAAAACATCCTTGGGCATAGAAAAGGCACCCCACTGTTTCGAAGCGTCTCATAAAATTGAAATTCCTTTGAAAATTCCAGGATGTGCCCTGAGACTCCTGATGATTTCCGTTGAATAGCTTGGGCAAGGCGACGATGATAGAAAATGAGAAAGTATCCATGAAACCTTACGAGCCGTGTAAACGTGCAATTGCACCTCGTTAGGTCGTTATTCAGTAGTACTATAGAATAGAAGAGTCACTGTCGACTACATTTTATTGGTATTTAACACCTCTACATCCTATGACATGATCTGTTAACGAATAGCTCAGGAGACGACTTTAAGGCCATGCTCCATTTATCCGATCAAGTGAATGTAAATTTACATATATATATTTGTAAGAACTTCATGATTAATTCTTTCCTATATTTTATAAAAAATATTTTTCACAACAGGGAAAATATTCAAATATGTCAAATACATAAAGTGTAAATTTTCCAGAATTGAATTTAATTGAAAGCGACTTCAACCCTTTGAATTGTGGTTCGCGTGCATCACGTGACTTTGAATTCTGGAGCTTCTAATTCATATGTTAGCGGTTCTCAACATTTGATCTTGATATGCGGAGATAATGTGCGAAATAACTTCAAATCCTGACGTTAACTCCGTCTGTTTTCCCAACCGTAGAATCGTTAATCTTGTTCCTTGTCTTCCAGTTTCTTCCTCCGTTTCCCTAGGTCGTGGACCAAAAGATCACTTTCAGGTTCGAGACAGAAAGTTCTCTCTTGCCTGCGTTTAAGGATTTGTACTTCAATTATAGGATTCTCCAAGTGGTCCGCGCCAAAGAGGTGGTACTTCTCTCATAATAGGAATATTTTTCTTCTCGCCTCCAGAAGGAAACCGTTCTCCATTTTATCGAACGTGATGTGAGCGAGGAAAACCGATGGCTTTTTTCGAAGTAAAGCGTTGATCCAATCGCTACGAACATCGTCTTCTTCGTTCGCTTTGATTATACTTTCTGTCGATATTTCGTTCTCTAAAATTCAAAAAGTATTTGATACCTATTCCAAAACTGTCGTTCACAGAATTCCCATTATGTATTTCTAAAATTCATATAGGAACAATAAACAATGCTTTTATTTTCTTTCATTTTTTAAAAGTAAGTTTTAAAAGGAAAGAAATCTTATAATTTAAAGTTCGCGCAATAGTGAAATCAAATAATGATTTTCAATTTTAAATACACCCAAGTCTAGACGAAAATAGAAATCTGGATTCAAATTTTTCTGTGAAAAAGTTTAAGAGCCCTACAAGTTCATGCGCGAAACTGCTCTTTCACATTCTTCAGATTCCTATTTATATGTAGTATATATTCTTCCTCTATATGGCATCCAGACTTCTTGGAATTTCTTGCAGGCGAATAGCCGAAAAGCACATTAGTCGTCCCATCTACGACGAGGGTATACTTTAATTCTGTAAATCCTTCTTCGCTCTTGATCTGCTCCCCATCCCAGTGGTAACTTTTCTTTAAGCTCTCGCTTTCTAGTACCCTCATCTTCTCGCCATTCCTTTCAAGGGATGATTTTTCAATCTGTGATCCTAAAGTCCCACAACGACAATTCAGCAAAATACGTGATTGCTTGTGATTCCTCCTTCAGATCAATAAGGACAAGTTTTCAGTCTACCTCTACATACATTAATTTCGATAGTTTTTTCCTGATCTACTTCTAATTTCACTAAAATTAATATATAAAATTGTTGAAATAGTTATTCTGAAACATTTTAATGAAATATATAATCAGTCACGTAATTATAATGTCCTTTGTCTCTTTGGATTTTAAAACGAACTTGTTTATTGCATCTTTGCAAAGCATGCATTTGTAGTTAATCTGTTGCTTACATCTCTTGCTTCTCTTATTCCCGCAATTTGTTTCTCGACCTATTTACCTGTTTGTTTCAATTTTTTTAACACCCTTGTCTCATGTTCTCTTACAATTCTTCTTTACAATATCTTGCTCCTTAGCTGATCATAGAGGCTCAATTCCCAGAGATTGATATATTGCAGAGATAGTCTTATTATGCCTTTTTATTCTTATAGGTCATAATTTATTTACTCGGAGTAGAATACCGAACTCGACCTAAAACAGGAAGAACTTTCAAAGGACACAACTCTTTAAAACACGAAACAATCTCTCATTTCATAGCATGCTTCTTGGCAAATATTTCGCCTGGAACTCCGGTCGCAATATTTCTTTTTGACAAACAACTCGCATCCGTTTTGTGGCGAAGAATTAAATCTGTATATACAAGTTCGCAGTAAAGCAGGATCCATGGTCTGATGTCGGAACTGGACTCTTTACGAACACTCACATGTGCAAGGATATGACTCAAATGTGGTACGGAAGTTTTTGGGGTAGTGGTAGGAAACGGGAATGAAAGTAAGTGCGAGGTATGGGAACTGAGAAGCTGCCAGAGGTACGAGACTAGGAAGACTGAAGAAGGAATAAGGTTGAAGGCACGTGGTACCGACAAAGAGGAATGAAGATCTGATATAGGACTTGGATGGAGAAGGCAGAAAAGAAATGAAAACGAATAACGAAAGAGGCCAGAAAAAAGAAAAGAGAACTGAATCGCTTTGGGGTTGGAATAATTGAATAGTACTCGAGATAAATAAACTCTCAGATAAATAAGTCTCACTCAATAATTCCATTTGGTAGACATAATTGCACTTGAGAAAACTCGTAAATCAAACGTTGATTTCTTTGCTTTTTTAAAGATTAATGGAAAAGAAATAATGCTTCAAAATGAACCGGAATAAATTGAGGGTTCATCAAATTAATTATGTATGCCGATTGTCGAATTTAAAGATAAAAAGCAACGAGATCAAAATAAACGTTTAGACTTTTGATTAACTTGCGATGAAAGGTTTATTAAAAGTTCAGAGATTGCAAGTAAAACAAAGATATTATGCCCCAAGGTGATTAGTTGTGTAACCCATTCGTGTGTCTATGAGCCCAACTCCGGTAAGGGGAAGAAGTTATCCCACATCTCCGACCTGCAAGAACCGGAGCGATATCCATACACCTGACTAGGAAGCTCAGTAATTAACTGCGGATGGAAATCAGACCTAGGGGCACGCATACATAGCGATGATGTTGAACCTTCCTGTAACCTTTATCAATGTATCTACATGCAACAGTATTCGTGTTTTGGCTCGTTTTCGTTACTGAAACCATGATAAGACAACATCTATGAAACAGGAGGAAATAAGAACACGCTCGGATGATTCATGTTGTGTTCCTGAAATTTAGATCCCTTGGGAAAAGTATATATTCCAATTCCAAATTTTGTTTTTTCATATTAATTTATCTTACAAAAAATTATTAACAATAATATTGAAAAAACATTTTCGGATAGTTAGTCAAAATATTTTTATTTAAAACTTGAAATTTTTGAATTGAATATTGAAATTAAGATGTTTTAAATGTTTTAAAACTGTTTTGTCACCTATCTTCACCTATTTTTATAAAAAAAAATCACTTTTTTTAAAGACAATAGATACTGTGATGACTGCAATATCGAATTTGAATATTACATAAGTTAACTAATAAAATGTTAGATGTTACTAGATTGCTAATTTACCAAAGACACTAAACTAAAAGATAAAATATAACTTACGAAATTTCCCTCATTTCGGGTCAAATTGATAACCCTTTAGTGGATGCTTTTACTTATGGGAATAGACCCGTAACTTTAGCTCTTTCAAGAATTATGTTCCTATAAAGTTTTCTCATTGAACTTAATTATTCGTTCTGGGTTAACGACCTGACGAAGCGAGTACAGATATTGTAGATCATATAAAAGAATTTCAATAGATCATCAAAGTTTTAACATTATCATAGATTTTTTAGTGACTGTGAGCATACTAAACGATTCTATTTGCTGAGAAGCATTGCTTTCGGAAAAATTTCAATTTATCAATTCTAAGGAAAGCAGATGTTGTAAACGGAACGTATAAATTGTAAACATTGAACGAAAATTAAATCCTGCAGCGTGCATACTTCTGCATTTACGGCATGCTACGAACTGGTTTCTCCATATTAAGTGCAGTTATAACTCGCAAGTTTCTCATTAGAAACCGCAATTAAGAAGACTTGAGGTAGTTGATATAAGAGGGTTTTATTTACGACTCAGTCACTTTGCAATTAATTGTTTTATGGCTTAATTAAGACAACTCAGAAACGCTTAGACAAATTTAATGTGGGAATAATTTTGTTAAAAAAAATATTCTCTTTTAACAAATTTGTTAAAGAAGCGATAATTGACAAAACAACTGAATTGACTACTAATTACCGAGTCAAAATATTTCTTAATTAAAGTCTAAATTAATTCTATAAGGAAAGGTGTGACACTCGTTAGGAATAAAAGCTCTTTCCTCACTGTAATAAATTACAAAAACTCAGCGAAGTTCGCAAGAGTCCAGCTGAAAATGATTCTGTAATTTCAATCTGAAATTCTAGACAAGGACTTGGAGTTTCACAGTCGTGAAATCTTCTCAGGAAAGTTGGAGAAACTGCTCTTCGCCACGTGTCGCTAATTGAACTTGGAATTATCCTCCAACTTTATTTTAGTCTAACAATAAGGAGGACACAAGTCGCGACAATATTCCAAGCCAGCGTGGCTAGAAATTAACATAAATAGTGATTCTGATTATTGTTTGGGAATAATAATACTGACTGAAATTTATGAATTTTATTTTATCGATGGTACGGTAGACTTTTCGTCGGCTTTTTAAAAAATTCTTCCGTTATTGGAAGGGACAGAAGATTAAGCTCAAACGACGTTGAGCCTCTTTGTAGTGTGTGGAGTTGACCATCTGTTAACTTCCTTCGAGACGGCTCTTGAGGGTTGCAATGTGCTTACTCAGTTCTTATACGATAAAGGTTGTAGGTAAAAATTCAAGCTTTGAAAGAAGTAATACTTTGAAGAAAATTTGTTGGAAAAATTAAAAAATCTGAAGACTTTTAAATTATTTTTGGAAAAAGAATACATCATTAATTCGCGTAAATTGTAATCTACATTGAAACGTTATTAAAAAGTTTAAGCAATTAGGAAATTTTCATAACTCGAGAAATTATGTGATAGCAGGATACTTTGAAAAAAAAGTTTCTTAAGGACGATGTCGATATAATTAAAATGATTAAGAAAATTAAAACGGGATTTTTCAGTTAATATAAAAAAGCACCAACAAATCCTATCCTGTTAAATGAGTTTCTAATCAATTTTTGGAAATTTTATAATACATATTAGTGTATAGATGGATACAATTGTACCAAATATTTTACTTTAAGCCAGCATTTCTTAATACTCTTTTAATTTTCAGTGCCACTCTCAAGGTTGAAAGCTGCGAGGTTGCAAGTCTGCAGAACCATTCAAGAGGAAATGCCAGAAGTGAGAAAACCAGCGATCCAATGGCCCCGAACGTGCAATGCAGTCTCAGGAAACGGTGAGCGGAAGTTTCTTAACTAAGCCTTTGTTTGCTGGTGAAAAACAGACCGACCACACTTAGCAATCGCTTTCTCTTCATCCCCTGTCCCTCTTCGTTTTCTTCTTATATTTACTTTATCCTTTCTGCTTTCTTCCATCGCCAACTCTTTTCTTCATTTGTGACGCGACTTTTCCGAGACCATGGCCGTTAGCTGAAAAGCGGAAGTCGTTTGTTTCAATGTTTAGATAATAGACTGAATATCTATCCTGATTTTAAGAGATATCCGTTTCCACAAGTTTTTCCTTTTGATATTTAATCAATGACATTGCAGAGAAAATTTTAAAGTTTATAGTTTGGAGACTGAGTTTTTAAATAATGCAATTTGCATACTCCGTCAAAATATATTAAATTCGTGAGTAATTAAATACATTTCACTTATTTTTATGATATTTATTATTGAATTAAATAAAAATCAACGATACTAAAATTGCATTCTTTTTGAAAGTTTAATTAAATAAACCGTTGTGTACAGCGCGGGCATAGAGAATAAAAAAAAATTAATAAATACCATTCGTCTCGAAAATCCATCAGCTATAAACGGATTAAAAAATTCATTTTTCGTCTAACTCTATAGAAAGTCTGTTTCAATATCAACGGTAAACTATGTACATATAGTGTATACAATTTCAGGGATTAATTTAACGAATTCATGCAGACATTTTCGTTTTATTTTTCAATAGGGGTTTCAAGCAACTAGTTTCGTTCTCTTTTTTACAGACACGGTTTTCGCTTAGCGGAGAAAGGAAAATAAAAATGAAAAAAAAAAAGGAGAACTCCATTTGACTGGAAGAGCACGCGGCTTCTTCGTCTCGTGCAAATTTCTTCGTCCATTGAAACCTCCGACCGAAAAACTCGTTAAGCCCCGGCAAAGGGGATATTTACCCGAAGAAACGTTGAACGTAAATTTTATGCACATTCATTTCCCTCCATATATACTCGCGACGATTGTTTTCCCGGAAGTACAATTACGCGCAGTTGCATAATTTCCAAACGATCATTAGTTACTGCACGAGTTTCTGTCGAAAACAATTAACTTTGAAGAAAGTACATTTATCTTCAATACTTTCTAATTGTAAATAACAACGTTCTAAAAATCTTTTGAATATTTGTTTTTACGATTGAATAATCTCGGTGATTTACGTTTTTCATATTCACATAATTCATAATAGTAAGTATTAGATTCGAATAAATTTTTATCGTGTAAATTTTTATTTTACAATTTAAATTCATAAGCAGAAATATTACCTGTAGATTAAAACATACTATTTGCTTTCAATTCATCCCATAGTTTTGTGAACTTCAATATAGAAAAAAATGCCAACCACCTCAGTGAAAAAGGAAGTTTTAATTAAAAATTACTACTCCCTGTCTATAGTTTGCCGAGCGTTAATGAAAGGGTACAAAAAGTCGTTGAAAGTACAATTTTTTGATGCGTTACTATACTGAACCATCATACGGGCATCATAAACATTGTATACGATCATCTACTCGTGCTGCTCCAATTAACGTCGTCTGAAACAAAAAAGCTCTCCTTAGACTGAACTTTTTCATTATCAAGGGACATTTCTACCGCAACCACAATGAGGAGCGAATGAATTTAAAGTACCCTTTTCTTAGAGGTGGTTTAATTGACCGAATTATATACCTAATTACTCATTAAACCAAGCTCTTTTATTATGAGAATATTAAACGTCTATTTCAAACTATTTTCGAGATAAATTACTGAAGTATTATTAAGTTATAAAAGCATAGTTAATTCTAGTTGAGTAAACAAATTTTAAAAAAATCACTTGTTCATATGCTTGACAGTTCTATTTAAAATTTTAAATTTTAATCTAACTTTACTCAACTATCTTATGAAAATAATATCCCGTTATAGAACACCAAAAAAGCTGAAATGTTTCATGATTTGCTTAACGGATCATATGGTGTTTCTTTGATATCTCTGGTTAGATTTACGAGGATACTATTTCACGAAGTGTCGCTGAATATGACTCTTGTGAAAAAAACGAAATCGAAATGTCAAAGCAGATTTAAATATATAAAACAGAACTCTCAGTCTAGAAATCTGATATTAAATAGTTAAAAAGTCTTTGGATATACTTAAATTTTCAAGTAGAATAAGAGTAAATTATGGAGGAAAATATAAAAGAAGCTCGGAGGAAAATTGCAGTTGCACCATACTTGAATTGTTGCATTTTAGAATGTATAGCGCAGATAGAACACAAATACACTCAACTACATATGCAAAGAGCAAATACAAAGAGAGAGAGACAGAGAAAGGGAGAGAGCATAAAAGAGAAGTAAAGTTAAACAAGTATGAAAAGGAGGAAGGAGTTAGTTGTTGCATTATTCAACTTGCTTTTGACAAGCTTATAGTACAATAAGCATGCCCTGGAATCGATTCCCAGAGAATTCGTCAAAGACAACCAAGCGTTCTTTCCCTCATGTTTTATGCTTCCGTGGCATCAGTCTGAATTCTACTTTCGAAAGTTTCGTATACAGAAAATAGAGCTTCATCGTTAAACTTATTTTTTGTCCCATCCCCTCAGGATTTTGACGGAAGACGCTTGCGCACTTTGCGAGCGAGCAGAAAAAGTTACTTTAGGCCCACCACACTGGGCGTAAAATTAGTTTTACGCCTTAGAAATTGCGGCTTGGAAATTGATTAAAAAAAAAAATAAAAATAAATTGGCGTTTATGCTAATTCACTCTTTTATCAAAAAATCTGAAAGTTCGTGAACTAAAAATGTTGGTCTAGAACACCAGACCGACGCGATGGTCTATTCTTTATTTTTCCATATTCTCTGTTATATGCGAATGTGAAAGATTGAGGTGCATAAACTCTCAAGTGCTGTATAAATATCGCTTCAACCACGTGGCTGACAGACACTCTGTACTCTTTTTCCTTCATCTTCATTCATCCCATTTCCTCGGGCAGGTGCAGAACGTAAACCTCTAGGGCTGCGTTCATCACGTACAATCTACATCACCTTCTTTTTTTCATTAAGGAGATCGTTTTTTTCACCTCAGCGCGACACAACACCGACATTATACCAACATAGGACAACTCATTCTGGGAGAATAAATCCCTCGGTTTCAGTTCTTCTCTTTTCCCAGTTTTCCATCCTTGCAACGTCCCACTTCATTGCTTTCTTGGATTTATTTTCTTTCTTGTTCTCAGTCATCACAGGTCGCCACTTATTTACCTTTTTTCACCTATTTAGGGAATTGTTCACCTTTTCACCCTTCTTCAATTGGTAAAGTTGATTCATCTGAAAAATTGTTGATCTTGGAATTATAGCAAAATTCTGGGTCAAATTTCAGTTTGAAAAAACTGGAAACTTTGTTTAAAGTTCTTTTGATTTCTTTAGAATTCATCTCTTCGTTTTGGAGAAAAATAGAAAGGTATTTTTTATTTTGAAATTGGAAGAGTATAGATATTCAGTAATACGAAACGAATTGCGTCAGACGGAGACTTGTGATCTTTATTTGAAATTTGAATTAAATGAAACATTTGTGTTTACGGTCGACATAAAAATCTAAATATTTTCGGAATGCTGGGGGAAAATAAATTGAATTGTGAAACTGCAAATGCATGTAGGTACACAGAAACATGATATCTGGAAGTCGAAGTAGGTACTAGGTACACTAAGGCCATTAGTTACTGCTTCCCGGTAGTAGCCGTGCTTTTCAATCCTGCCCTTTATGCAGTTTTATCGGAATTGTCGGCGAAATAAAATATCGCCAACGTCCAGACTGTATCGGCAATAAAATGGAGCCTGCAATTTCTATAGTCTGTGGTAGAACAATGCTGACAGCATTATACGAATCGTAAGAGTATTATTTCGACTGATTGAAATAGTGAATTAAATAAAGAGGTGAATCGATGTAATTTTTATAAATATTCTCGTTTTCCTTCCAGAATCTCAATCATTTTATTCCATTTTAAGCATCTCGGGATGAAAACTACAATTGCAACCGAAAACAAACTTCTTTTATTTTGAGCATGGAAATTGTAATAGAATATTTTACATTCAAATCTTTGAACAGGAAAATATACCACTTAACAATTTTAATTTCACTTCTAATATTCAATACGAGTAGGAATCTAGAACATGGAATAGGCACAATTCTACAAGTCGTATATAGACATCCATTGTTGTGCTGATTAAATAGTTCTGTCTCATCTTTGACCCCACAAATCCTGGTTTGCGAATTCACGAATTCCACCACTATATGTATTTACACTCTCATTGCAATTTGAATACCTTTCTAATGTGGCCAACAAATAATTTTCTAACAATGGAAACCTGGTTATTGGCTCAGTGAGTTTACAGATAAGCTATAGTCAATATGGATATAGATTCATATAGATATTGCCCTCACAAATATTGACAGTAGGTACTATACGATTCCATTTTTAGAACAGAAGGTATAAAAAACTTGTTTGATTAATAGCTATCTCAATGATCATTTCACCGATAAAAATGCGTTTAATGTACTACATTATTGTCGTTATTTTTATTCCATATGTGTTTCAATTTATCCCTTGAATATCACTAAAGTAGAAATTTCTGGAAATAGAAGAGTCTAAAAAAGCACTCTGGAATCTGAAGAGCAGGAGCTTGAAAGAAGTTTAGGATCACTTTAGATCTTTAAGAGACACTGAGGAAACTCGTAATTTTGAAGCAGCACGATTTTCAAGATCTCGGAATTTGATCTCGAGAAATCACATCAACAATTTAGTAATCCCATAGGAAAGTTCGAAACTTCTTTTGGCGCGCGGGGTATTAACATGGATAAATGAGGCAGGCAAAGCATGAGGGGTTGATCAAATTTAAAAGTTTTCTTAATGTTTTGCTCATGCAATAAAGAAGAGTATTTCGAGAATCTCCGCCTTGGGAATAGCCGACGTTATAATGGCAGTAAAATTACTCAAGGGAAAAATACATTCGAGATTTTTGGTTTCTCTATTCACTTCTATGAGAAAATTCCTTTCTTAGAATTTTTTGAAATAATTCAAAGTTTTAAAGTACACTCAGATTTTAAGTTGGAAAAGGATAAATATTTTTACCAGTATTCTGGTTTTACAGTTCGTTTAGACTGATCAAGAAACAAAGACGAGGCTGCTATCTACTTCAGGACTTAGTGGCGTGCTAACGAAACCATAATTAACTGAGCTTGAGGCGAGCTTCTCACATCGCCGTATTTTTGATACTCACATCACTATATCTAAACTTTCGAAAACTGCGCACGCCTCGATCTGAGTTTTCTTGTTGGGTAACTTTTAATTTTTATCGTGCTTCGAGCTCTGCACCGCTTACTCCGCTCAAACGACGTCCTAGAATTTTCCAGGTTTAACACACTTGTGAAAAAAAAATCCAAAGGCACTTACGTCCATCGTTTTACCTAATAGGGAAAACTTTAAGCTGCTGACTAAAAGCGAAATCTCATAAGTTTTACGAAAATTTATTTCAAATTTATGTTAGATAGTCTACTATATTATCTTCCATCTCTTGAAACATTTTCAAATCCCAGGAAATATCTTGTAATCCCTAAATTTTTGAATTTATTCTTAAAATGACTTCAAACATTGAAATCTAGTCTGAAAGTTACATAATAAACAACGAGAGGGGGGGGGGGAAGTATCATGGTCTATTAAAAAAGCGTTACGTAATAAATAGACGACCCCTTTGAGTTGTGTAAAGATTATTAAAATTATAATAACAATATATCTAAATTAGTCAGTATTTCATGTCTGACAAGATTCGATTTGTACTACTTGAAGTGGAAATAACTAGAGGCTTTATAATATTTTTAACAATGGATTATAAATCATAAAATAACGAATAAATCTTTATCACTGTTTAAGTTTTATTATATTTTCTCTGAAAATATACCTAAGTTTATCTTCAAGACTTGTAATTTAAAAAGTAAATCTTGAATAGATGTATACATTTCTGAGCTCAAAGTGGTTTCGAAAGTAGAAATAAAATCAGAAGACGTCTATCTATCTACCTGTCTATACTTCTACCAGAAGTATATATTTCTCGTCGCGACCTGAGCAACTATCTGTGTTCTCATGGTAGGTACGGATCCTAATTCAGGAGTCAAGATTTAGTACTCCTCGTTGAAACTCGTAAAACGACCGTACGGAGAAACTGCGTTATCCAAACTCTAGCTTTAGCTACGGTGGTGCAAAAAATATTTCCTGCATGATTCGTCTGATGCATTTTCGTTAAGCTTTTCATTCCTCGAGTCTATCTCAAATGCGCGCGCATATATTATTATATTTGCATACTAATATGCCTAGCTCAACGTGAAATTAATCGTAAAGAGAATTTTAAAAAAGATTTTTAGTTTATTAATTTTTTGTTAACATTACACGTACATAGTCCTCAACGATTAAATCTTAAAAAGATGATTTAAACGGTCCAAAGTTCCAAACTTCCTTGACAATCAGGCGCAGCTGCCGAAAATTTTTCGAGACTTTCATGAAATATGAAACTCCGATGTTCTTTATACCGTCGATTTTTCGAAGTCAAAAACAGCGTGTCTTTTATCCCCAAGGGCTTTGCTATATCGTCGAAATCTGAAAATTCGTTTTAAGACTTGTATATTGATTTGTTTATCTGACTAAATCAAAATTTTCTTTCTCTATTGGTTCCGAAAATTTGAAATTATGATTTAACTGGACCATTTGTTCTCACAGAACAGAATTTCCAAAAATTTCGAAGAATTTCGAAAAAAGGGAGTTGAAAATATATTTTAAACGCACCATGAAGTGGTTTTAAAGGTGAGTCAAAGCGAGACGAAGGATCGAAGTAAAAGTAGCTGGTTAATGCATAGAGAAGAGAATGGGAGGTAGAGAGTCGAGCAGTGAGAATCCACAACACGAGTTCTATGCACAGCACTGGCTGACGAGCCGCCATTTGTCTACGTGACAAATTGCTAGTCGCAATTAGTTACCAGAGTTTCAGACCGGATGGCCCCACAACCAACGGTTCCATCCGTTACGAAGCTCCAACTCGAAATTCCTCCTATTCGCAGCAGAGAAACTCTGGCATGTTCCAAAAAACACAGCGAAAAAGAGCCACCTAAAAAAAGAGTAGACAACGAAATTCGGCTTGGTTGGCCGCTAATTTATTTTATCACTCTCGACACAAACCTGCATGACCCAACAAAACTATAGCTGCAAGCTTATTGTTTCAAATCAAATTCAATCCCATTATTGGAAGACTTGATATCATAAATTTATATCGTTCTGACGGCAAAGGCAATTAATTGAATAATTAATTTCGAGCTCCTAGTTGAAAATACTCATTATTTTACTAATAGTGAATTTTATCCCTTACTGAAAATACTTATATAGGTCCCTGTAAAGTTAAATTAATGTTAAAGTAAACAACTTCCTAAAAGGTTTCTTCATGTTCCAATAACGCGGTATCACCGTGGAACATAAATATTTGGTCTATCGCTTATCAAATTATGGTGAACCTAGACACGGTTTTGTCTTAATTGGAAAGCATTTATTAAAACGTCCGAGTACGTGATTAACGTACGGGTTTTGGAATAAAGCTACTTTAGATTGCAGAACTCGCTCAGCAAAGCTGTCGAAAAACGCTTCGCTCAATTTGCCGTTGCAGTGGTCGATTAATCTGACATTTTTTGCGTACCTGACGTGCTACGAACTCATTCCGACGGAATATAAAACATACGTCCCTGCAGGCATTTTACAATTCTCTCCCTTTTTACATATGACAAGTGATTCGCAAGAAAATTAGATTTTCCCCTGGCAAACCTAAATTTACAAAAGTTAAAAAGTGAACTGGCAAATTTCAGTTACTTTGTATAAAAATTAATTTTACAAAAAGATACACATGCATTTCGGACAATTTCATGCGTTGTTAGTTAATCTTATTAGTCAAATAATTTGACGAACGAATTGGAATTGTCATTTCAGAGTTTTTAAAGACGAAACACGTGCTTTCCAGCGCGCACTTAATCTCGTATTAATAAAAATACCTTTTTCTTGTATGTTATACAGTCGATTGACTTTTACTCAACTTCAAAAGGAGAAAAGCCTCCTTTTTTTTCGAAAAATCCGTCGATTTACCAATTTTATTCCACATGCTGCAATTTGATTGGAAAGATTTTCTTATTTTAGAAATAAGCCCTTTAGAAAGTTTCCAAAGGGCTTTGAATATTAGTTGCAAGGCTTCCTTTAAAAGCTCGTTGAATTACCCGAAGCAGAAACTTCATACATTGTGACGTAATTTTGACCATGGATACACCACCTTGTTTGGTTAATTAAACGTTAAAGGGCGGCGATTAGTTTGCAAACTCTTCCCGCTTGATGAAAATTTATTATACCCGAGGCGCGACTACCTACATGAACACACAGTTAGTTTCTGAAAAATAAACATTCTATCTTCATTACTAAACGAATTTATTTTGAACTCTAAATTTAGATATGCTTTTAAATTTTGCCATTATTATTCAAGATTATTCACTATCATAAATATAAGAGGCTTCATAGTTTTTCCTTTTTTTAAAACAATTCCTCGTTTTTTCTCTGTTTTCAAGAAAATAGATGGAAAGTAATGAAAGTAATGAAAAGTAAACAATTCTGTTGAAAATTCATATTCTTGGTTGATTTAACTTTTTTTAAAAGCGTTTCAAGTCAAATTCAATATGGTACCTGCATTAATTTGATTAATAATTATAATTAAAATAAAGAATTAATAATAATTCAACTTTTAATTTAAAAATCGGCCTAATGCAGATATTTCACTCTGATATAGTTTTAAATGTTTAATATATTTAACGTTTCTTCTATAATGGAGAGATTGTAACTTGAAACTTAAATCGTTATGGAAATTGTGGTCGTAAACTACAAGTATTTTAGCATTAGTATTGCACTGTTCAAACTTGAGACATGGACATGTGAAGGTGATACTGATACTACTAATACAAATACAAGTACAATTACCAGTACGCGGTTGCTCACTGTACAATTTACGACTGAGCCATTTGGACCCTCGGCCAAGTCCCACGAGTCGACCGACTGACAGGGGTCTTCCAGACCCCAGAGTCATTAATATCTGAACTGTCCGACACTTTACTAGCGACAGTTTGCCTGGTCATCTCGCATCTATGACAAAGGCTGGAAAATATATCTGTAGAAAATTTAGTATATTTTCATTTTATCCAATCTCTAAACAAAATTGTATAACATTGCAATTTCCTCCAGTGTAACATATCTTGTGAACATATATTATATAAAAAATTCATCTACCGCTGTAAAATTATTTTTTTTTATGTTGATAAATTTGAAGACTCTAATGCTAGAAATTTTGGCAAAGCACAATCGATTTTATTCCAGTGCAAGGAATTCGGTCGAGTCGCTTTGTCGCATTCGAATTAAATTCAATTGAAGCAATGAAGTGAAAATCCCTTTGTTTTGTGAAATTGAAGAGCATTTCATGAAAATAATTGATTGCTCGTCCTATAATTTCTATAAGTTCCTTTGTAATTACATTGAGTGAAATTTAATTGCTCCCCAGTTATACTAATTAGTGTCAAACAATTACTAAATAATTATACATCTAGCTACTGTTAAATTAAAATCATTTCAACTTTGTAATGTATATATTGTTTATCTGAAACAATATATCATCTGAAAGAGACCCATGCTATCATATGTTCGAAAAATACAAATATATCTTACATTAAAATTCGAGGACAATTTGTAATTAATTTTGATTGCAATAACATGATATCAGTCATGCAGATGTCTTTTTAACTCGACTGACATTGATCAGAGAATCACATCGATTTACAATCCAGATAATTAACGAGTTGCAACTAATTGGCCTGACTGCAGACCAGCCAGAAAACGTTCGAACAATTCAAATCTCTTTTATTCACGTCCAGTTTGTCCGATGTCGATAATTAATTATCGCACGCTATTGATTCTTTATAATTCTCTGTATTTTTATTCTCTTCTTTCTTCTTATTCATTTCATCCAACCTCTTTATACTTGATTTTAATTGCTGTTCCCTTACTATAAATCGACAAAATTATTATTTCTTCGTTTAGTTTTCGGGATGCAAAGAGACTACACTGTTAGAAAAATTCATACAACTTTACACCATTGGTGTACAGTTGTAAACGCCTGGTGTGAAAAATCGGTGTGACTTTTGACAGGAATAGTTAGATATACACTATTCGGTGTGACTGTGATTTTTATTAAAAAGCCGCACTTATTGGCTCCCTGTGCACGCAGCACACATTGGCTTCCCGCTGGAGAAATGTTGCCATTGGTCAAAATTTGGCGCGCGATTCAAAATCGAATTGATTTAATTCGATTTGGAATCGCGCGCCAGATTACAGCCAATGGAAGGATTTCTCCAGTGAGAAGTCAACACGCGCTGCGCGCGCCGGGAGCCAACTTTGAGAACACACACTATTCGGTCTTGTTACCACACCGGGGTAGTGTGAGAGTACAACATTCACACCACTTCGGTGTCATAGGTCGCACCGATTTCTAACAGTGTAGAGCTTTGGTAAATTCGCCTCTAATTTAACAGTGAATCAGGAAGCTAAACATAATATTCAAAGTTTAAGGAGTGAGCATTACGTTTCATACCTACTATAAAACTTTGAACACTCGCGGTTATAATCTCCACTCTCGAATTTAAACTGCAAATATAATTATATATTTAAAACCGCGTTAGCAAATATTTCAGAATTTTCATTAAAACTTGAAAACATTTTTCTCTGAATTCTATAATGAGAGACTAATTGCAAAAAATTCTTCTCTTTTCAAATACTTTTTGTTACATTGTTACATTAAAGTTATTAAGCTTCTTGTTAAAAATTAAATGAAAACAAGTGATTTTTAGCAAGATTTGCGTGCTCAGCGTGTTTTGGATGAACTCAGTGTAAATCAGAACCGAGAGTTGATAATCTTTAGCATGCTTCTAGTCGATAAACGTGTCGATATACGGCGGCTGTTATTTAGGGAATATGTCGATAAATTTAATAAAGCGCTAATGTCTAGTTTTACTTTAAAAATGTCTTAGCTCAAGTGCTGGGTAAAAATATGGAATCGATCGTGGCGGTCGTCGTCGTGGAGCGAAAGCAAATAACGAGAGCGCTGTGAATTATGAGACCGCTCCTGAAGAAGGTTTGCGGGGAGGAAGTTACATATCCACGTTACTGTCCTCCCGCAGGATCAGATTTTTCACCTACGTGACCTGCCATCTTTATGCCGCGTGCTTAATCTTGACTTTTTCTTCTCTCTCTTTTCCTCCTTTTCAGCTTTTCCTCTTGGTCTCAGAGATTTTTTCCTTTTTTTACTGGCGTAGTCCTCGTGCCAAGTACGAAAGATGGACGACTGTAAACCGGATTCTTTTTTTTTTTTTTTCGTATAGAATTATATATCTCTTAAGATTAAATTTCATCTTCAGACTATTTCCCTCACCCGTAAAATGCTCCTTTCTGATTTTTAAACCCCTCGGAAATTTTAAACTTGAAAACCCCAACCAAAGATTTTTATATCTCATCCCTGGCATTAGAGTTACAAAATCAATTACAGCTGCATATATCACCACGAATTTATAGCAATTTTCAAAATCGAAATATAGCACGGTTCGTCGGCAGGACGTTGTGATTGCAAAAAGCTCGTAAAAGTGACGCAGCATGCAATCCAGTCACTGCGATGATTGCATTGGAACATATAAATGCGTTTACGTATTTCCCGTTATAATAATGAGGAGAAATTTTGCCCAGATTTTAAAGCCCCACACACGAAGCGTTCAATCGAAGTGATTATAAGCCCATTTGCATTTTATCTGTTGATAAAATCAGTTTTTCACTTTAAAGTGATTCCGATTTAATACTATTATACGTGGTGAATTATATAGAAGGCTGTTTAGTGATCGTTAACAAGTCTGTATCTCTGATCTGTACGCTACGTTCATCATGAATAGAAAATAGTTTGCATTATAGTTATTGTTGAAAAGCAGCCGGATATGCGTGCGAACGTGGCATCGTATTTCGGACCAATTTCTGCTTCAACGTTTACACCTATACCGTTTCGATAAAATAGGAACCCATTTAGCGTGCAATATTACCGGGCGTAACTCTCAAAATCAGCATTCCCATCATTTTCCTCCCTGACACTATTTGTAACGCTAGTGAACAGTGCTTCTAAACTATTCCGTTTTCATAAAATTCAGTGTGAATATTCAATGTGCGAAAACGATTTTCTATTTTCCCCTTTTTCAAAAAGTGATTTCAATTATTTTTTTTCAGCTTTTACAGCAAAGTGGAAATGAACATGCAATTCTTTTCGGAAATTAAAAACCCTAGTAAAGCTCGCCAGCTTTTGTACATTTATTTTGAAAGTAAACATGATTTTTCCAAAGCAGAGAATTTTCAAAGCCTTTTTATTTTATTTTGAATCCATTGCATAAAATCGTACATTTTCTAGCCATTGATAGATTTTTTTACACCCTACAAAAAACTCACCAAAAACATTACGAATAGTTTTCTCATACTCTTTCAAAATATCATGGATATATATAGGTACTTATATTTGAATAAAATAAAATTGTTTGTTCCATCATATGCTTCGTCTGTTTGCGCGCAAATAATTTCTCTCATGAAACTAGCGGAAATTCTCTGCTATATATCAGCCAAAGTGCTGCCTAATGATTGTTTAATCGACGAGTCATATTTACAATTTCTTGAACCAATATTTGTAAGACTACGTTATTATTATTTGATAATTAAAAGCAAACATTAAGGTTGCTTTTTCTTCAAAAATTGCGCGGATTAATTTAATTTAATATAGTATTAAATTCAGTAAATGTTATCAACAAAAAAAAAAGTTTTAAGTTCTTCTTGAAAAAAAAAGCTACTAAAATTCTGTAACTCTGTAAGTTTTAAGAAAATTTAAAACTTTTTTTTTCTTTTATTGAGAAAAATTTTTCTTCGGTGACGATCGAGTCGAGAAATTGCAAGGGTGAAAACGAAAAAAAAAAACAAACTAAAAACGGTTAGATGAACGAAGTTCGTTCCAGAATTTTCGAGCCTGGCTTCTGCACTTAAACTTTAACCATTTTACAGTAACTTACTTGAGCGAGTCAAAGAAAAATCGTAAAGAAACTTTCCAAAGGTTGCAAGTTCGAATCTACTCTTTCCACACAGATACACAACCCAACTGCTCGTAAATTGATCACCCGATAATTACCACACGATTAAAGTGTTTTCCGCGCTCTTCTGAACGAGTTATCGTCGCATTACCTCGAGTTTCTTTCTCGCTAAGGCGAAACTCTTTCCACACAGAGAAAATAAGGGGAAATCAAGGAAAACCAATATAAAGTAAATAGAAAAAATATTACTTTTACTCCGATACGGTTCAATTGAAAATGTAGCCAGTTTACACTGACATTCGAGATTTATAGCGCATTAAAGAACACTTTTGTCTTGAAAAGTATTTCGACCTACTTGGCCTTTTTTATTTCAATTGCAGTAGTTGTAGAAACAGCTGAAATTGCAAGTTGTGATAAACTAGGTTTTGAGTGCTCGTTAGAATTTTGTATCTTTTTCCCATCTATCTTTTCAACAATTTAATGTGCAGTTTTCCTCATATTTGCAAATTTTAAACCGAAATATTGAAAATATACATAAAATTATACTATCTATTTAATAAAATTTTATCAGCACGAATCATGCACTGAAAAAACAGTTTCGTTTTAATCAAAACGATTAGAAACATTTGTTTTTGTCTGTATAGCTACCATAAATTTTGTTGTCTCCACCAAACAGTTTTTTTACGTGACTGATAAAAAATGGAAAGCGATTTGTATTTTATTTATCTCGTTAATCATTTATCACAAAACAAGTTTTTTCTGACTGCCACCAAAGGCGAATTAGTAGCACATATATTTTTGACAGAAGGGTTCACGAAGAGGGAAGGAATGTTACTATAGGGTAGAAACAGTGGGATATATCCCTTGAAGCAAACGTTGGGGAAAAACTGAAGAAGGGGTGGACTATCCAATTAGTTCGGGGCGTCTGGGCTCTGAACTACTTAATTATTTTGAGTTATCAGACCGGTTACTACGGGAAGGGGAAGGAAGGAAAAAAGGGAAGGGGAATCCCAGGTCACCAACTCTACTGTCTGATTGCTGACATCCTGATTAGTGGGCGACCATTCGATTCGAACGAACAACTTCGCCTTGTTTATAAACGTAAAACATAGAACTTGTAATAACTTTTCGACAGATTTTAGAATGTAGCTCGTTGAATAGCTACATTTTCTGGCTAGTTTGAAAATTTTTAGTACCTAGTTCGAAACTTTCCCATTAATGGCAAAATTTTTCAGGAGTGGTTCAATTAAATAACTTGCCTTCATTACTCTAATAATTCAGGCTGTCTATTAATTCATAAACTTAATAATCTGCTTATATGAAACCACAGCACAGGGCTTCTGAATAAAATTAAATTATAATTGAATTATGAAGTTCTTAGGGCACCGAGAGTTGAAATTCACCTCAAGATTGAAGTTCATAAATTAATATTGAAATACCAATTTAAGAGTTCCAGTTCTTTGATGTCTATACTACAAAGGAATTATTTTATATTTAGCCATTCCTTGGTTTTTGAACTTTTCTTTTCTATGATAAAATATATGTTTATTTTAATCATTTTATTGACTCTCTTCTATAAGAATTTTGTGTACTGCGTTCATTTAGAGGTGAAAAGATTAATATAGGCTAATAATTATAATTTGAGGTTTAATGGAAGTTGGTGTTCTTTGATCATAAACGATGGTTGCTTTGAGTCTAACTTATTGACCAAGACAATGAGCAAACCAAATGGTAAGGCACACAACTTTAATTAAACGTCCGTTTTGCGGCTTGCGCTGTTCACAGCTGCGAATTGGAGTCTAATTGGTACGCAACTTCGGGAAGCTGTGGTCCATTTGAAAATTACTTCTGTTCTTTTTGTCTCTCTTTCAAATGTCGTTTTTCTCTTTGTTTCTTATTTTCAAGATTTATTAGGCCTTTTCAATATTAGACCTTTTAAATCTCTATAACATAAATAGAAAATGCAAGCTTTTTCAGGATACAAGTATTATAAGTGTAATATAAATTTATAAAAAATGAATTACTTGAATAAAATAAATTTTGAATTTTCAGATCAGCTGGCATTGCAGTTAAGATGAGAAATCATCAAAGTTTCAGAAACCTCATCCAAATCTCTTTACACGCTTCTGCGTCCCAAGTTGTCTCACTTTTGGCGGAGATGTTCTTGAAAGTTTTAGTCGTCGATGCACGGAACTTTCGAAGAAGCACTCTTCCGGACTTTTGACAATCATCTTCAGCTCCACCGATGAGATAGCAAAGACGGAAGATAAACACATGGGAAAGAAAAAAGCATCAAGGAGAATTTAATGTGAGTAAGAACGGTGTTGAAAAACAACTTTTTTTCCCTTTTGCATTCTCTTGCCACTTTCATTTCGAAAAGCAATAACCCATCTGGCGTTAACGTCTGTTGAGATTCATATTAAAAATTAAATCAATTTTCTTCAGAAATGAAGTTGGATTTATTAAAGGACGAGATTCAATGATCCGGTATAAAAGTATTTCAAATATGTATCGGAAATATTGAATGTTATATTATAAAGGAAGATAGAAATTTAGACCACAAATATTTTAATGAGTATGACAATAGGAGAATACTAACAATATGTAGCTTTGTTTATTCTGCTTCATTATTATGTAATTTCTCTGGAACAAACTTTCAAGACCTTTGTATATATTTCTATTTCCGCATCAACTCTGGGGATTCAGCTTCCAGCTTTGTTATTGCTTTTACACGTATTGCTCTTCTAGATTCTCGCCTTAGTGTTTACCGAAAGACTTAATCACAATCTATCAATGTTCTGTTTCGAAATTGCTGGTCTTGTAGCAAATTATTGATTCCTGTTCTTTAATTACTACTGTAAAAAGGTTTCCATTTATTTAGGTCTATAATTTCATTGATTAGTGTCTTAAAATTTTCTAAAAACATCTTTAAACTCTAAAATTTATAAACAAAGTAATTAAACGAGATGAAGAAAAATACAAGTATAGGACTCTTCAAATCAGTAAGACAATTAGAGTAGAGTTGGAGAACATAAACTTTTCTCTGAAAACTAAAGGAAAGTAAGACGAAACATAAAAAGAATTACTGATTGGTTGCGTCAGGGGAATCCTAGAAAACTTTTTCACCTGCTGGTAATTCTCGTTGGAAACTTGGTTCGGGAGTCTTTGGAAACACAAATTCTCTTCGTCTTCGCGAGAAATGTCGAAAGTTGTTTCACTAATAAACAAACGAGATACTTTTTTAAGTTCTTCTGTCTGCCTTCTTTAAAGAAAATAGAGTTTTAGGCAAATTTCTTACCTCTGAGAAAACCTATTTAAATTAGCAAAGCCCGCGAGATTTATTTTCTTCATTTTCCTTCTTCGCTATATTTCAATGTTCTTAATACTGAAATTCTTCAAATTTACTTAAATATATTTCTAGCCAAGTAGAAACATCCATAAAATGTTCTAGTTGAATTGATGCAGCTTCAATTTTAATGAAACCCTTTTCTAAGTTCGAGAGGGAGCGATTCTTTGTAATCTCGCCGAGTTAATTACGATCCGGTGGAAACTGCTCAAGTATTTCATTTACGAAAATGAAGTAGGTATAATGGCTGAAACCGAAGCTATTGAATGTACACAAGTACTTCTATTAAATCAACATCCGAGGAAGGAAAGAAGAAGAAAAATAAATTGGAATTGTAGAAGATTGGAAAAGAAAGAAAACGGAGATAAGAGAGACAATTTTATAACAGAAATCATTAAAAATCTTTTAAGCAATATTTAAACCATAAAATTTCTTTAATTTTATGCAGCCCTCTGAAATAACAACTTATTTGTTTTCATTTTAAAACTGCCATGAAATCCTTTTATTAAATCAATTCAAACATCTAACAATAAAATTCAACAGAAAAGTTGAGTAGAGGAAATTGCTCAAATTATTGAAAATTGCAAATTGTCGGAATGATCTTTGAAACCGGATAAAAAATATGGTAGCTGGTGTCGTGACAAGAAAAAGTATCACAACAGATTGGATTCGTCTCCTTTTCTTCTTGAGGTGGTTAAAGACAGGAAATTAGTTTGTGTAGTAGGGTGGTGATGATATATATATAGACTTCATTGAGTTCAATATCTGACCTCTCTTCTACCGCGAAGTACGTGATAGAGACTGAAAAGGGGCGAGCTGCAAATAAACGAAAGAAAGAGGGAGAGAAATATTGAAGGGCCAGTGGAATTGTTATCATAGGCGAAAATTGAATATAGGAAAAGTGCTGTTTTTAAAAAGATTTCTCTTCCACCGACAAAAAATTATTACTTCATTTCCACGTCGTATAAAATCAAATTGAAATCCCTTTAATAACCACCTCTCTGTAACTTATAAACATGTTTACATTTGTAATATCAAGTTTCACTATTTATTAACGACGATTTATTGAATTTGAGTAACAGGTATATTATCGATCTATAAAAATAATCCAAATAAAGTAAAAGGAAAAAGTATATTAGTGTCCTCTCATTAAAGTCAGACAATGGCAATTATGTGCTTCTTTGAGCCACAGATTATATAAGACATTAATGTCGCCTGCTGTACATGACATTTGCAACTGAAGATTAATTATCTCTCTAAATCCTCTCATGATTTCAGTTTCTCTGCTAGGGATGTAATTAACTATGAAAACTCACGTGAGGAACTATCTATATGAACAAAAAAAAGTGAACGTGAAGCAAAAGCAAAGGAGAATTAAAAAGATAAGCATTGTATCAATTCATAAAGTATACAGAAGCATATTTGTCGAAACACTCCAAAACCAACCACTCTATTTGTCCTGTTAGAGAAGATGTCAGAGAGGGTTAACCGTAAACTCTATATCGTGTAAGAGCAGTTTACACACGTGTGGATGCATGAGTATTTGTGATCTATATTGATGTATCTACATCAGTGTATTTACACCTCTGAACCATGTGCTACCGTTGAATTCGAGCTGGTGGTTCAGAACAGTAATTGACGATTGATTGAACAAGCTTCACCGGATCCTTAGCGTCTCCTTTAACCATAAACGTTGAGATCGAGATAATAGTCTGCCTTTTAGTACACCCTACATTCTTCTAAATCGTTTCTACATTTTTGGGGTTCATCTAAATTGTTTTGATATTTTCTTATTCAGTCAATTATCTAGGTACGGATCTGATGACAAAATAACAGTCCGCTTTTTGTTTTTCTAAGATAAAAAAGACCTTACAATTTGTTAGTTTCGACTTCGCTGTTCAGGAAGCTATTTCTCTGATTCCTTGGGACTCAATTTAAGGACTCTTGAGAGTTTACAACCCTGGAAAATAACAAGGAATTTTCTAGAGATCAATTAAGATTAGAGTTTGACCAAAATTTTCTCTTTTAGTTGGTCAAACTTTTATGTTTGTCGACTTAAACTATATAAGTATTTTATTTTTAACTCTTTAAGATTCGAAAGTCTGACTCTTGAAGCTGACTCTTTTATTAATTAAGATAGGTAAACATTTCCTAGGACTAAAATTTCTTTTGTACTCTGTATTCATGATCTGTATTCATGAGAATTGCCATGAGGAAATTTTGCTGAATAGAAAACAACAAATAGCAGCAGATCCAAGGATTCGAGTTCCAAAGCGTATTGAGATAAAAGAAGATAGGAAGAGACGATATTGGATGTGAAACAAGAGGAGAAGAAAGTAGAAGAAAGGATAGGAGAAAGCTTAGCGACTGGCTGTAGTGAAGGTGCATTTAATAAACAAACACCTTGTGCCTACAAAGCTTCGGTGCTTTTATCTATATACCAAGTTCTTGTCCAAAATAAGGGAGAAGGTTGTGGAGAGAGACACATAGAGAGAGGCAGGAAATGAGAAAGTGAGAAAGGAACAGAGAGCTTGCGCAAGCTTCGACCCAACCGGCAGTTGATCGTCAGCCAGCCACCGAGCTCGCAGAGAGCTTTCGGGGCTGCCACTCGTCGGCAACTTTAGCCGCGTCTTGTGCTACGGATTTCAAACCATCGCTATCTTCTATGTTATTTAGTGTTTCAAGAGTACTTTCAAAAAATAGAGTGTAAATCTTTTCTAGATCTCTCACCTCATTCTACATTTTTTTCGAGCAAGTGGTTACTACTGTGAGATTCAAAAAAATAATAATAATAAGAGTCAAATTCAAAATTTGGTTTAAGATCAGCATGGAGAATTTCAAATGTGTTTATGTGCCGGGTGAAAATCCTTCTTCTGATTCATAGAGTGCACTTAAGTGAATCGGAATTTTCCTTTGTTATGGAAATCCGAAGCGCGTGACAACATCGTTAAGTCGTCGAGGAAAGTTTTCGAGGATTGGTGGATTCGTTATTCGCATTTCAGAATCACAATTGGAGAACTGAAGTTGTATTATGAGGATCCAAGTGTAAGCTAGGTGCGAATGACTTCTATTGTTCTATTTGCTTTTTAATTTGGTTTTTTTAGGAAGTTTGTTTTTAGTTTTTATTGTGAGAAAGCAGTTGCCCATCTGCTCTTTGCTAGTGATTTGAACAGGGGCTTGAGTGCATTGGAGTATTAAGCAACAGTAACCTGATGCTTAAATTACCAGAGTCACTTTGTAGCCAGGAAAGTTTACGGAATTATGGGTGTCAGTTTCTGAGTGCAGATATGCATCAGAGTTTCATCAGTCAGTGTCAGGCTTTAGTTGCCTTTGTGAAATGTGAGCTATCGAAATGTCATTTTTGGTAATTCCTGTTAAAGAAAAGGCTCTTATTTTCTTTGAAAATTTTCTGAAAGGAGAGCAGGTTAAAATTTTTCATGGAACTTTTGGAAAAACCTGGTTCGGAAGAAAATCAGATTTGGAATTATTTATATCTCTTATGATATCTTTATTTCCTTCTTTTTGGGCAAAATTCTAATTAAAGCATTATAATAATAGAATAAAATGTCAAAATAGATATATTAATGTATTTATTTTCTTTAATTGAAAGCCCTTAAATTTGTTTGAACTTCAGTATTTTGATCATTCAAAACTCAATGTTTTAATGTGTAACCTTGTCAATTGAAATTTTAATTATAAGCTAACCGTTTTCGAGTATCTATTAATTAAGTTCAAACATATTAAAACTTTAATTACAATTTTGCTTTGATTAAACGTGAAACCAACAACTCAATTATATTTGAATGTAATTTACCCTGAAGGTTTTCAAATTGAAATACTATACATATTATTATAAAATAATATTTACATATTTCATTATATTTACATATTATAATTTTTTTTAGAAACCAAAACGTGCAGTATATCCTTATAAAAATATAATTCCATTAGGCGAAACCTACTTTGTTTTATATTTAAACATAAAAAAGTTTTAGAAGGGAAGCCAACAAAAGGCGATCTCATCAGATATTAAAAGAGTCCATTAGCGTGCTTTGGGAATTTAGGGCTTGAAACTGCTTTCGTTAGTCCTTAGCCATGGAACTTTTATCTGAAACTTTTACTTCACACTACAATTTGAGGAGCAAGTTTACCTTCATTTATTTCCTGTGGAGTTAAACGCATTCGTCGTAGCTTAAAATTATATGATAATTCATAAAATTACTCTTGTCAAATTAAAATCATTCAAATTTGAATTGTAATCAAATTGAAGTGTTTAAAGGTACATGGATTTTTATAAAGATGAAACAAAGAAATAATAACACACTACACAGTTCAAATTCAAAACTCCGGTTCAGCAGCGACAATTGGAGGGAGAAATTATAGAATTTTTGTAAGGGTTGAAAGGAAAAACTTGGTAAGAAAAATATTTTCAGAGTTGACTTTGGCATTTCTCTATCCTTTTGATAGTAGTAACTCTCTTTTATGTGAAAGATACAGATCTGACTAATTAGCGAGGATTCGTTGGAAAGTGAGATTCGTGTCGTACTTCGTTTGAATCGTTGCCATAATTGTTATTCACTCGTTAATCCAATTCAATTAGATTCAAGTACGAGCCACCATGCTATTAATCCACGTCGGTCGGCGTCGTGTTGGCTGTTCTCCCTCAGCTCCATTCAAACTCGGAAAATCATAATTGTTACACGCTCGCGCTAATTCGATTCAATTAAATTCGACAATATCCTGGAAAAAGTATTCCCCAACTTTTTCAGTTAAATCAATTTCATTTGAATATATTTCTCTTTCACTAAAAATTTCGAAAGTGTAGAATCTAGAAAAGACTCTTGAATGTTGACCCAGAAAGCGTCCTCGTTGAATTTATTGAAGCCTTATAAGAATATGGAAACAAGATTCTTGAATCTATAAAACTGTTAGAGATTCCGACGGATAAATCTCAATAAAACATTTTAAAAAATACACGAATTTACCAAGTCTAATTTTTTAATTTAATTAATTATCAATCACCATTTTAACAATATATTTTTTAATTAGCTTAATTGAAACCAGCTTTGTTAGAAGTCAGCGTTTACTTTAGGTATTTAAATTACCAAAACACATACGTACAAATATCTAGCATTTTTATTTGCGTTATACTCTGGCGACAAGTCCATCTTTTTCATCCGGTTTTCTGTTTTCACTTGCATGCAAACCCTCTTCGCATTTTCTGGTCGAAACTTTCTTTCCCAGTGAATAGCCCCCGTAGAGAAGAGGAAACGAGTAAAAAACTCGACTCTCGACTTTACGCCTTTTTGTAATTTGCTCTTTCGCAATTTTCCGTGTGGAAGAGCGTCACGGAAAAAGAAAGAAATAGTCTTACGTTTACATATTTATCTAATCTTTTATCTCTGTGTATTTCCCAAAATTTCAAAAACTTGTTTTATATTCTGATTCAGAGAAGTTAGGGGTAGTAACATTAATATCAATTAATGTTCTTAGTGTCTGTTCCCAGTCCGAAGAATTTTTATTTAATTAAAAAGTATTCCATTCGAAAGCTTTTCATTTGAAAAAGTGTATGATTCTGAAATGTTCCATTGAACAAATTTTATCATAAAAGCACCCAATTTTATAAAAAGACAAACATCAATTTGAAACCCTGAAAACTTTTTTCAGCAGTTTGTATTTTTAATGAAGAGCTGGTGCGTATGATGGATTTTATCAAAAGGCTTTATAGCGTCAAATGAAATGTTTGCAGTTGAGGTGAAAGGAAGAATGTGTAAACGGAAAAGTGCAAACAAAAAACAATCGCGATTTGGACGAGTTAACACGGCCCGAACGAATTAATGCCGGTTTTCGACCAAACGGTCAGACATCGCTTCCGTTCTCCAATCTATTCATACATACAGCATTCAGCATGTCCAGCACCAAAACATTGGCAAATAGCAGGTCATCCCAACCCGAGAGCAGAAAAAGATGAAATTTATGGTACAATTGTCTTTTACTTCACCGCCGTGGAATGCCAACGTATAATTAAAAAAATATTCGCCAGGATTCATTAGGAAGAACTGCAAGAGGCTAATCAGTCACAGCTGCGTAAAACGATCTTTTACTTGGCTTTCACCCTAGTCTCGTACAGGAAAATAAAATGAAAGATGAAAAGCAATTTTTATGAGATGACGTAAATCTGATTACGTTATAAACACATTAAATAGCATTTAAATTCATTTGAAATTCACAAAAACATGACGGAATATTCCACTGGCAATAAAATAAAATGATAAATTACCATGGAAGCTCGCATTGTTAGATTGGAAAAATTTAGTTAAGAATGAAATGAAAAGCTTTGGGGCTATGGGAAAACCTAAAGGGAAAGTTCACTGGAATTTAGAGATTGTAGAGGAAATAGGACAACATTTGGATGAAACCTTAACAAGAGATTATAACAGGGTGAGTGAGTGAGGAGATCCGTGTACTCTGCAATGTCCATTGCAGAGTGCTATGAATACGTAAAGAACTGGTGACCAAAACCCATTCTGAATTCTCACTCCACGGAAAATTCCCATCCCTTGTTTTCAACATGTAAATTGAACTGCAAAGAGAAAGAAATTGACAATTTTAAGTGCATGTGATGCATTACCATAAAAGCAATTTAGTTTCGCCAACTTTACGTTTGCAGTAATAAATATTTTTCACATATCTAGGAAGAAGTAGGCATGTATGAAATCGTGGATTAATTAATTTAGTGAATAGAATATTTTAATTTTTATTTAATTTCTTCTTCAATCATTGTTATGATGTTGAAATAGAATATTTTTCGAGTGAAGAATTGCAGTATTATATTTTAGTGGTGTCTACGTTCTTCCCAATTTTAATAATATTCAGATTGCGAAAACACATGGCGAGACGTTTTAATGAAGGAACTTTGCAAATGCCTTTCCACACTCTTGTGATGAAAAATTTCTTCTTTTATAGCATTTTCGTTGAAACTCGTGACCAACGGGTTTTTAATGACTCCCGGCGTAAATTAAGTTTGCACAGTCTACAATTTCACCCTTGGAGTCCTCCGTACTTTCGAACCCATTCGTATTTAACGTCATTACTGTAGAGTTTCAAGGGCAAACTCAGACTGTTTTCATTGATTTATTTTCTTAATTTACATAAGCTGTATGAGTAAATTATCGAAATAGTTTACACAAATTTAAAACCAGCCATTCGAATAATAATATTTAACTACATTATTTGTTTCAATCACTGATTTTAAATTATTATCCAGAGAAATGGTTTCCTATGTTGGAAATTTTCAATTCGAACATCATTCAAATATTAGTACATATAAAGCGCTGTTTATTAATTTATTATTAATGCCTCATTTAAAACTGAAATAGTCAATATTTGATACTAAAGGTAATAATTTATTTCCATTTCTCAATAAAGAGGGATATTTTAAATTTTAATTATCCCTTCGTACTGATGCTTTATTTTCGCACACATATCGATTATCGTTAATATCAAAGTTTCGTGTTGTTAATTAAAAATTTGTAATACTGTAAGAAACTTTGAGTAGAATTCTGATTAAAAATAAATTACGTCTTAGAACATAGGAGAAAAATAGGCGCTTGGAGGAAGCTGACAACTTGACAAGATTATCTTGAACATAAAAGTAAGAGTCATCCCTTGTCTCTTTTTCTACTTAAAACCAAATAAAACTAGGCAATAAAGACGTCAAGTGGATTTTCCTCTATATTTTTTCTCCTTATGAGACACGTAAAATGTAGCCACTAAAATTATCCACAATAGTTATATTTCAAACTGTTTATTTTTATCGTCCTATCATTCTCGGACTCCTTATTTAAAAAATTTTTTATCATTGATCCAAGTATTTCGAAATTTCACATTTAGAAAATACCCAAGGAATTCTTTTGAAGATATTTCTCAGTCAGTATGGGTAGTTCCGTAACTTCAACTGTTAGAGGATCATATGCGAAAATGGAATTTTACAACCCTTTATCTCCGTGGAAAAATATTTCTCAGTGTCGTTGCTTTATCTCGTGAAAGAGATATGTATCCTGCTTTCCAGGATAAATAACTTCGTTACTTACCCGCTCTCAAGTACCTTTTTCTTAGAGTGCATTATCTTCACCCAAATCAAATTGCCGTTGAAAAATAGTCTCATTTTTTTTTTTTAAAGCGCAGTCTACTAATTTATGGAAATTCTTCAAAATTGGCAATTTCAACATTTGACGTACCAATCTCCTTGCTAATATTTTTCGACACATTTCATCTCGGAGAATTTTTTAATTTTAATATCTTCAACAATCATTTTCGCATTTTGTGAAATAGTTTCGCATCTTGTTAAATAGCAATCTATTTTTATAATCCCCAATAATTTCTTCGTTGTGTTTGTCGTCTTAGTTGGGATTAAAATCTGTAATATATATATACTTTATGTGCAGGTGGTTGCCGCAAATGAGGCTGGAGAAAGAAGAAGAAGAAGAAAATTGACAGTCTCCAAGGCTGAGATACGATGGCCACGTTCGTAGCCACGAGGTGTCGGAGTTGGGGGTGGGGGTGGGTGCTGTTCGCCATCGCCTTGCTCGTCCTGGCCACCCCCAGTCCCGCAGCCATCCGCAAAGGTAAGCTCTTAATCCCTCTTAGGATCCTGCTCTGATCACAGGCGGCCGCAAGATCAATGTAAACAGAATAGAAACCACATTTATCCCTAACCTTAGAGCTTCAATCTACGAGATCTCTCTACTTCTAGTTTAAACATCTTCGGAAACCCTTTGGCCATCCACATGCATCCATCATGTTTGGATAATTAAAGGCCAACTGTATGTAACTGTAAATACTATCCGTAATTAATTTTGCAAACTCTAAATCGATATTTCCACCAGATTCAATCATGTAACTTTCTTGGCCAAAAAAGTGCGTATTTTTTTAGTTGTCCATCATATGAATCTAAACAAAATCTTCATTGTGAGGATTCGTAAAAATTGCTAGATTTTTTTTTGCTAACAACTAGATTGTTTTCAATCTATTTTTGGTTTTCAATAGGAAAAAAACGAGCAGGTGAAGTGAACTTCCGAATTGGAAATATGATAACGAAAGAGGGTTGCTCGTAGACCGAAAGTGGCTGATAGATTGATTTTCGTCGTCCACGAGCCACGGCCCCTGGGAATTCCTCGGCGTGGCGCTTCGAATACGAAATTCATCCAAGTTATTTAATCGAACGTTCTACCTGATCCGAGTCCGAGCGATTATTATCACTTACGCTTCGTGAATTTACAGATGAGGGTGCACTTGAATGCGTCTGCGAGCATGCAATTAATTTTTCCACAACTAGACATTCTGAACAAGGTAGCGCGTTTGAATGTGTCAGCTTAGCGTGAGATTTATTGGACGTGAGAATCCGGCTTTCACAGGTACTCACTGGTCGTCATCTGCACACCTGTACCTACACCAAAATTAACGGATTTTTATGTTTTTTTTTTTAATAAAAGTAATGGAAAACATTTTAAATAAACAATATAGATTTTGGGGTGCATGAGCAGCATGAGAATGACATAGACAAAGCAGATGTTGAATGGAACGGAAAACCGGATAAAAGTTGGGTAATTTTAGCAGAAATTGTGTTTTTTTGCTCTAAAATAAATAATAAGTTTGGAATTCTAAAAAGGCTTTGAAAATAATGACGAAAATTCAAGCAATTTTTTTATTGACACCTCGTTAAACCCCATCTGAAGTTGTCCCTTAAGCTTGAGTTCAAAATTAAATGTGTCAAAAATGTAATTTATCAATTCACAGTCACAATTGGATTTTAATAGAGTTCGTCTTTCCTTCTTTTTATTTTGACACTTCTGACTGCATTTAAAAACTAATTTTCTTTTCGTTACCGAGAAAAATTTTAAAGAAGGTATTCTTATATTTCCTTTAAGAACGACTTGTCTTGAGATTATTTTACTTTATGAAATATTCTAATTCCACATTTGTAAACATTAATTTCCTCTTTTCTGGAAAACGAGAAAAAGTAGAATTTGTTATTCCAAAACTATTTACAACGAAGTAGATTCTAGCTTTAAGCAGAAAGTTGTTCAAAAATTCTCAGAATAATTCAAGTTCAGTGAAAATTAAATATGCTGACTGCAAGTTCCATTATTATTAAAATACCCTTTTCCTCAGAGAGTTTTACAACTGTCTAAGCCACGTTCCATAAAAATATTAACAGAAGTTCTGTAACGTTAACAAGTTTAAAGCGAAAAGCAAGATTAAATCCCAGAATTCTGATAAACGATAAAATTAATTCAAAATTTTCTTCCCTTTGTGTGAAAACAGGAAAGAACAAATGATGTGAAGACAAATAACATGAGGACAGATAGCGGGGTTGTACTACAATTTTATCACAGTTTTTCCTCATAACAAAAGTTTTCTTCCGGTTTCCATTTATTTCGCCGGTACAAGCCCAGCAAACTCATTTCCTTCCCAAGTTGTCAAGTATTTTGTACCTGGCGAAAGAGAAAAATCGTGTGATGCTTTATTCTCACGTGTCTTCCTCTTACCTCCTCTGTCAAGATCGTGCGTGGAAAGTTTGAACGGAAAGTTTTGCACTTTCAAGCCATGAGCATAGGTGAACGAGGAAAGTTTTAGACTCACTCATAGGGAAAGTTGAAAAAATTTCGAGAAATGTTTCGGCAATCGATCGCGATATTCAACACACTTTGCGGGACTTCAACAGCCATAAAATTACTATAATTCTCTTAACTATCATTGAGAAAGGCGAATGAAGATAAATTAAAGATAATTTATAAACATTTGCGATTATCTGCCTGCTTTGAATAAACAGCCGTCATCCTTTTGAATCAACTGTAAGTACATTTCATATGTACTTGAGAAAATCGAATTTTCCTTGTTATTCAGTGCAATTAGCATTATCTTATTGCTAACCCTCATTAGCTCATTGAATTAGTTTATCTGAATGAAACTGAAGTTTTCACTGAAATATGTAGATGCATTCAACTCAATATTAATACTACCTTTTTTGCCCCTTCTTTGAACTGAATTTTATTTTTAAAAAACATTCCAAAAATATTTGTAATAAAATTTTTATTCTACAACCACAGGAGCTTTTACGACTTTTATATGTTTTCGATGTAATACTGAGTGCTCTGGTTAAGCCTCCATGTTGAACATAAAATAGATATATCTTCAGTGATAGCGTATAAAACGCTAATAAAAATGTGTATTAATATTATCACAAAATTATCGAACTCATTATATCACGAAGGAACTTCTACGGGATTTTGTTTAAATAGAGATAGTGGGTTACTAATACACAATGGTTTGAAGACAGTTTTTCCCAAGATTCGCTTCCTAAGTGACCCTTCTTATTCTATGACCTTTCAAATCCTATTTTACACATTTTTTCGTTTTCTCTTCTCCTTGGAATATTTAGCGTCCTCGCAAAGAGTGTTTGCTTGCTCGAGTGTTTGCAACTTTGTGAAAACATCCAACTTCTTGCAGCTGGTTTAAAAGCCAGCACTTTCCAATCGTGCATCTAAGACAATTCCTGACTGTACATAGAGGAAACGATGAAAAGGAAAAGGGAGAAAAGTTTGCGATGAAGAAAAAAGTGTAATTCTGTTCACTCTGAAATGTTCCATTTGGGAGTTACTCTATTTTTCACCTTACATGAACATAAAGTGAGAGCTTCCAAGTTTTCTTTCAGCGGACTCAAATGCCGATAGTTCGCGAGATGCACCCAGAACATCCTAGAATGCATTCGGTGATACGTAAAAGTTTAAAACTAAAAAATCGAGAAAAAAAACTTCTAAAGGGCAAAGTTTTGCATCGAGAAGTTTAAAAGGAAAGGTTTATTTTAAATTTAAAAAAGTTCTTACTTTTTTAGATCATGTTTTATTTCATAGTCGCATCAGGGCATATCGAAAAATCAGAGTTTTCAGAATGTTAATCATTTGAAGGGCAACACTGTTAGCTCAAAAGTACTTTTTTTTTTTTATAAAATAAGGTAAAAAAGTTATGCAACACCAATTCTATGCGATAATATTTTCGTTTCTGTGACAGCAACGAGAATTGCATAATTCTCAGAACCACTTCCCTCAGAGCTTTAACTTTTCTGAGTAATATACTCTCTGCAATTCAAATAGAAATAATTTTTCGATTATACAGATCGGTGGAAAATGTAGTTGAACTGCCAGGATGTAGCTTCATGCTCGAAACTTTTAATTAACATCTCATATTTATTCATAATCTTTCAGTCTGGTAGCTACTTTTTGATTGTTCAATGAAATCTCTCGTGGGTCCACGATAATGCAAGATTTTCTCATGCCTGTGAAAACTTTCGGCCTGTTTCGTTTGCGATAAGGCATTTGGGATAATCCCTTCTTTATATGTATGCCTCTCTTCTTCTGTTCTCTGACTCGGTTCTTTTCTCGCTCTCCCGCACGTTTAGCGTGAAAATTTGAATTTAATCTCACCAAAGCTTAACAGTTGCGTAACGCCGCCTAGGTCATTTGCATACGTGCATGCCGGTGGAAACTTTACTCGTGGAAATGTCTTTATACTCGGTGGGCGAGAAAAAGCACTTGCGCTAATTACTCCTGGCACGCTATTCCTTGTTGCACGTCTGGTAATGGAGGTAATGGAGGTAATGACTACCCTTGCAATTTTCCATTGCGCTTCGCCCTCCATCATTTCACAGTATGTTATTCTGCTTGGTTGCACATGCATTTAAGTGGATTGATACAATATGGGTGCCTCGAAAAATTGATCTGTCCCTACTGGACAGTTTTAAAAAATTTTATCACATATTTATTTCACACTCATGTCTCTCTCTAACGTTAAAAATAATTGAATCATTTAAAGCAAATTGAAATAAATTTTGACAACGTCAAAAGGAACGTTTTTATATTTAGACCGGGTCAATATGTGTTTTATGTTTGAGTTCTTCACATCTTCAAACTAAGTTTTAAATTCACTTTTAAAATTATGTTTATCAAAAGTGAATATTTCACTAAATGAACTAAAATATGTTCTAGATGTTAAACAGGCAGCCTGGCTTGTAGAGCCGGCAAAAGTATAAAAAATTCATTTTTCCGTAATAGGTACATAGTCCACCTCCATTTCCAAATGAACGCTACTGCTTTGATCGATACGGCTTTAATATGCTTGAAATGCGTGCTTTCCATTCATGCGCGTCATACATTAACTTGATTTATATTTGCTATGTTTGTTAAAAAGCTTTGATGCCAGTCCGACTCATTCGGGAATGTATTTGGTTCTTTTGAAACTCACATTACAAGTCTTTGCATGAATGTTTGAAAGACCCGGACTCCATTTAATTTCACCTATTTCACTTTGCAACATCTTTTTGTAAAAAAAGAAGTTTGCAAATTTTAGTTTAGCTTTTGAATGATTGCAAATGCAAAATTACTGGTTTGTTTATTATGGAAAACTTGATTACTAACACCATCGTGTCCAGCATTAAGTATGGATTAGGTTCCTCTTAAAAGGATCGTTTAAGCTCGCGGCTTAACACTGCACAGGCGGGCCTAATTTACGAGGCAAGGATTACAAGTTTGTACGTACACAATTGCGCTGCAAACCCTCGCTTTCCATCCGTACCCTCACCCTCGATTCTCCTAATTTACGTAATCTCGTTTACCAAAGTATTTTACACATCCTGAACCGGGCCTGCGGACGGCATACACAAAATTCTTCCGCAATTTAACTCCGTCCTTCGCGGAAAATGTTGTCTTAAATCCACGCCAGGCTCCATAAGCGAGAGAAAATTGTACGAGATAAATATTCTATTCTGGTCGACATTATTCTTCGTTTAAGGGAGAGGCCTTTATAATAACCAGCGGAAAGTATTATAAAGGATTAAAACGATTCTGAGGTTTAAAACGTTTATGATAAATGAAAGTAAAAACAATCAATAACTACGGGACACAGAATTTTATTGCTCAGAAGGGTCAAAAAGGTTAAAGCCCCCTAAAGCATGTGGATCATCTTCCAATTAGGGGTTGTAACTACTTTTAAAATTTTTTCTAGAAAAACTCCCGAAGTCGACTCGGGAGTTTTATTCAGAAAACGGGCTTCTTTTCTTGATTTCCAGGGCTGCCACACAGTCACTTAAGTCACTTTTTTAAAGAAAAAGTCACTATAAGTCACTTTTTAAAAGGAAAAAATGATATTTTAGATTTTATCTCAAAAAAAAAAAGAAAATCTAAATAATAATTCGTGATTTTCAGGTTTTCTAGTTCTTACCGTAAAACATTGTGGAAATTTGCAATAATGCTGCAGTTTTGTGATAATTTTGTTTAGTTTTTGTAATCTACTTGTAATACAACGAATTACAATTTGTGTGACTTTCAAAATTTATTCTGGAAATTGTGACCTTGGTATTCATCACCAAATTCAGCACTAGAATTACAGACCTCTTTTTGTTTGAAAATTAGTCACTTTTAGTCACTTTTTAGACAAAATTGGTCACTTTTGTCACTTTTTTGAAGTACATTAGTCTGTGGCAGCCCTGTTGATTTCAAGAAAACACTTTTTTCTGGATGACGGAGAATAGTAAAACGGATTTTTATTTTTTATACCTTCCCCGCGAAAGTTTCGATAAAGGTGATTTACGTGTTTCAATGCATGAGGAATTTATCGAGGTTGGAGTCAATGAAGAAGTTGGTACCCATTGGAGCTTAAGGACGCGATAAAATTTTCATATTGACGTACGACAGCGCGTGATCCGAGTGCCAAAGTTATCGAGTCACACGAGCCATCACGTCCCAGACAAATTTCATTTGCGTCTGAGCACGCGCCCGATTATTTTCACCCTCAGCAGGTTGTTCAATGCTTTCGTCCTTCCTTGGCAGAACATGGTCACCTTTTTTGCGACTGCTCTGTGACGATTGAATCTTCGATGCCAGGGATTCAATTGGTTTCCGACCTCTTCGAACTCTCCATTTGATCTTATTCTCACGGAGCTTTCTCTTCGGGGAGGAATTTGATGGCAACGTGGACTTAGCCGCTTTCGCCCATTATTTCTGACGAGTACTCGAAGCTTTCGGATTGCTTCGTCCAGAGAATGAAAATAACCGAAATATTCTTGAAAATTTTGTCCATTCTAAGGGTATATTGAGTAATTGTGGTAAAATAACTCGAGTTCTTTTATAAATAATGAGATTTTAATGTTTTTAACAGAATAAGGATATGAGTTTGTTTTGATTCAGAAAGTTTTTTATTTTTCTTCATACATACATGAATTCGTTAAATAATTATTATTCGGCACAAAAGAGTAAAACGAGCATGGTATAACATGGCAGAGAAAAAAGTAGGAATGACCACTCTCATATGAAGCTCTGGGTTTCAAATGGGTTGAATTAGCATTCTGGAAACGGCACTTTGCTTGCACGTAGAAAAAAGTGTTTAGAAACGTTCTGAATAATGTTAAATTATGCATAATGTAAACACGTGCACACTGCTTATCCTAGAAGCTTGTTGACTAAGATACAGAATGCTGGAATGAGTCACGAGATATAAAACAACATGTTTTTCTCTCTACTCTCTAATTCTATATATCATTCTCTGATGTAAGTTTCAAATGAGTAATTTTTATTTATTTTTTACAGTGTATATGAAAGTTAATTATTTATATTTGGTTTAATTAAAGTCGAAAGATTTACTTTGATTATGGAGTACGAACATACATAAAGTTACAAAATCCTCTCAAAATCATGGCATTTGCAAAACTAATCAATAGCAGCAACCCTTGAAACTGATATCCTCGTTCAAGTTTGTGCAAGTTTATTTAAGTAAAGTAGAGCTCAGAATTAATCTCAGGTGTATTTAGGTCGTTTCAAGATTCAATTACAACAAATTATCCTTTAATTTGTTATCATGATCCTTTTAGGGATTTCAGTAATTATTTTCAAGATGTATAAGATTTCCCTTCTGATACCAAACTTATCTCTCTAAAATTAAATCAAACACTGAGAATCAATGGAATTTGTTTGGGAATCAGTGAAGTTTCTAATAAAGATGAAAGAAAGTCTGAGGGACGGATTAAATTCTCATAAACAGAAGGAATACGTTCTATGAGCAACTATCTTTCATAACATCAACTAAAGCTTGGTACATAAGGGCTCTATTTATGTTTGTATAGCCACTCCATTTGCTACATCTTCCAACCCCGATTCACCCCATATCTAGTCGCTTGTGTGCTTCTCTTTATTGGATAGTCCTTTGAATAAAACAAGTGGATAGAAAACAATAGTAAGCAAAATAAGAGCTTTAATCTATTCCAGATAAACAAATATTAAGAAAGTTTTCCGGGCAAATATGATTTAAAATTTCTATAAGTAAAAAAATTCCAACCAATTTGAAGTAAATTCGATGCTCCTCTTCCCCTTCATCGTGAAACACAGGTTTATTTTCATCCTGCGGGCTGTTATGGATTTCGAATTATTTGCACGGACATGCCGGCGGACCTAAATGGCTGTATCGTGCCATGACTGCAGCGGTAATCATTTTACGTGGCGTTTCAGATTTTATCGGTCTCACACACAAGCTGGGATAAATGATGGAAATTACTCCAATCTCGCACGTTCCACTTCGTGTTTCTCATTTTATGCTTATTTTATATCTACCGCTGCCCTAGGACTTTGATCACCCTCTGTTATCTTAAATTTTGTTTCTTAAGGTTAAACATGACTTATTATACTTCTTGAAATTTGTTATCAAAATGAGGTTGTAAAAATAACTTTTTTTAATGACTATACACCCTAACGTAACTTAGGGGTCTAGAATGTAACAAATATCTTGACATTTTGATTAAAGTTTCTATATTTACATATATATTGATATACATATATGTATTGATTTTAATATTACTCCTATAAATTTTCATAGCCGTTTGAATATGTTTTCTTTCCCTTTATGATTCTATCGCCTCAGGATTTCAAATAGAATCTGGGTGGGAAAACCAACAATAATTTTATATCAAGATTATACTCGAGCCACTTTTCTTGACCTCTTATTGCAGATATATTTTTACACCCGGCTCCTTTTCTCCTTGACTGAGAAGCCAATATAAGCTTTCGCCCCAGGCTGTGACATAAAAAGCATGATAAAGTCATGATGCCTCAACAAGATTCCAGCAATATTCCTTACACTAAAGAGTATGGGAGATTGAGGGGCATAACTCGGTAGATTCATTCTGATCATAAACAACTTAAGTTAGACGAACAGGAAAGGTTTGATCGATGCAGCTTTTGCTTGACGACGTTTACGATGGCCAATAGAGGAAGTACGATGTCAGAACGTGTCGAGTCTTTTGTGGACTCAAGTCCCCCCGAGGGTACCTTGTATTGCTGCCGGCAGTAGTGGTTCTGAGTTATATTTAACGACCACGACTCGATCGTAAAGCAAGACGTTATATCACGCAGTCCTGCGTACTGACTGCCTCGATAAAACTCTAGTGGCAGTCAGTAGCCTTTTCAAGTTAATTCCCTGACCTCTTTAAAAGAAGTAGGTGTCCTAGGAAAAAATACTGCTGAATCAAAAACACCAGCGCTATATTCAATCCCACATGGTAGATGTGGTGTTCAATATGTGGATCTTCTTTTAGAATATAAAATCCAACAATTTTAAAAGATTAAATTTAATGGTAAATAGTTCTCTTTGATTCAATAATATTTTTTTTTCAGGTTGGTGGGAGTCAATAACCTTTACATTCGCTGTTCCTTTTACGAGAAATAGTAGGTACGAGTTCGTGGACCTTTGTGTTCAAATTGAACGAGAAAAGGCAGAGAGTTCGAATTACATTGGTCCGAAACTCACCAGTTCTCGGAGAAAGGAAGAGGATCATCCTTTTCACAATTTTCTTCGCAGATAAGATCTCTGTAATCCCAGAGTGCTAATTAATAGGCAGTCAGCTTCAGACGACCTTCAGGGAACAAGGAGTAATTCCTGAACGACTTGATTTTATATGACCAATGTAACTCGCTTCGATCTAACTTTACATCTCCTGCGAACTAATTTAATTACTTGCACTTCAGAACGTGACTCTATCTCTGAAATTCTCCTAAGAGATATTCGATGAAGGAGAATGATGAAATTTCGGGACCTAATCTTGTTTGCAATGAGACTGGAATTTAATTGAAATATTTAAAATCGTTCCTCGTTTATTGGATTCTCTTCTCGGTTTGTTTATAAATATACAAATAGGCATTTGAATAATAATTCGCCATGTCTCTTATAATCTCATACAATCGTGCAATCTGTTTCCATTTTCAAATAGAGCATTAAACGGTATCAGCATAATGGAGATTCAAAATTTGAAACACAGTATCGGTATTAAAGTATAGTTATGACTTAAACTGTAATCAACTCTAATAACTACCTCAATTACAATTTTGCTTAATAACCATACCACAGAATGTTCCATTACTTAAAACTCTGGTAATTTCTAATTATGGGTATCGAACTTCGAGTACCTTCAAATTGGAAACAATAAATTCAGAAAATAAAAGTATGAGAACTTTACAATCTAAAAAAAAAGGTTCTTGAAAGTCTTGACTCGAGAACAGAGTCTAAGTTAAAATGAAACGAAATTCAGAAGTCCAGACACAATATGTGAAGCTTCTTTTGCATCTAAAATTTCCACTCTGTTCTCTAACTTCCGAAGAGACTATTTTTCACGACTATAGACTCTATTCAAGAAGTTCTAGGAACTTTGACCTCTTTAGAATTATCTTGTCGATTGACTCGGTATAACTTTTGTGAATATCCCTCGAACAAATACTCTCGCTGGAACAGCAGTAAATAAAAATTATTATGCTACGCTGATTCTATACTTACTCTATAGGCTGGTCCTCGTCGCCTTCCTCTTCACGAGGTTTCCGGCCTGGTACGATCCAATTGTCGACTTCCGTTGCCTCTCCATTGGCTCTGAGCTACAAGCGGCGTGTAACAAGAAGGCCGAATATCGATTATGTGCTTCAAACTTCTGGTTCTCATTCCTCTTGGCTTTAAGAGACGTATATTGGTCTGCTTCCCACAGAAACGAGAAGATTAGAGACACCAAGATTTATTCACCGATTACTTTAGTCTTTTCTCTCTCCTTTTTGGTATTAGACATTAGAATCAACCCGAAAATTGGAATTGCTTCAGGCTAATTTAGAAAATTCAGGCTTACTCGGATCTTCTGGTTGATCTGATCTTTTGTATTCGCAGGAATTTTCCGTTTGACCTGACCCGACCTGAATGAATTTTGCACACCTTTTTCACACCTCTTTTTCTTTGCCTTTTCTCTCTTTTATTTTTATCTTCCCCATTTATGGAAGATATATCATCGCATACTCGTCTCTGTTCCAGTTAAGTCGGAACCACAAGCAAAAGCGTCGTTCAGTTCGAAAAAGAAAAGAACCCAGTTTTCTTCGAGCCCAGAGGTCACGTCGAACGTGTTCGCGCATTGTGGAATGGGCTTCAGTGAAGCACGTCCTAGACGACGTTGCTAGAAGAGCTATTTCCACCACCCTCGGATCTTATTACGAGAGATGTAACGTCACGTGTCGAATTACAAGGAAACTCTTACCACTGACGGCGTGCGTGCGCATTTCAAATTTGAGTTTAATGGAGTCTAGTTTGAAAGCCTGGAAACGGATATTGTCTCTCTGTGGTCGATCTTATTATATTAGGTGCATTAAATTACATGTTGGAACTCCTACAGCACATTTCCGCTATTGCCTAGTTGTGGAGCTCTAACGATTTTCCTCCAACGACAGGACGGAAATAAGGGTCGGGTATTCTCGATTACAAGCTCATTGGGGATTTAATGATGTTCTCTGACATTGATTGATGACACATGAAAGAACAAATTTTGATACTTTACTTTCCAAAATAAGTACAAATTTCATGTGCTTTCAGAAATCCTTTTAAAGTTAAATTCGGTATTAAAACAGTTCACTCAATAAAAGAATGTCACTTCAATTTGATCCGTGATTCTGATTATAAAAGAAGTGCGATTCGGAAATTAAAATAGATTCGAATATGAGATTGCATGTTTTATGATAAGAAGTTAAGTTGACAAGAATGAAGTTTGGAGCAAACATTTTTAAAACACCTAAAAAAGAATATCCAGTTTTTACTGTGAAGTGCCAAAACCCGAATTTTACAGAAAATAAAAAAACTGTCTAACTGTCACGCAATTAATTTCAAACAAAAAACTGCGAAATCGTTTCGAGATATTTTTAGGCTTTATCAAACCGTGAAACAAATATCCTGAAAGAAAACTCATCTCCAAGAAATCCTTTGACAAGGAAAACAAAAATCTGATTTTTGTACATAAAAAGTTCGTAACTTTTGTATTTTTGAATTAAAAAGTAAGGAAGTACTTTCGAGTAATCTAAAATCTTTAAAATCCCTCGAAACTTTTTAAATCCGTTCAAACCATTAAAATCGTTAATGCCTTTTAAAATGTCTTTAAACCTTGAAATCTGGTCTGTATTCGAATGTCGAAAGGAATAGATTAAAGAATCTATTTCATCTATTCCCTTTTGGAATAGATGATTTTGAGGTAATATTATAAAATTATCTATTAGCCATAAATTACATGGAAATATTTTTCTTAATAGAGTAAAAGCACTGTATTCTTGAAAATTTTTGAAAATTCGAAGCCAGAAATTTAAATCATTTAATAGTGACGACCTCTATTTTTAACTTTTTCAAGTAAGCTGAAAAGGAATGGCTTTCAAAGAACATCAAGTAATCCACTTGGAAATGCATTAATATAAATTATGCTTCAGATTATTTCCCCAACGCCATTTGTGTAACTTGTATTTCTCATGAGCTGCAGTCAGACCATGTCAGACAGGCTGTTACTACTGAACATTCAGACAGTTCTACCACCTTGCAATGAGAAAACAAGGGAGTATTATGTGGTTCAGTGATAACAGGCACTCTCTCTGGGACTGCCTGTGAAATGTGTACTATATTCATCTAAATTGAAAATGTATATTATGCCATTATGAAAGATAAAAGGAAACTAAACAAGAAAAGCAAACATTATCTCGTTTTCAAATTTTAACACGACTCCTGTTACTAGTACCACCAATGCAACTTTAAACAATCTGAAAACAATAGATTATTGTCTTCAAAATAGGCTACTTCATTTATCTATAAACTAACTTTGTGGAAAAACATAAATTTCTAGATGGTATCTCATTTAAATTAGCAAAACTTTACAACAATAGCTATTGTATTCAAGTTAATTTACGTCACTGTGTTTTGTGTATATTCACGTTTGGTTAAATTCGAAGAATTAATATTTTAATTCTATGTTATCAGATATTACTATATATTTAAAGATCATTTCATTCCCGAAAATACTCAGTGAAATTGTAATTGAAAGTAATTGAAATAAACCACCTGACCAGAATCTAGTATTAAGTTTCTAAAAATTTTAGATTAAAATTTGTGCATTAGTTTTTTCAACAAAATAATAATAACTTTTTTTTTTCAGCTGAGCGAGATCATTGTAACAAAACAGTCGACATTTACGAAGATGTATCAAGTCCTGCCGTGACGTCGAAGACTTGGGGCAAACCACTTACTTGCTGGTACCGATTTCGTGCTTTTCGCGGCACTCCTCGTGATTGGATCTTGCGGGTTCGCTTCAAAAAGTTTAAGGTCGGCGTACTCGAAAACGCTACAACCTGTTCTGGAGGTTACTTACAGGTGAGTTCAGTTAATTTTGTTTCTTCATTATTTACAAAAGCACGTCCACGTGTTTACTGCTCCCTCCTGAGTGAATAACAAGTTCGGAAGATTTTAAATCGCATTTCCAAGCTTTGTTTTATTTTTATTCGAATTTGGATCAGGATGTATTTTAAAATGACTATTTCTTTCTAAGCTCAGTTGATGATTTGCTTTCACTGAATTCGGACAAATAATATTCGTTAAGTCCCGAATGCGAATCGAGGGCAGCTCCATGAAACGATTTTTGAGGAAAAATCCGATATTCGTTTTCAGATATCGCGAAATATCTCGGGAAATGGCTTTCTGTCGCAGTGGCGTACAAGATTCGATTATCAAACGTCGAATATAAAGTCTAAAAAGAGAAAATGTGTCTCAGACAAAGAATAGAATTTGGAGAGCCAATACTAAGTCGTGTTTCGAGCTTACCGGATACTGGTAGTTGAACCGAACGATAGAAATCATTGTTTATTTCCGACTAAAAAGAAAATAAAAGCATCTATTCTCTACTGGATTTATTTTCAAATATAACACCGCAGGATTTGCTCTTACTCAGAAAAATTCAAGTTTCAAAAACGTTGCCAATTTTACATAAAGACCAGAAATAGTTTTATTCAGAATAACAATTTTTTAATAAAAGAATTTATTTATTTAAATATAAGAAAACTAACTTTGAACGATATCACTAAAATTCCAAAATGCTAGGATTTTTGCCTTGAGGTGGGATTGATATTAAATGACACTCATTATCTTTTCAGCGACACGAGCCATTTCGCCCTGCTCTGGAATTAATGAGTATCCGTCTACTACAATTCTCGGATGAAATGACGTAATTAATTAGTGATAATTAGTTGATGAAATGAAACGAAAATGGCGTAACGAGTGGTAGGAGAAATAGCAGAGATTTAACAGAGAGATTAGAGTAAATATTGTGCACTCCTGTGTAAATAAGCAGAAACAGGAAGCGAGGAATGCAAGAAAGAAATAAATAGGTAAAAAGCAGAGGAGAGAAAAGAGGATGGGATATGATAAAACTGCGGATAAGGGTAAAACGGGAATAGAATATAAATTTAATAAAAGGGTGGGGAGATGGATAATAATCAGCAATAATCAAGAGAAAAATGAAAAGGGGCAAGTGAATAGGATACAGTGCGTTGCGATTATTGGTGAAACTGTAGTTTCGCGTGGTTTTTAAATGGCTTCCTTTGTGGCAACACCGGTTTGAAATTCGCGTGAAATTAATTCAATTTCCGTTGACTATGTTTCAGGCGTGCAAATGACCCCACACCGCTGGTCGTGTGGTCGTTTTCACTCCAGTGCATTATCTATCAACGATACCACGTCATATATCGCTTAACGAGCGAACAAACTCTTCGGCACCCCAACTTCCCTCATCATCCTGTGACGCATTAGCGACTAATGATAAAATTACATACAAGACACATTTTTTATATACGAGGAATACACCTCAACGATACCACTGCAACTGGGAATGAAAGACATATATTTTTACAAAAAATTGAGGTTTCACATCATACAGAAGCCAGTGGAATGGAAATAATCTAGACCTCTCTGTTGTCAGTTCACGTTATTTCAGTTTCGAAAAAGCGAATCCTCATTACTCGATATGTATAATAACTCGGAAATACGTATGCATCGGTTGCAACGTGTATTCCATTGTGTCACTTCCTTCCCCTCGTTTCAACCCCTGACCCGCATGAACCTATTTCGTTGCGACCATAAAACTGCAGCAACAATCGGTGCCACAGCTTCGTGGCCCATTGGTGTGAACGACGCCTAATCTCATGAGAACGAAAACGGGAACGAATCGAGACGGATTCAACATTTTGGCACGAGAGCAGAACACCGTAAGCGTATTTTTGAGAATATACTGTAGTAAAATAAATAATTTTTAGGGTGAAAAATTCCTGAAGGAAAATTCCGAACAATCTTTTAGAGATTTTATAGGGATCATTTTATTTAATATTATTATTTATTTTTAATTCCATTAAAGCACTTAAAATTTCTAGAAATACTATAAAATATCTTAAAATCTTTTGAAATCCGTTGCAGATGTAATAAAATCTGTATCTCTTTTTTATCTGAATCTGTAATTCAAAAGGTCAATTCTGTTAGAAGTTATATGGTCAATCGTATAATATCCCATGAAACTAGAGAGTGCTTCGGATGCGTCATTTTCTCGAAAAGTGGTGTCATTTGCAGAAAATGTGCAAGGCCAGACAATAAAACACTGCTAGTTCGTGTCAATAAATCGTTATTATACAGGGTGCTTTGATAAAGGGAGGTTTCACGTTGCCATAAAAGAAGAGGAAAATGACGGCTGTAGGAAAAGACACTCACGCGACTGTACTCGTAATAAAATCACGATCGTAACCTATCGGGCAGTAATGGAATTCGCATGTAATTTTTGTCCCCAAGGAGACACACAACTTCTTAGTTGCACATCTGTGCCTTCCAGAATCGATATTTCTGATCCTTCTGCTTGTTATTTTATATTCTGTTATATTCCCGATATCACCATTATCTTCTGTCTTCATTACCTTCCCATTTACCTCGTGTTTCCCGACCAAAGTTGCTATAAAGGTGATAATGGAAGGAATTCCATGCACCTGTTAATGTCTCAGTCTCATTTCTCACTTGACTATTCTAGTAGTTTTGGATTCTCTGTATAATATTTCCCATTACCAACCAACATCAAAGTTTCATTTGCAATTTGCAATAAATCAAAGATTATAGAAATTTATTCAGAGAATGGTTCTCATATTCTTATTTAATAAGCCATTTGAAAAAATAGATAAAGAAAATTTTAACATTAAAGATTGTAATTATTTGCCAATCAGAATAAAATCATTCCTGATAATTGACTCTAAACTTCATCCAAGCATCCAATTATATTTTTCTAGCCCCGCAAGTTCGTTAAAACATTTTCTTTCCTCCTCTTAGTCTAGGTTGTGTAAATACGAAGCTCGTTTCTTTCTTTTGTTTGTTTGATCTGTTTGACAAGCCTCTTTTCAACGTCTGCTTCTCTTATGACTCTTATCCATAATTACGAGAAAGCTGTTTTTGACTCTTCTTGATGCGTTATGTTAAAATTCAAACAGGTAAATCTCCTTTTAGATTGTAGAACTTAAAGTCTTTTAATTTAATACAGAAACAGAATGAAAGACAACATTGATGAAAAAACATTTAAAGAGAGGTCGCCATAAACGACTGCAGACCACTCACGTATCAAGTATTGATCTTTGTGACATCGTGCTTCTTTATCCTCAAGCTAGAAAGAAGAAAAACTTCCCTCTGCTTTTCTTATTTCCTGATGCTCTTCTTGTTTCGTTCTGATCCGCTTTACAACTATCGCTTCACCATCCTACTTACGTCCGGAGGAAATTTCCCTTCAAAATTCACTCTCGAAAGAAGTGTTGTCTTAGCTTGATTGAAAAATCGGAAGCTAGAAAGAGAAAGAGGGTAAAGTGACCATCAGTATGGAAGGCTGAAAAACTCATTTCATTCAATTTTTAATTAATCGTATCAACAACTGTATCGTTTCGAAATCAACACAAACTAAGTTTCCAGAGGTTGCAAAATCAATAGAAACTAATTAAAAACATCAGAAACATGCCCTCACTAGTGATGCGAAAATTGCAAAATGAAAATACAGAACTGAAGATACAATCAATACAGGATGGAAAATTGATTTTTTTAATCTGAATTTACTGTCTCTGATATTAAAATTGTGTAAAAATTTTCACTTACAATCACGACCAACCAAATAGAATGATTGTTTAATAAGTGTACAGTTGCACATCGAGACTTGATAATTTATTTGAAAATGATAATGAAACCATCTGAAAATATGAACATTGGGAATTAATAAACAAATTAATACTGAATAAGCAAACTCTATTTGCTAGATGTTGAGGAATCGTAACGTCATAGTACGAAACTCCTCTCAAAAAGGATGGCATTTCGCATTTCGTTCAATTCACCATTCCACGGTAGATCGGCATTAAATTTAAATCTCGGTGCTCGTGCTACTGCGTGTCGTAAAAAAAGAACACAAAAAGCTCGACGTATAATCTTCCCATATAGTTGCAAAGCAAATTTATGATCGGTCGCTTTCATATTCATTGAGCCTGGGTGTCGTAACTTATTAAGAAAACAATATAACTGCATATCAAAACACAACGACTTTAAAATCACCAATTGAAATTCTACTTTACTCATAATAGATACAGTTCATTACAAAAAGCGTAATTATAAAATTACAATTTGTCATTTGTTATCATTTCCAGATGTCTTATTATAGAAATAATGTATCCTGTCTTAAAATTTCATGAAATCCTTAAAAATTCACAAAATTTTTTAAAAATCATAAAAATCCCTTGAATTCTCTTAAAATCATTTAAAAATCGTCAAAATTCCTTACAGTACGTTAAAACCTCTGAAAATTCCTCGAAATTCCACGAAAAATTTTTTAATTCCTCAAAATCCTAGAAACTGTTTGAAATTTTTTAAAATTTCACACAAAACCTTCCAAATTCCTTAAAATTCGTTGAAATATCTTGAAATTCCTCTAAATTTTACAACATTCAAAATTCATTAAAATCCTTTAAAATTCTTTAAAAAATCTCTTAATATTGCATGAATTCCTTTAAAATTCCACGAAATATCCTGAAATCCCTTTAAATTCTACGAAATCATTTAGAAATTCTTAAATTGTTAAAATCCCTTAAAATTCTTAGAAACCTTTTGAAACTCCTCTCTAAAAATTGTTGTTACAAATCTGATTTTTCTTTGAATGACTTGAAGTTGTAAGAAGGAATACAAAATAATCGCGCGCTTATAGCGCACGTGTTGGTTTACTAGTGGAGTAAAATTGACTGTCTCGAAACAATCGCTCGTTTAATATGTTATTCGCTTTTGATGAATACTAAAGTAGTAATTTCAACCAGATATTTGCATATGGAGATTCAATTAACATAGATATGCTGTGATTTTAGCAACGATCATTGTCCGCTTTTATTTAATTCATTCAATGTTTATTCAATTTATGGCGCACGTTTTGTACTCTGCATGGATAACAATAATTTGGTTGCAAGCCCATCGTACCAACGGTAATAATCGTATCCGATACAGTGGTCGCTTGTGTCACCAATTGCCCACCAGTATTCCGTACAACGATACTCGTAGTCATCAGATTTGCATCGTCATTGAAAAAAGCACCATTGCGCGCTTTTAACAGCGAACAATTAATGGTCATTTTCATGGCAGATGTGGACTGTGCAGTATTTATTTACGTTCTTATCGCCCGAGAAATGCGACAATTATACATATCTGTATAGAAAAAAATTATTGGAAAATAATTTCTATTGCAATCATCGTCTATTCACATGAATGAATAGATGATGATTGCAAAACGTGATTAAAAATATTCTGCACTTATCGATTGTAGAAAGGGGATTCAGTTCGGACTTTAAATTTTCTTTCCAGTACCTCTGCAAGCGATTTTCGTATCCTGGAAAATATATCAAGGATTTAGAAGGCCACGGGAGAGAGGAGTGATTTATACCAAATCGATGAATATATCGTGTCCTGAAATAAATTTATCGAATCCCTGGTATTATAAATATTTTTCCGAGACACACTGATTATATTGTTCAAAAACCCTTGAAAGGATTTTAAGAAATTTTAATTATTTTAAAGTGATTTTAAAGAATTTAAATTTTCCTCATGGAATTTTAAAGGATTTCACAAAATTTTTATGATTTATAAAAGATTTTGTAGAAGTTTAGGGAATTTCAAGAGGCTTTCAAGAATTTTAAGAGATCTTTTCAAAAGTTGTTGTAAATTTGAGAGATTTTTACAAATGTTAAATTTTGTGTAGTGATTTTAAATTTCAAAAGATTTAAAGTGATATATGAAATTTTTGAAAAATTTCAATAGTATTATTATTGAAAATTTATACGCATTTTTAATACTTTTCTGTCAAGGAAATTTGTCTGAAAGTTAGGGAAAAGTCAGGGAAATTGAAAAATTGAATCTTGTGGCCACCCTGGATTTGGATCCTCTGACTTCTTTTCAATTATTTTGAATTCCTTTGAATTTCTCTTGAATTTTTAATTTAAATTTTATTTTTGCTTTTAACCATAGTTAGAATTTCCGTTCTGTTGTTTTTTTTTTGTTTTTTTTTTTCTGTCATCCATTTATCACCTGTTTTTATTTTTAAAAAAATAACCTTTTTTAACGACAATAGGCACTGTGATGACTGAAGTTGACACTCCACCGTGATGGAAGTTTTATTTTTCATGGAGACAACGAGGTGGATTTATTTGTGGAATTCAGCGGCTGTGATAGAAGGGATGATTTCGCACGTACTTTCGCGTATTGCGTTTCGGCCTGGTTGGTACTGGTTGGGGCAGATGCGCAGAGGCATAAGGGTGACGAGGGGTTTAGAGGGATGGAAAGCTCTGAAGGAAGAGAGGTCTGCCGAAGATTAATGACACCCTGCCAGTGGCATGGTAGCGTGTTCTATGCTGTAACGCCTAACCTATATCTTATGCGCCATACCCGAATGAATAATTAAGAACGATGGCTACGCCATAATGAAAGCAGCCACTCGAGTTCGCTCTCTTTCTTCCCGAGTTCCTATCTTCTTGAACTCAGTCCGTTTATGCATAATTTTATACAGTCACTGTCATAAATAATACCCTTAACTTTCTCGAGAGTATTCCTCGCATTAAGCACTCAAACACAATTCAAGTGCTTATCAGAAACTCCTCGCCTTTTTTCAAAAATTATAAGCATATGGCGAGGGGTTGACAACTCGTGAAATCAGGTGTACACTTGCACTGAAATCTCCTGAATTCTCCTGAAATATCTGAAGTCATTTGAAGTCACTTGAAGTCACGTGAATTCATTTTAATTTTCTTGAAATCTCCTGAAGTCAGTGAAATCTCTTGAAGTGAAATCTTTTGATCATTTGAATTCACTTGAAGTCACGTGAATTCATTTGAATTTTCTTGAAATCTCCTGAGGTCAGTGAAATCTTTTGAAGTCAGTGAAGTCACCTGAATTCACGTGAAGTCGCGTGAGTTCATTCTAATTTTCTTGAAATCTCCTGAAGTTAGTGAAATCTTCTGAAGTGAAATCTTCTGAAGTCATTCAGTGAATTAATTTGAATTTTCTTGAAATCTCTTGAAGTCAGTGAAATCTTTTAAAGTCATTGAAATATCCTGAAATATCTTGAAGTCAGAAGTAGGTGTACACCCGCTTGGTCGAGTTGGCAACCCCTCGGCATATGGTAATATGCGTAATAACTTTTTGAAAACCGTACAGTAATTTTTTTGGTACCATTACAAGTTTTGTAATTGTCACCTTTAATTAGATTGGGAACTGAGAGTAACGATCGAGTGGTCATTATACTTGAAAAAGTTTTAGCTGAATAATGTTGCAATTCCAGACAGATGGAAGTGACTTCATTATTTCAAACGAGTTTCTGGCATTGCAAGAACAGTTTCAGCGAAGTTTCGAGGCATCGACTGATCCATTGAGGAAGATCAGAGTGCTAAATCCGTGAATTTCCCTGCTCCATCCCCCATTGCATTTATCCAGCGAACCCAGACCTATCCTCGAAGGTACGCGCGACAGGAATACACAAGAGGATTTTGAATGGTTCCTTGTGGAACCGTGCAGAACAGTAGAGAATCGTAACCCAGAAACCAGGGCGTAGAAAGATGGCTTACAGGACGAGTTAGATTGAAAATCAATGAGGTTCGAAGTGCGAAGTTACGAGTATTTATGGCGTCGTCCTGTCGGAATTCACTTTTCATCCCAAATATTGCAAATTCCTGAATACTCAATGAGCACTCAACGAGAATAAAACGATCATGAATTTTGAACACATAAAACTATTCACTGCGAGAGTTCTCAATTTTGTCACACAGAATGAACTTTCTCAAATCAGCAGTAAAGTTTCCTTGAATAAAATTCTAGATATTGATATTTTAAAAATATGATATGTCGAGACTGATTTGTCTCTTATAGTCATGAGTTTTTATTATTAATTCAAAAATTTTTCTGTAAAAATGGATGTTTTATTTTTGTATTTTTCATTTGTGTAGTACTTTCACAATTTTTCTCACCAGGATTAAAATGAAAATTCTAGAAACAGAATCCTAGTCAATTTTCAATTTGTATTTTAACATTCACTAGACTCAAGGAGAATAATCGTGAAGGCTTCCTGAAGGAAATAAAACGCATGCAACAAACGATGAACAACGGTCGTAAAAAGCAAATAAAAAGTCTATCAGATTCCATTCGGATCGTAAAAGATTTTCGTTGTATCAGTTGCGGGTGTATGGAAATTCGAACTCAGAAGGCTTTTTCTACGCGCGAAGCAGATTTCCTGCAAGTGAATTTCCACTCGATCAATCAAATATATATAAATATACACGAAATAGATACTTTCCCAATCTCTTTATAAAGAAGGGTATTGAAGCCACTGGCAACCTTACCAGTAATTCGATCTACTCTCATCCCTTATGTTTGACTTTCTCCCCCCTCTTTTCTATCTTTTCGACTTTTCTAGTGAAACTTTTACGAGTATGTAGTTTCGAACAACTTCCTGGGATGTCCACATCTGGTTGCATTTGAGTTTACATCGGGCGAATACACCGCACTCGAATCTATTTACAATATTTACATACTCCTTGGTTGCGGTGAAGTTTTGCTTAACATACATTTATTTATAACATAACATATCACGAGTTTCAGATTTAGCATACCTGCGACTTTATGCCAGGATTCATTTGCATTCGTAGAACCCATTGCAGCGAGGAGTGAACTTGTTTACATATTTATTACGTTGGCGAAGGAGCAACCGCGCAAATTCATCCCTAACTTTGCAGTTCATGAGTTTGTTTGATCCGCTTTTATAAGATTTACGCTAGTTTAATGGTTTCTCGCGAGTGCGAGAATTTTCAATGCATATGTCATACATGAAACATTGAATGAAATCTACCTCTGCGATTCGATATTACCCTCAAATGCGCTTAAATACGTTCGCTGAGCAATCTGCACGAAATGACAAGTTCAGACTGCTTTGTACAAAAATTTTCCATCATCGACTTCAACCAAAATTTCTCTTTAGTTTGATTTTTTAATGAATATAGAAGCACATTGTTTTTTCTCTTAAAATAATGATAAGAGAGTAAACTGAAAATTTAGAATTGTTTCTATATGTTTGTTCCTTATTATCTTGTTTATGACTTAAATTCCTGAGTGTTTCAGTCTTTGAATTCTCTGTCATTCAAACTTTTATTCTTCTTTTCTTCAAGTTTTTATCTCAAGACCTTTCACTTGCAATCAACTGTAAGTCTCAGTTTACGAGCTCGAAGCGTGAGTGGAATATTCTTTCTTAATCCGTACTGAAGGGAACTATATTCTAAATTACAAATCCCCCAGTACTCTTTCTTATTAGTTCTTCAAACAGTCTAGTTGCTTGTGTTCATTGTGCAATCACCTGGAATATCAAACATTTCTCGTAAAATACGTTTAGAGATGAATTTTTTAGTGTTCTGTGAAAATTTTCGTTCATTGTGAACACTGTTTTCTCTAGTTTTGTTATTAGTTGAAAGTTTAGATGAATTCTGAAATGTCGGATAAATAACTACTTTTGTGATGTTTGATAAACTGAGGAAATTTAATTTAACTTTATCATAGCTGGCAGGACTTCATGGCGGACTATATAGAGATTTTACTACTTGAAGGGAGTAAAATTTGTGATAAAGGATTTTGATGATGAAAAGTTGTAAAACGATTCGAATATAATATTTATAACTGAAATTACGGTATTTACAATGTGCAAGAGAAGACGTTATAGAAAAAAAAACAATATGTACGCAAATTCTCACTGAAAGCTCGAAAATTTTAATCCAAATCAATTTTAACAACTTTAGTTAGACGCTTTACAACCAAATTCGCAAAATCCGAAACGCAGGTTTTAATGAAAATTAATATCGTTTTTTTTTTATTTAAAAACTTAATTTTTTTCAAACGTTGCTTGATAAAAAATTCAACAAACACTGAATTTTATTGAAATCAATTTTCAAAACGATCAAATTACCTACATAGACGGTCGATATAGGATACATTTGGATTGAAAAGGGTGAAAGTATAAAATATTAAATTTGCAAAGCAATCAGGTTAGAAGCTTTCGAATTGAAAAGCGATTAAGCTTCGATTTTGAAGATGCTTTAATCTCACAAGCAGGATAAATAACTACCTTTGTGATGCTTGATAAACTGTTGCAGTTTAATTAAATTTTACATAGAGCTAGCTCGGCTTCATGTCTGACTATATTGTGGTTGTACTACTTAAAGCAAGTAAATTTAATCGTTGAGACTCAAGTTTTTAATTGAATATTGTTTAGGCTTTGAATATCAAATTTTTGAACTGTGAATGGTTTAAATTAAAAATGATCGTAATTAGTAATAAATATGCTGTGCTAGAGGGATGATGTAATTAATTATTTCTCTACTTTAATGGATTGAAGATCCATCAAGATATTTTTTCGTATATGGATATTTTAAGAATTTTATTGAATTAGGGGAAAACTTTAGAGGTGAAATGGAAAAGCTTTTATAAAAGCTGCCAAGGATTGCGGCGACCGCTTTTTCTCCATTTCGTTTTCGCTCTTCTTCGTTCTTAATCTCTTTCCTTTTTCCTCTCTATTTTCTTCTCCCCAGCATTGAAAATCCGCGAAAGCCAGACTCAGTTTCTGGTTCTCGTTGAAGCCACGATCCACCACGATTCCTTCCCTTTCTTTCCCTTCCCTTCCCATCATCACCTCCATTAGAAAACCACCCCCACTAACTTCAGACCACATTACTTATGCTGTACACGCATCACATAGTAGACGGGTTAACGCATGTGTCTCGAATCACGTAGACACGTACAGAGTGTTGCAAAGGCGATGGCTGCTTTCCAGTTATGTGAGGAATTTACAAGAGGCACGTAAATCAAATACACCAAACCTCTTAGAATGTGTCGAAAATGTACACATATATATGAATAATAGAATTGTCAACAATCCTGGCAAACTGAACTTTGAAGGGATGAAAATTCAATAGCAGTTGCTGCGATCGGAAACGTAGGAAAGAAATCACAGATAAGAGTTTTACTTTATCCACTTGAAAATCTGCCTGACCATTTCGTGGTTTTACTACTGTTGATTATTATTCAAGATCTTTTATGTGGATAGCTTTACATATTTTTCATTATCGTCTGGGAATCCAATTTTCTACTGGAAGGTGGGGAAAAACAATTGGAATTTAATGAAAAAGTGCAACTGAAAGATAAGTTATTGAATTTCTTCTGATTTAACGGAAATAAAATTCCCTGAGAATTGCCTATGAAGAAAAATTTTAAAACATGCTTTTATGTAATCTGCTAAGAGAAAAATGAAATCTGAAGTTAACAGAGCTGTCCTTCTTGAGGAAGACGAGAAAATTAAACTGAACGCCGTAGGCAGACGTTCGTCGAATGACAAAACGTGTGGGGGAGATATTCCATTCCGATTTGCATTTCAGAATATAGGCCAAATGTAGGGTGCGGAATTCTGATATGCGCATATTTGCCATTCCTGGAGAACATCTCTTAAAAACATTTCATTGAGCAGAATACAACCTACTTTTCTTATATTAAATTTTAGTTTATTGAACAATTTTCATCGAAAGGGAGAATACATATTCGAAAATGCTTTTGAATACTTGACTTCAGTCTTACCCTTTCTGAAAATTTTGAAGTAAAATTAAATTAAGAGGGAGTCAGGTGATTTAAATCAATTTTTTAAACAAAATTAATGATCACGTTGATTTTTCTTGCTATCCGTGAAATTTAATGAGCATCTCTTTAGAACGATTCTAAAGATATAAGGGAACTGAAATATATGTACCTATATATAATTATATATATATAGAGGGCTGTGAAACGAAATTGCAAATTGCCCTAATACAAGCTTTCATTTTATTCAACCCACATAGGAAAGATGCTTTTCCATCAATTCATATATAATGACAGAAAATTTTTGATAAATACATCGTTAGTTTAGATTGCATAAAAAAGTTTGAGATATAAGTTAAACTTTATTTTCCTCTTTCTATCTATCTAAATAAGAGAGTACAAAATTGTTGTGCGAGGAAATTGTTCGCCTTCATAGAAAATTGTTCTTCAAGATGAAAATGGTTCGGACACTGCAACTAAGATTAATTTTAGCTTTTGATAGAGAAGTTGAAAAATGTTCTAATTTAGCTTTCTCGATTACATGAAAAATGAATTGGATTTGAAATTTATTTCATTCACTGACACTTTTTTTTAAAAACCTTTTTTCAAATTTCTATAAACCCATCAAGAGAGAAAAATCTTGAAGATCACTCTATTTTTCCGTCAGTTCTGTCTGTCGATTTCGTCACGCTGAACGTCACTGAAGAGGGCGTGGACCTGACGATATCCACATGTCAATTTCGTTAAAGTTTAAAAAGCCGAGACGGGTACCTGCAGTGTTGTCGGCGAGAAATCAATTCTCAGCCTCAGATAGGATATTGGAATGGAGCTTTTGGTGTGAATTTTGGAGAAAAATAAATCTTGCCGACGAAGCTGCATCATGTCGGCGCTATCCGCGAAGCGATCAGGAAGGGGAACGGACTGTCTCGATTGTGGGGATAGATTATAATGGCTTTATTAATCTGGCATCGAGTTTCCCTTTACCCGAGCCAGACTATCGAGATCATCGTTTACATGAGAGCGACAATGTGTGCCGTGGCAAAACTGAATATTGAATTTGTGGTTGGCTAACTCTACAATGCCTAATTAGCGTCCAACAACTTGTTTCAACCCCTCATTCTCTTGCCGAAACTTTCTCACCCTTTTACTTTCAAACCCTTGTCCCTTCCCTCTATGTAAAATATTTCATCTAAAATGGCTCTACAGACTACCTACATGTACTGATAACCCGAATATGTTCGGATTTCTCGATGACACGAAAATTAATAGCCCCTGGGTCAAATCCATAATTTATGTCCTGGTTGATGTATGACTCGGGCTTTGAAAGATGGCTGGCTTTTTAAAGTGGAGCTGACATATTGCATTTAGAACAGATTTTTTTCGGTTGTCCATTCCTGAAAGAGAAGCATGAATGGGATAAAAGCTGATAGTTGGGGCAAAGACGGATATTGTAGATTGGGACAAATTTATTCACCGACTCAACTCAATTTACTGATGTTGAAACGAAATTAAAATATTCAAGTAACAAGGTTTAACAATTAACAACCGTTGTTACATAATGTGAAATTTTCCACGATATCATCATTACCGAGTTTAATGTACCTTTTAATTAGCAATGTTATTAAATAACGATATTCTGACTATGTAATTAATTAGCCACTGGTTCTCATGTTTACTTGTTCCAAGTTTGAATTACAAACGAATACAATAAATTCTACGGATTTCTTTATTTTTAAAGTTCTCCAAATACACTCAAATTAAATTTTTTGATAAAACGAAAGTACTGAAACAGTCCAAAAAGATTCTAAATCAAAATAATGTGGCAGACTCGACATCATGTGATATATTTACCTTCTCCTTGTAGATACTATAAAATAGAATCTCATAAATCACTTAGAAAAGTACCCAAGTTTTGAAGTCAAGAATGAAAAATTGTTTTGCGAAGATGTAAGAAAACTACAAAGTATCAGTACAGAATTTAGCAAAAAATAATCAATGGACTACAATTGATATATTGAAAATAATTTACAGCACTATTTTACAGCAAGATTCAATTTACAAAAAGAGAAGTTAATAAAAAATGTAAAGCTGAAATAAATTAAATTTCTAAGGATTAGTTCTAAGGATTCTAGATTACCTAGAGACAAAATTTCTGATGCAGAAAGCGACTCAACGGCAACAGGATATGAGAATTCCTTGTCCTCTCTCAAACTTCATTCTCTATAACGTATATACGTATGTTGAAAGCAGCTTTCCGTTTCTGGTATAGTCGTTCAGTCATATGTCTTCGCCGTCTCGACTTCGTGCATCTAATTCCAAAAGGGCACATCTAGTATGATTTATTGCTACGACTGAGTAGTGTTGTTTTCCTAATGACGTTAATTTTATAGTCGGCTGTAAAGTTAACAAGCTCTGTTCTTCGTGAAACTAGGAAACATAAATCAAACAGAATGAGAATTATTCATTTCGAGCTGATGAAAAGACACGATAATCGCTTTACATATCAAAAATATTTTTCTTCGATTATTTTCAATTTTCGAATTCTTTTTTTTTTTAATCATTAAACTCTTCTACATTTGTAATGGTTTTTTGTGATATAAAAGAAGTTCCTTCGGCTTCGGACTAAACTCAATTCTACTGATCATCTAGTCAGATATCACAAAAGAAAATTGTACACTTTATTGTACATCATATTTATGTACATCTTGATTCCAATTCCAAGCAACTGAAGGATGGAGTGTGAATTTAAATTCCTTCTCTGTGTTTTACAATTCACTTTTCAGAAAATGAACATCACTCTCGAAGCTACCTTCTTGAAATGGAGTACAGGCATCCAAATTTGAATTAAATTCCTCACAGAAAACAAAAATAAGTTTCGATGTATACCTGAAAAATTTTTAAAGAAGATTCACATTTTATTATTATATTCAAAACAGAATTTCATATTGTGTCTGATGTTTTCTTATTTGTACATTCCATTATAACAGAAAGAAATGTTCGTACTGAAATGATTGATTTTGAAAAAATTGAAAAAAGAAGAAGATAAATCTTATTTCCTTTCTCTGTACAGAGCACCTATACATCTTCTTCAGCTAGAAGGTGAATAAAATATTTCAGAAAAATAAAGCTAATTTAATTTGTTTGAAAATCCTTCAAATTTGAATATTATCGTAGATGTCAAGACTTCTCCAGGCATTTTAATTTGAATTTTTGTAACTAAATACCGCTTCTCAACCCCTGATTCTTCCATGTTACTATGCTCTGATCCTCTGGCATTAATTCCGCTTGATGTATCACCAAAGAAGAATAAATCTTGTTTCCTTCTTCAGTTTGAGCTGAGTGCCTAAAACAATGTTCTCTCCAAAATTGAAGCCGAAAGCTCTGCAATTGTGGCTGCAGTGCTTGGCAGGAACACAAGCTTGTACTTCCACAAAATCCTGCCCACACCCATACTCACATCCACGTCAAAGACTAATCCGTTTCTAGTCTGGAAATATGTCAAGTTCTATAATACATACACTAGAGTGCGTGGTACATAACATGGCGTCGCTGTTCACTGCTCGCTTCAAACAAGAGTTTCAAAGCAAAATCAAGCATAACTGTATAGGGTACATTATATGTACACCAAATACCACCTGAAGCTCTGCGGCTCAAACTTAACACGAATCTACCTAAGTAGAGAGGTCATATCACGAACATATGTTGCATCAATTCAATTCGAACAGATCCTCAGATAATGAGGAAGATTATGCCAACGCAGTCCTGTTAAGCTTCTAGAGAAAAGAAGAGAAGCTTCCAGTAAAAGCTAATGATGATGATCCTAAAGGTCATTTCAAGGTTAATTTATGTTATTAACTTGAGAGTTCGTATGACGATTGCAAAAATACAAAAGTGTGTCTTCGTGGAACAAGACTTCTATTTTCATAAATAGCGGATATCATATCTGAACGTAAAATTTTCCGTTCTTTCAGAATCCGCAGTCAAAAATTCACCTTTTTCACATTATAAAAATTTAACCTTGAATTGACCTTGATTCAGACATGATGGAATCAAACTGATTTCAGATTCGGATTCAGCGGCCCTCAAAACCATAGAAATGCTAGTCACCTTCTTTTAATCGATTTTTTTGCCGATTTGACCTTCAAATGCCCTTCAACTTGACGTGCAGGAGCCAATCGGACCCCGGATTCGGAATCAATGCGTCAAAATACATAATAATATATAGGTCTCGTTCTTGGTACAGACCACTTTTTTTGTGTGTCTGTCTTGTCCTTGAAATGTCCTTGAGGATCATCTTCAGAAAAATAGCGGATATCATATCTGAACGTAAAATTTTCCGTTCTTTCAGAATCTGCAGTCAAAAATTCACTTTTTTCACATTATACAAATTTGACCTTGAAATGACCTTGATCCAGACATGATGGAATGAAACTGATTCCAGATTCGGATTCAGCAGCCCTCAAAACCATAGAAATGCTAGTCACCTTCTTTCAGTCGATTTTTTTGCCGATTTGACCTTCAAACGTCCTTAAACTTGAAGTGTTGGAGCCAATCGGACCCCGGACTCGGAATCAGCGCGTCAAAATACATAAGAATATATAGGCTTCGTTCTTGATACAGACCACTTTTTTTTTGTGTGCCTGTGTAATTAATACGCGTAGTTGAGTAATATAGCATAATTATTCAAGTGAATGAAGCAAAGCTTCTTATACACTTGCCAGGTATTAAGTGACTTTGAGACTTGCAATGCATTTGAAAGTATTATACGATGTAACATGTTATAACTTATATAGTCACATGAGTCGACATAATAAGCATGCTCCTTCAGACAGCTTTCTTAGAAAGTTCTGCTCTAACCGGCTGAGAACTGAGAAACTACGAGAGTTACTATGAGGTAGAACATTAAATTTAGTATTGTATTGAGTTCGCAGCTGGTTTCGAACCCGTGCAGTCTCAGGAGAGTTGCAAAGCCGACGCCTTCGTACTTCTCTCCTGTGATCTTAAGATAATGGTGTTAGCCGACACGATTCAGCAACGATTCCAGTCTAAGCAATTGTATAAATACTTTAAATCCTTAGAGAGTCGAATTTCTCGAAAAGACTAATTTCCAATAGAACGTAATGCTAAATGCTAATTATTTCCAAATGTATTCAAACTGGTTATTCATGACATTCTCCTGAGGCAATAATAATAATATACATGAGGATTTGGGAAATGCGTCCGTCATAATTGATTAAAATGTCATATCGAGTATCTGCAGCATAGCACATTTAATAATTGATTTTAGTAAGTAGTTATTTATGTCGATAAATTTTCCAAGTACAATATCCAATTCAATAATTCATTTCTCTTAACGTATAGTTTGAACTGAAGAACTTAATATGTTTAACAGATAGGAATATCCAGTCTCCATTCGTAGTAGTAATTTCACGAAGATGTCGAGGACTTCATAAAAATGTAACGAGCAGATTTTGACCTATACTGGTTCTTCCAATTATAGAAGAAATCGATAGCGTAACGGTAGATTTGATTTCAGAACGGTAACCTAATTTTCTGACTGTTCCTTGATCAAGCTCGGATTTTAAACTTGCTATTGGATTACATCTCTCTAGATCAAATTACTCAAAAATTTTATTAGAGAAATTTCGTAGTTGTCTGAAAGATAGTAATAATGGAGATTTAATAATAAGTGTTTTTTTTTAACGCACCTATTTAGTTTGATATTATTAATGTATTATTTCATTAGCCTGACCCGGGGTACTAATTAATAGCTATCATTCTATAATATGTGCAATTAATTGATATTTGGTTGTCATTCGAACGAGAGTTTGCAAATGAATGTTTGTGGATTGTTCAGTGATCAACATATACTTTATTTGCATATTTAATATTTGATTTATGTTTGGAAAGCTGAAACTTCAAGCTGTCGTGTTAACTAATTCAAATTACCTTTGTTATAAATAGATTGTAATATTGTATTCAAATAAAAATCTAAATGTTTAAAATTGTTCTGTTCCAGATTATCGACGGTAATACAAAAACCGAGGTGAGCAACAGGAAGGAACCAGGCGTCTTCTGCGGCGAGTCAGAGCAACCTCAAACTTTTATTTCCGAGACAAGTTTCGTCAGAGTTCTCTTCCACACAGACAACTTCACCGATCAGACTTACTTCAGTTTTGACTCTCGAGCTGAACAGCAATTCGAGGTTTATCTAAGATATGGTCAGCACCCTGAACTCTATCCAAATCGACGGGGAGAAGTAGTCCCCGGCAGCTACTGTGAAAGAGTCTTCAAAGACTGCAGGTTGCAAACCTGCTACGTTCAGAGTCCAGCTTACCCTGGCATTTACCCTAGAGCTCTGCATTGTAAATACAAATTGAACACTAGGCTCCCCTTCATCAAACTCTACATTGAGAATGAGGAATTCAACATCGATGGTCAACGCTGTGAAAACATAATGACATGCCCAATGAGGCCCATCAGCTCAGGATCAGAACATTGTCCTTACGACTACATAAGAGTCTACGACGGTCAAGATGAGACTTCCCCAGTCATAGGAACCTTTTGTGGAATGGGAAAATTCCCCTACAGCATCATTGGAACCACTACGGACCTCTATGTCGAGTTCGTTTCTTCTCCAGCTGGTCCTTTGCTAAACACCGGATTTCATTTCAATGTTGGAACGTGGCCAGGTCACGTAGAAACCGCAGGAGAGAAAAACGGCAGTTGTGATTGGCTGTTGAGTAGTCAATCCTTGAAAAATGGAACTGAAGGAATATTTCTATCAGTTGCTCACTGGTACGCACCGCACACAAGCTGTACGTACCTTCTAAAAGGGCGTCCTGGTGAAATTGCAAGACTCTACTTTCCGAGTTTTCGAGTAAACAGGATAGAATCTCCTATCCAACCTTACGATGGTGATTGCGGGGAGAGTTTAACTTTGTATGATGCTGATTGGCCAGACGATGCGAGAATTATAAAGACTTTCTGCGATACCTTCAGCAAACCAATGGAGAAACATGACTTTGTTTCGACATCTAATGCACTTTTTGTTCGTTTCGAGAGCAAAACTGGGAGCTACTCTGGTAGTTCGTTGTATTACTGGGCTCATTATGACTTCTTCAACGCTACGAAATTCGGTGATCCAGTTCCAAACACCGAATGCGATGAAACATTCGCAGCTTGGAAATCCCAGAATGGACGTCTAAGGTCTCCTCTCAATACTCTTGTTTTCAAGAGACCTGGGGATCCACCTTTGGATTTGTCTTGTACCTACAGTTTTGTCACCGATAAAAGACTCTTCGCAAGGGTTATATTGACCGTGGAATCAGTGACTTTTAAGGATCATCCTTATGCCCAGTGTGGCCACTGTTGGGATAGTCGTGCTGATAAAGTCATCATTAGAGAACCCGTTCCGAATGCTCCCAAGGGTCATTGTCTCTGCAGACTCAGCAGTGGAAATCCTCCTCTCAGGATTGTATCCCGTGGTGAAAAACTGGATTTAAAACTGTTAATCGATGGAGCTCATGCAGCAGGGAGTTACTTTAAACAACCAGGGCCTCTCTTCGAAGCTAAATACGAATTCGCTCATAGTCCTCTCTGTGGTCCAGCGATACTTCCAGCCACAACTGACGGTGAAATTGAATTCCCTCATTACGAAGCTTTGGGGTATGTCACACCTCCCAGGTCTATAAAATGCATCTGGGAGCTGAAGGTCAATCCGGAGAGGGACCTCTACTTGCACTTTGACAAGACCAAATTTGGTTCTCGATCCTGCGAGGATGGGAAGATTGAGATAATTCTGCCCGGGTCGCCTGATTCGTTCTTCATCATTTGCGGGGAAAATGTAAGTCAGACGAAAGAAGTTCCGATTCTATCAGCAGCACAGATTCTAAATGCTGCAAAGGAGTCGGGAATAGTGATTCAGTTCACTGGTTCGATGGCTTTGACGAGAGCCGAATTTAAAATCACTTGGACAGAATTATATCATCTTCCAAGAGATGGAACTGGGGCCTTAAATACTCAAAGGCTCGAAGAGTGTGGCTTTCAGTGTCCAGGTGAAGCTGGTTGTATACCAATACGTCTTCTTTGCAATGGAGTTGTTAATTGTCCAACGCCGAAACTTCCTGCGGGCGTGTATAATGCAAGTTTACTAGACCCGGACGATGAATCTGTGGAAACTTGCGGTGGTCCAGTTGGTGGAAATGGAAGCGGTATTGTGGGTCCTGCCGGATGGGCTGGGGCAGGATTAGGAGCAGGTTTGGCGATTCTGTTTGGACTGGTGTGTTTGATCACAGTCTGTCGAATTTGTCGAAGAAGAAGTCGATCCAGAGATATTCATGTTCCCTATTAACCTATATGCGATATTTATGAAAAGCAGGTTGTAAGGGATTTTCAGAATCTTGTCGGAATCAGTTGAATTCCAAGATCTTGAAGCAATTTAAACTCAGTCATGCAGATCCATGAACCTTGATCCGAACTCTGCGTAAATCTCTGGTTTATTCATTTCATGAAATAAAATGTAAAAGTTTCTCAAAATATTCTCAGTTTCCGATTTTAAATACTGGACAATTTTAAAATTCTAACTTTTATTTACATCAGACTCTTTGGTATTCTGGTGTTGACTGTGCGAACTGTTCTAAGTTCTCAGAGGGAGTAGTCAATGGTGAGAATTTAGTTTAGATAGAGGAAGGCAATTTTAAAAATCAAGCTGTTTTAACTTTATCAGCTTCGTTACGCAATTATAGATCTATTGAATCGTATAGTAAGTTTGCTCAACGAGTGAATATCCAGCCTAGTTACTGATGCGATTGAAACTGGTTTGGAACATTATAAGCGTAAGCGAATAGAAATCCGATACAATTAACTGCTGTCACTACCATCAGGTAATTACCTAAACTTTATATTCACTCTTTAATTATTTCTGCTCAACATCTAATTGTTTAAATTCGGAACTCATGAATGAGTTTCTATGTAATTAGTATTAGCATTCAAACTTTGAAACATCTAATGTCGAAGCGGAAGGTTGGAAACATTTTGAATTTAATTGGGGTTACTCTGACAAAGGGAGTTTAATTGAACTAAAATATAAACTTATAGGTATATAGGAATATTTCTGGAAATAATTTCTGGGTTTAAAAAATTTATCTCTCACACAGAATAAAGATAAAGAAACTCGAACCCAGAAATTATATTGAGTTAATAAATTGGAAGGAGACAACACTGCCAATTTCTGTTTTAAAGGATTTAAGTTACTGCAAAGGAACTGAGTTCTTTTCTCTGCTCAAAAAGAAAATGAAAATTTCTTCTAAAATTCATTATGTATGGTAATACATATATCAAATATCACTGCCCCTCTTATTTTCGTGTATCAAAGAGTCCGTAAAGTACTGTAAAGTGTAAGGCAAGTCGCTCATGATACTTATGGCTTCTCTTCCGAACAAAGAACGAGGAAGGCTTTGTTAGAAAGGAAGCTTCAAGGATAGGATCTTCTCTCAAGTAATCCATCGCTTATGGGTTGAGACAAAATTTACTGGTTTGACAGCTTCAAACATTTTAGTACTTTTCACAAAAATAATGACAATTAAATATTTCCATTACCTTCCTCCACTTGTTGAACTATATCATTTTCAGTAATTGGAAACCCTGTCAATAAATGTATATTAATAGGCTACTTTTGGCCTCTTTTTAAATAAAGAATGTTTTTCAAAATTATAAAAATGACAACAGACAAAAGACAACCTTAAATGAAAGGAAACTTTTTTCAATAGTAAATTGATTAACAATTTTCTAAAACCTGTTTTTTTAATCTAAACATTTTTGAAAATTGACTTTTCCACTTAAGTAGAATCAATATTCATTAATTTTATATAGCTAGTTTTATGAGCAGAAGGACTCTAATTTTGAAATGAACCATGAATTCATCTTTAAAACATGCCAGCTCTTCAGACATCAATTTCAATATTACTCCCTGACCTAAAGTGACCGATAGAATTTTACGACTAGCTGTTTGTTATAAATATTAGAATGAGTATATCAGGTATTCAACTCGTAAACCCAGGGACACTATTTTAAATTTCTGACTGCACACGAAAATATTACTCTTTTACATAATTTAAGCTAAAAATGAAAATTTATTTGAGCAAATTTGTTTAATTCTTGTAAATCTGATTTCTCGCACTCTGGGAATTTCAAATTTTAGAACAGAAATACGGTATTTCCGTTATTTGCGTTGATCTCTCTGTCCTTAATCTATTTCCAATGGTATTTGAACGATATTTACGATCCATTTAGGCGAGAATATGGAACGGAAAACCGAAAAATAAACGTTGACAGCTTTTTTCTCTTTATTTAACCTAAGGTAGAACAACCATATCGTAGATTTCTGAATTTTTCAGGTCGTTCGCTTTTTTTTTTATTTATTCGAACTCAATGGATAATGCGTCACTATATATGATCCTTTAGGGAATCGATCGATCCTATTCTACGATCCAACGTGAACCACAAAGCGGTTTGAAGTCTTTCACCTTTTTGGTACCGACAAAAGAAACAGTACGGTGACATCAGAAAAGGTAGAAAGGAAAAAGATCTTCGATGAAATGTGGGACAAAGGCTATCTCTCGAAGCTTGGGTCCTTTTGGTAAAACATAAGAGAAAATAAAAAAAATCAAAATCTTCTGACATGCCGTCCTCTTCAAGCCAAAGATGCAGCATCTTGAAAACTTATCCTTTTCAAAAAGCTTCTCTAATTAATAAGGGGCTCGGTTTCGTTTCAGGCACTTTTTCCTTAATCGTTATTTACCACTCGATAAAAAATTCAAAGCAAACTTTCTGTGCAGCTTACTTCTGCCTCCTTGTTAGAAAATACGAAGATGAATTAAATTGGCCCTTGAGAAGTTAATAATTCGAACATTGAAAATACTTGGTTTAAAAGACAGTTTGAGTCTTCCTTTGATCGAAAATTATATAAACTGATTGTTAAAATTTTCCAGAGAAGTAGCTTAGCTCGAAAAAAATAGAAATGAAAGAAATTGTGACTTGAACTACTCTGTGGTAGTAAAAGAAGTATCCAAAAATAAAAGCATTCATTACTTATAGTCTTAAATAACTCAGAAGGGGATTTTAATAAGTCGAAATTAAATTGAATTTTAAGAAATACATATTTCGCTTTTTATAGTTTGATATACTAAACAATGTGAACAGGTGTTCAAACTAAATCTAAAGAGGATGAAGCAGCTGCTACAAAATTATGGATGGCATGCACGATTTTGAACATACCAAGCTATATTACGACACTGAGATAGAAAACCGGATATTAGTTAGGAGACGCCTTTCTTCGAGATTGGAATGGCAGGTGTAATGAAATTCCACCGAGAAGATATTCGATAAATCAGCTAATTGTGAATCGCAGAATGGTGCATTCCTGCTTTTTTCATAATCAGTATTATTTATTTCTCAGAAGAGGATTCTTACTTTATTAAAAACTCAAGAGGATTTTCATTTACCAGAGAATATGATTCTTTTTTATATAAAAAAATTCATTACAGAAGTCTATTTACTTTGTGAGGCATTAGAATTTATTCTAAGCTCAGTAGACCACATTTCTATATCCTGTATAGATGAAAGAGCGTAATATCGCGAAAAAAGTAATTACATAAATTATTTGATAGAATGAGAGAGGAATGTTATTAAACTAATGACGGGCTAGATTATCGCGGAAAGCAGAAAATATGAGCGACAAAGTAACTAGAGAACAAAGTAATCGAATTTTTTATGTCGCAAGATTTGCATTATGAATATGTATTTCCGGGGAACCAGTTCCCTGACTATATAGTAATTCGAGCCTGGAAAGCAGTAGAGTTTCATTAAAATGAGAGGCGGATAGAAAGAATGTATATGCAACAGCTACGCCAATGATAGCGTGGACTGATGTTCTACAAAAGAGAATATGCACAAAATAGCAAAAAAGGGAAAGCGTAAGTAAGTTCTTTGTCAACGTGGATTAATATCTCGCTATACGCTCAAAGAATTTAGGATTCTAATTTTAGGCTCGAAAAAGCCTCGATGTAATCTCATCGACTGAAAATAATTAACTTTGTACATAATAAGATCACGAAAAAATTTAGGGCATGTACCTATTGCTTAGAAACACAATATTATTCTGTTCTGATATTGAAAGATGTTTGTGAAAAGAGAGCGAAAAATTACTTTTGGGAAAATTGATCGACTTTTATTTAATATGAATATAATTTAATCAAAGAATTTAAATGGATTTGATCAATTTTCTGAAAGTATAAGCGAGTGTTGATGTATGAAATATGAGATATAGAAGATTTAAAACCTAGAAAGAAAAATAATGTTGAAAATAATAAAAAAATCATTATAAGTAATTCCATTGTTTATGATTTGTATCTTGAGACATTTGTTAAGATAAAATGAAAAAAAATCAGAGTTCGGTACAACATGTCTTGAGTGTGATAAAAAAAAGACTCTTGTTTGTACCACGGTTTGTACCACGGTTTGTAAATAGATAGCGTTTATTTAGATGTAGTGATACCGTTAGCAAGCATATAAAAAATTCATACAAACATAAAAACACACAAGGTAATTGTACACATATACATCCGCCGCAATATTATATGCAGCTACATCGAATAGATATTGTATCTGGTATCCATTACCTTGTAATTACAATTGTAATGATGATTATTATATTTTTTACTAATAAATAATAAGCTCGACAATGGAGACAAAGTTACTTATATTCCTAAAATCCCATTCCATAGAGAAGTTAATATAGAGTATAAGAATTATTATATTCATCTTTAAGAATTCATAAAAAGGTATGATTTAATTAATTTTAAAATTCTAGAGCAGCACACTTCGAGCAAAATTTCATATAAATCTAATCTAATCTAATCTACTTTATCTCGTGAGATTATAAAAATAAATGGAAAATTTTAATACAGCCGATACAAAGAAAATTCCTATTATCGAAATGATTTCACGCTTTTATCTTCAACTTTTAAATGAGGATTAATTGAAACGGCTTCCACACGGCGACTAAGCTCTTAATCTCCTTTGTTCCAATGCTCTTATAAATCTTGAGTACTGCCTAGTGGCTAAAAATTTCTTTTAAGTTGCAAATTAAAGCATTTATTCTAGCCTTTATCATTTTCTCCTTTTTTTCAACATTGTTCTTTCGATGCAATACAAGTGAATTTGAAATGAATGAATCTCTTCATGTATCTTGGTTTCAAAAGTACATTTTTCAAGAATTAAATATTTTTATTTTATAAATCTTAATCCATTAAACAAAATGATTCAACAAATATGTTTAGATTTAGATTTAAGAATTTATAAACCAAAGAGAAATTTATTTATAGGGTAAAGGAAATTTTTTTTAATTCAGACTGTGAGATGATTTAGAAAGTAACTTTTCTGGAATAGTGTCGATAATAATAAGATCGCTTATCTCTTCAGCATAATCTACATATAAGAACGTAAAGAACGTGAGGAGAATAAAGTTATTACACGCTCAAGTAGATAAAGCAATTTTGGTCAGACAACTTTGGCTGGTTGTATAGTGCGTTATACTACTGAAAAGATAAAATAAATAGATAGCTAATTTAAAATGCTGTATACCAAAATTTCCGTACGTATAGACATCGTTAATTTAAAAAGTTTTGAAAAATATCGGATTTGATTTCTTTTAATTTAATTTTAATTTCTTTAATTTAATTTTTTTCTCTTCTTTAAATTCTTTAATCTCAAATTAATAACTGACAGTTTCTTTGATTTAAATGTTATAAATATTTATTTTGACTGTAAATAATAATTTTAGAATAAAAAACGAAATTCTTATGACTAATGGTAAAAAAAGAAAATTGTGGTTTATAAAGGTTTTCTACCAAGCAGTGCACTCTCTCATGTGGTGCACTTGTGAGAATGAGAGTACAATTTCGTGACTTGTCGAGATTCTAGTGTCAGAAACTCAGATACTTGAACTTTGAATGCAAGTACATATGAAGTATACAGAAATGCCTGAGGCAATATAAAAGAATTTTTAGAAAAATTTATAATCATAAAAGTTCATAAAAACTTGATAACCAAAATCTTGTAAAAAAAATAGGAAAGACAATTTTTAATTAAGTATTGAAGGAAAATTAAAATAACTAGAACAAAAATAGTAAAACAAATAGTAAAATGAAATGTTAATATTCTCGTAAATAATAATCAATAATATTTTTGTAATTCAAATCCCAAGGTAAAAGAGAGTGTATAATGTTATAAGTATTAACAAACGGTAAAATGTTGTTAATCCCTTGTTGTTAACTACTATTGCTTCATAGTTTGGAAAAGATAACTTATCGTATAGAAAATTTCTTATCAAATGATGATAGCATTATCAGCAGTTGCCTATGGAATCTATTTTGCCGACAACTGAATTACATCCTTCGAGTTCTGCAGAACATGCAGAAGGGAAATTAGAAGGTGACTAGGTGTAGGTGGCTATAGGTTCAGAAGGTTGAGAAATTTAAAGGATGTTATAGGTGGCACCACTAAACAGAAATTATTGAAATTATTTTCATTGCGAATATTGAGGAATTTAATTTTCAAATGACAAATATTCTTAAATAAAATACTTATATTTTTTTTTATTGCAAAGGGTTCAAGAATCACTGTTATTTTTCCATTATTTTCCATTATTTCAATTTTTTAAGCTTCGATTAACATTTTCTTTTAATTTTATTAGAATTAATACTATCTTTTGAATGAAAATTCATTCATTCCAAGAAAAAATTCAAAACAAGAAAAAAGAATATTTATTCCCAATTAATCATTCCTAAGACTACATTCCTGTACTAAGACATTTTTCAATTAACTCACTCTACATGCCCAACATCGAACGTACTTGTTGAAATTGTCATTTTGAAGTGGAATGCGCACCTTTGACATCATGTCGATTTATTTTTTATTTGTTAAATTCTTCTATCTAAAAGTATCCCTTTCTGGAATTTAATTTGGCTTTGTTTCACTTTTCTATACTTCGCAATTTTACAAATTTTTTATACTTGATTTGATTCTACGCTGAAAAAAAAATGCTATTGAATCAGTGGACCAGTGTGACATTCTATTACACAATTTATGTTGTTTATCTTTTATGCAGGAATTTTTTCACCATGCTCATGATTACAAAGAAGCATTAGAAACGAAAGAAATAAAATAATTTTGCAAATAATTTTAAGTTGTCCTAATTCTTTTCAATTTCTTTTCACTTTTCACACGTTCGACCTATTCGCACGAATTGGCACGCAATGCGGAACTCAGGGCTGAATTCATATCGATTTTGCTCGAAGCGGCGTCATCAATGCATTTTTTATATCATAACTTATCTTTATTAATATTCATTCGCCCCAATCCGTATCAATCCTTTTTTTTATCTGGAATAAATAGCTTTCAAATTAAACTTTTTTAGAAAGTAATGTCAACTATTTAATATCAAACAATAAATGATCCAGAATTGAAAGGATTAGTAGAAGATGCTCTCTCAATCTGAATTAGTAAGAAATTACTAATGAATTAGTGCCGATTCGTTTACTAATTCACTTTAGTCAGAATTTTTACTATCAATTAATTACAAACTACTAATTCACAGTAAAAAACAACTAATTCATTTATTAAGGGTAACTAAATCAATTAGTGAGCATTATTGAATGAATTAGTAGTTTTTTACTGCAAATTAATAGTTTTTAACTAATTGATAGTAAAAATGTTTACTAAAGTGAATTAGTAAACGAATCGGCACTATTTCATTAGTAACTTCTTACTAATTCAGATTGAGAGAGTGGGGAAAGTGTTGAAAAAATGTTCTTTAATATATTTTTTCAAACTGATGAGAAATTCAAAGCAAAATTACATTATAACTGGAGACTTTGTAAAAAGATGAATTTAAATAATAATGATATGAAGCCATATTCTCTTGGGAGTCAGTCTCATCATCCTGGCGTTGATAGGTGGAGAAGGAAGTAATACCGGGTGAAATACCTAGGGTGAAATCCCGGTGTGAAATCTTGGAACATCAAACTCCCTCGTCCGGCTTGGATGTTTCCGATGTACCGGCATTCTGATGCCAGACTGCCTTGCTTATTCCGAAAACGTTCTCTTCGAGGTCGAAAGTAGGACATTACAATGCAATCTATGTTACTCGTAGAACGAGAAAAAGATAGGGGGTAGGGGGTGAGATGCCCCTATAAATATTTATATAAGAGGTACAGTTTCGTCGAAACAGTTTGTCGTAATCTTTTCTGGACTCGAAACATCGTATATGCACATTGCACAATGCACATGTTCAATTTTATTCACATACGTACAATTTTATAATAGAGAAGCAATGAAATGAGTACCAATGAAGTCGATTGTACGCAAGGGTTGTAATTCATGTTCTGGCTGTTCGCCCGCTAAGTCACAAATTTCTATAGGAAAGAGGAAAAAATAGAGTACTGTTCTAAAGAAATCTCTTTTCTGATCAAAAACATGCAATTATGGGCTTATTGTTATTATTATAAAAATGTGCCAATCTAAAAATTGAATTTTGCTGAGAGAGGGTAAAAAATGAAGTGGTCGTTTAGGGGATGGTGGTAACCGTGGTGAACTCACCCTATTTCAGAAAAGAATTTTAACCTATCTTCATTCTCTGCATACCTTCTGTTCGCGACAAAACCACAAGCGTGACACTAATACATTGCCATCGCTCATAAAAAAAGACTATAAAGTCCTGTCGTGCGATGCAGCGCAGTATACGAGCATCGTTAACTCGCGAATCAAGAGGATGTCTTTTTTGTTGAACCCCAAGAGCAAATGGGAATGCGAGATAGTTGACACCTAGAAAATAATGGCAGTTACATACGAAATGAGGAACGTGTAAAAAAATTCAAGAAAGTAGAGATTGCAGAAATAATAGCTGGTACTTTACACTGAAAAAAGAAACAGAAAAAAAAATCATTGTTAAATTTTGAGTAAAACAGGTCTCCTAACTGCTACCTTTATATTTTAAATAATAATAAATGATATTAAGTTTCTTAAATTTAATAAGCTTAAATCTAAGATATTTTTATCATATAAATTATGGCTTTGAAATTGAGACTGAATTGCAGACGGTCAAAGTTAGAAGTAAAAATTCAATATCGTAATGGAAAGAACGTATCGGTCGCAAAAGAACTGCTTCGACGAAAATTAATTAAACTAATGAAGTGCCTTGTACTCGCACTGGCTCACCGCAGTAGTAGTCAGTTTCGATCACGATTCTCAAAACTCTTCGTATGGAAAAGTAGTAGAGAAAGAAAGAGAAATATAAAGAGATCGTTTGATTATTAACGGCGGTAATTCAGTTTTATCGACAATTGGCACTCGAGGCACCATTGCCTACCAACCCCCTCGAGTAATCTGCGCACGAGTAATATCCTGAAATATTAAACGACCTATCCACCCACACACAAGCTTTTTTGCACCTAAATCCTTTGGGCTGACTTAGAAAACCAGGTATGAAGATAAAAGGAATTAAAATTAAAAATTCAGTGGTCAAATCTGATTAATTGAACTATATATTTTCACTGTTACATTTTTAAATAAATGTTTGATTTGGTGAACTTAATGTTCAACTTAAATATATTGTATAACATTTATAACAAAAACGAGTAATTTTTTACCTCTAATTTATTTTTCTTGTGGAATAAAGTGGTCTCTGAAAGTCGAGTAAAATGACTGGGTCTGCATAGTCTTTATTTATGCATAATCACCCGCATTTTCCCTGGAAACAGAGACTCTTGAGTATAAAAAGAGGAGCACAGTAACAATTTGTCTAGAATCGGTTTTCCTGGTCCGGGGGTAAATGTGATAGCCATAGAGGGGCACTAGTATGATAATTAACCGCTTTGCAAATACGGTTGGCTTTGGTACATTCCGCATAAGCCAAAACTCTCTCTCAATGCAGAATGCATCGGTTCAAAGTAAAGCAAATACAGAAAGAGACAGAGAGAGAGAGACCAAATAGAGTTTGACTATAACATTCAGTTCAATTCGGAATTCCTAGGTTTAGTAACTGATATTAAATTTCACGAAAGGATATTCTCGTTTAATTGCATATCAATCATATCCTTCTATTCAATAAAAATAATTTATATTTAAACTAAAACTCGTATTAACTTCCTGTTTTTATTAACTGATATTAAATCAATCCTATCTTTGAAAACTGATATAAATTCAGAATTTGATTACAATAAATCTAACAGTGTAATTTACTTGGATTCAGTTGATATGTATTTCTTTTTTTATTCTTTTAGAAGGACTTACGTCCCAGGATGCTTAATGAAACTCTAAAATAACTATAAAACACGTTTGCTCTCTCGTGCAGAAATAATTTAAATTAAAATGCATGTCTCTAGAGGAAAAAGCGCCAAAGTCAAAGGAACTTTAATGCCATGTGCAGACTTACAAATATGGAATTAATAATATTCAAAATACCAGAGTGGTTTTTTACTTCTTTTACTTTATAATTTATCTTTTGGTTTCTTTTACGACCCCAAATGTTTAATTAAATTGTAAAAAAGCACTTACCTTAGTTATCTTCTATCGCTGTCAGTTTAAATAAATATAAACTTACAATTTCTAATTCAAGCATCTTACAAGATACATACGCAGAAATTTCTATAAAAAGATTACCATAGGTTTTTTTTCAATTAAAAAACAATTTGAAATCGAGCTTGAATAATCATAGACATCATAATAATTGATATGAGAATATAATTTGTTGGAATTCGATGAAATGTTCCTTTAACTTCATTAAAATAAGCCATACTTCATCAATAATATAGTTATTCGAGTAGACTAACTAATTATTCTCATATTGAATCCATCCAAGTTATTTAATTTAAAACTCTGATATCTATATATTAAACCTCTTTGGTATTCAAATATAAGCACTCATCTACAATTTATAGGATTTCGAAGACAATTGGAACGTAGGGATGAATAAGGAATTAAAAGACAGAGAATTTGCACAAAAATGTTAATATAATAATAACAATAATATATAACTTATATGCATGTATACATGATTCTTATTACAACAATTTCTTAGTTTTCTGCCTAGCCTACCCAAATCCCATAATTAAACAGGGAATAAGAAAAAAGCGTGTCCCGACCGCTGGAGTTCAACTTTCGATTCACCTTTATTGTAACATAATATAATATATAATATAATATGTATATATTAACATTTTCCTTGAAATCGGTATATGTATAAGGTTACCTAAAGCAGTTTTACAAAACGTCGGACTTTTTACCGCTTCTGAAATGACGAGCATGGTTTTCCTCCACCTTAATCTATATATTTAAATTCAACAAAAAAAAAAAAAAACAATAAATAAATAAAAAATGGACACAAGACTTTTCAACTTAACATAAATCTCTATTCCAAAGAGTTGCGTACAATTTCACCAAGTTTGCACAAGCAAAGATTTTATCCAGTAAATTTTGCTACTTTCGCTTAAACCCTCTTTTTTGCGCTATAAAAGTTTTTCTTTTCGATATTGCTTGGAATCGATGTGAAAAGTGGAAAGAGGGAAAACCAAAGTTCGCCACGGGCGACTAAAAGTCTAGTTGTGGCGCTGCTTTACCAACTTTTCTTAACGAAACTATACAAAGTATCGAATTCTTTCTCTCTTGCGCGCTTCGAATATTTGATATAAACGTGGAAGAAGACTTACAATTTGATGATACGATTTGTTTCTTTTTCTCGCGATCAATTTGTCACCTACAACTTTCTATAGCAGAGAAAAAAGACTTCCAAAAGTTATTCTGCAATTATAATATTAATAAATTTTCTAGATTTTTTTCGCGAAGTGTATGCACAAAAAAAATGCTGATTTCAATTGATAAAATCCAATCGACATCAGTCATGAGTATTATTTTACAAGTGCGAACAGTGATTGAAAAAATATTTTATGCTTTATAATCGATACTTGATAAATACGGCAGTTTCGCTGACAAATTGTGCCGCTTGGCATTGGCGAATCACACAAAAGCGAAGCGAACGACGAACCAGGGATTTTTCGGATTTAAACAGCCTCGATTATTATTCTCTCCTGTCTGGTTTATAAACAAACATGTCGGCGAAACGTTCAATGGGTTGTCGAGGGGAGATTTGAATGCGAATGCAAAAGCCTGTCCCTTACCGCAACCCAACCGAACTACGAGTACAAAAACCGAATCAAAAACTTGCGATGAAAATTGTTAAAGCTAATCCCATTTTCATTGGAAAATATTTTCCCACGAAAACGAAAAGTCATCCATTGTTTCACTTCACTGTCATAATTTAATCTAAATCTATCTTAGTCGACCAGTTATCTACTTTATATCTCATAAAACAGATTCTAGGACTTGAGCTTAACCGTAGCTAAACAATATTTTTCTTGATAAAAAGATTTTGCATTTTTATTGAAATTCGGCAAAAGTCTTCTCCGAAAAATCCAAAGTTCTTTGAGAATCGACACCCAAGGAAATTGAAGTCAAGGAATTGATATTTAAAATATTTAAATTAGTCCAATTTTAGCACTAATTAGTCTTATTTGCATAAAAATGAGTCGAACTTGACCACTAAAGGTTTAAAGACCGAATTCAACTATTGAAACTAAATAAAACAGTTCCTTGGGTAGAAAGATTCAGCCGACAAATTCAGTTTTCTCAAATTGAAATCTTCAGTCTCTCCGGCAGTATCGAAGGTCACCTCTCAAGGGAAAACGAGACGCGAAGGTCGACGCGTGAAGGAAAACACGTTTGGAAAATGGTCCCGCCAAACGCAACTTTCCCCACGAGTTGCAGTTACGGTTTATGGTTGCTTGGAAAGTGATAGTAGCTTTCGGTCGAAGTGCATTCTCGCAGGACGAGAAGATACTTTGGTCGTAGAAACGACCAAAGGATCTTCGAAGAAACTATGGACGTAGTTCGCGAGAAAGTACATACAAGTCTGAAAAAGAGTTGAAATTTTACGAGCCCCTCGCGAGGGGACCTAGTCTACGAGCGTAAAGACGTTTTACTACTTCAAGATGAAAGTTTCATTTTGTTAGGTTCTGAGGATGGGTGGGTCGACTCGAAAGCTCTCTAGCAAGAGGTGACTTTACTCGACACGAGCCGAGACGTGCCACAATCTAACGGATGGATTGGCTGCACTACTTTTAAACCAGGTCTGGATGACTTCCTGAAATAGCGATTCCTTGGACGGATCGAGAGTGTGCTTGAAAAAGGAATTACGATATTGTCCGACTTCGATTCGTGGTTGTAGAAGCTTATTTTTTAAATTAGAGAGATTCACTCGATCCTAGTTACGAAACTAGTTATAAGCGTTGTTGTCGATGCTGGTCCTTACAAAACGGTTTACACAGTGTGTATGTAAACGGATTTCGATTTTAGCCCATAAGCTGTGCTTTGACATAATTGGTCAAACCCTTTTGATTCTAAAGTTTGAAATATCTCTCAGTTAATTACAAATACTCATTTCAGTCAAATCGCAAGGTTCTAAGTATAATAGAACGCTCAATGCTAAATATTTTTATGATCACATTCTCAGGATTTTCTAAAAAAAAAAAGAATAAAAAAAACTTGATCTGCTTTCGGTTTCAATCAGTAGAGGGAAAAATTTAACGTAGTTCTCAAGTGTCTCTATCTAGAGATGAGTAGGCAAAGGGAATTGGTGTTATCGATTAGTCTGAAAAGATATTTCTAGATGAGAGACTTGTTTCAAGATATAGCAGGTGCCGAGCGATCGTTGGTCTTGGTTTTTCTCAGCTTGACTGTCGAAAACGCGTTGTTCCTGAAAGAAACCCAGGTTAGTAAATGAGTATAGCCCGAGGTGCGTCACACTCGAAAAGAAAAGTCGAAGAAAAAGCGACACGTGTCCGACCGTTACAACGCCGGAAGAGACGAGCGGAACCAACAAAACGAAAACGAAAAAGAATGGTTGAACGCAACTAAGGAACGAAATGAGTAAACAGAGGCAGTAGTAAACAGAGCCAGTATCCTGGGACGCATGTGTACTTTCATTCTATGTTGTCCCAGAACCATAAGCACAATTTACTTTAGCAAACTCCAAGTTCGTTACTATCGTAAAACTTTTCACGTCTGGACTGAACTGATATTTCTTGGGAGAATAATATGGAAAACAATACCGTATATTTCCACACAACAAGCAATCGAGTCTATCTATTACAATATCTAAGCTTATGAAAACGAGAACAATTGAAAGTATGTAATCTGCGGAAGAAGCATTCTATCAAAATGTAACATTAAGGCTTTCTGGCAGCAGTAGCAACTCGCCATAAAAAAAGAAGAGCTAAATTAAATAGCACCGTGATCTTGTCACTCTACTTAAGAATAAGGAACATTGTTTTTCAAGACATTTTCAAAACATTATCAAGCAGAATCAGCACAAGGGAAATTTAATTTAATTCCTGGCACAATAATTCTAAAATTCTTATAAATTATCCAAAGGAAAAGTTCTACATCTTCCAATGTTCTTACTTTTCTTAAGCATCAGCGCAAACAGATAACTACTTCCAGCAGCTGCAATAAAATTGTATTCCCTCCGCTGATTGTGATTCAAAAAAAAAAAAACTAAAGCTAAACATAAAACGTCAAAGAGTCAAAAAATAAATCGCAAGAAACATAAAAACTTAAATAAAGGAGTTCCAAAGTCCAGTGTTTACTTCTTCTTTTTCTTCTTGTTCACCGAAGGATCGACTCCCCACAAATCGTACCATGGCCCACAAGTATTTTTTTCTCTCTCTCTGTCTCTGTCCCTGCCCCTCTCTCGATCACTGTCTCTCCTAAGTTTTGTCCTTGGCAGTAGAGTTTTCTCCGTAACCTGATCTTTAACAACAATACAACTGTAAGTTGACTCTTCATCTGAAGCTTCCGTCTCAGTAAAATTCTGAATGAGTCCATCATCATCATCCCCATAAGTCTTCTTCCTTCGCTCGTTTCGTTTAGCTTCGTTATTTTTCTTCAATTCAGTGACAATCAAATGTCGTTTAGCTTCCAAGCTACGTTTCCTTTCATTCTCAAGAATAGCCTTCCGAGATACATTGCCAACAAAGTAAGACCTTTCTTCTTGTCTCTGTCGATATTCAGATCTTTCTACAACTTTAGGTCTTTCAGCCGGGGTCGGAAAGTCTTGAAAATAATCAGTTTTCTCAGGAACATGCATTCGTTCAGCAGGTTTAGGTTCACTGATACATCTCTCGTTGGTGATTGTAGAATCACTGTTCTTCTTCTCCAAGCTACGATGAGTTTGTGGACTTCCTTCGTAGCTAGACTTCCTAGATGACTCATTTGTCTGATTCTTCTCATCCTTTACCTCCTTTTTTATCATTTGAGGTATGTCCACTAAAGACCTATGTTGCCAGAGGGCCATGCCCTCGAGAACCTCCGAGTCGCGCCTGAATCTCCAAAAGGACTTTGTTCTCTTCACAAGCTTGGGACTCTTCGCGTCCGTGTCGAAGATCCTACCAGTTTGAATCAAATGTCCCATAGCTGTGCTCTGCCTCGGAAGAAGAGGTTTCCTCTCATTCTTCAAAGTATTATTATTCGTGTCGTTCCTCTCCAAAGTGTTTTTCTCAGGTCTTGAGGGGCTATGCGAATCTCGAAATGCCTGACGTTCAATTATTTTGTTCCTTTCCAACTTGGTCTCGAAGTTGGATTCATAACCACGGTCTTTATCAATAGGGACGTCACGGATGAATCTGCCGGTCTCTCCGTAAATTTCTTCTTTCTCTGAGTACCGGCGTTCCCGAAAATTCCGCTCATCAGTTGGTCTCTCCGGAGCTTCTACAGAAGGTGGTCTCGGTCTTTCAAATCGACGACTTGATATCCGCTCAACATTTCGATTCTTTTCAGGATTTTTTTCAAAGTCTCTCTCCCTCTCGTAACCTAAAGTAGCAGATTTTTCAAAGTAGTCCCTCTCATATCTCTGAGTTTGAGGTTTTCTTTCTCTATCGTTCAAGTTTTCGTAATTATTCTGCTGTTTCGGATGTTGCTGTTGTTGTTGTTGCTGATGTTGTTGATGTTTCTCGTCCCTGCGTTCTTGGTTTTTATATTCACTTCTTCTTTCGATAAACTTTGGCGGACTATGTTCTCTCGCATACTTCTGCGCCGTCTGCTCTAATTTTTGCGCAATGTGTTCGACCTTTCGGCCTGCTTCAGGAATTGTAATAGTACTTTCATCGTCAGAATTAGAAGACGCTGAGCTGATAGAACTCTTCTCGTTGTTGTATTTTGGCTCCTCTCTTTCTGAACGATATCCTCGACGAGAAGTCTGATCCTCGCTGTTCTCTCTGTAGTACTTTTTGTTCTCGTACTTCACAGAGTATTCCATAGTTCCGTACGTCTCTTCTTCCTCAATTTCCACATCGTCCTCGCTTTCAACTTTAGACGGTTCTCTCTCCTCATGCCGACTGTTGAAACTTCTCATCTTACCCTCTCTGGAAAATTTGCTTCTGTTGTTTGGATTCGGACGGCAATTCTCCATCTCTTGCTTCTTTAATTTTTCTTTCTTCTCCTTCTTCGGTGATCCGTTTTCCCTGTTGACGAACTCGCGGTCATCTGTCTCGTGTCGTCTGCTTTTTCCAGAAGAATATCTTCCAGGTTCGGTTTTTTCGCTATCCTGGACGTTCGAGTTGGCCCAAATGTCCATCGCGGCCCTGTAAAGATGCCAGCTCTTCTCGTCCCTTGGGATAGACTTCCAGGAATCATTCTCCCAGTCCTTTTGGCTGCTTGGCGTCTTTTCGTCCCTCTGAGGTTGTTGCTGTTGTTGCTTCTTGGGTCGGTCAGCTTCTCGCGGCTTTCTGCGTCGCAGTCTGTTTTGGGGTCGGGTTTGTGAACGAAGAGAAAAGAAAAGAAAAAAAAGAACAAAACGGAAGACTGCAGTGCCAAGAGACCAAGAGCCAGTAGATACGGATCTCCTACGTGCCAAGTCAGGACGGGGATGATCGGATCAGTCAGGTAGGGTTCGGTTTTTGGGAGCCCAAAACAAGTTAGGGATGAAAGGCTAAGGATAAGGGGGAAGGGGCCACCACCGTCGCGTTTAATTCCATCGATCGTAGTAACGCATGCGGAATCTACAAGAATGAGAAAAAAAGAACGTAATCTAAAAATAAGCCCATCCTTCTCTGAATTTGAGAACGAGAGATCCCTCGATTCGAAAGAGTTCAAATCAATAAAATTAAATTGAATCTTTTCATACAAGGAATTTGAAAAAATTTCTTACTTTAATTATGTACTCTCGAAATTTTTATAAGTTGAAATTCACGATTATTCTCTTCATAGAGATGGTGAAAGATGTTTGGATACATATAGAGAAGAATTAGGGATACAACATCCAAATAATTTACCGATATTTTAACTTTTATTTAGAAATTAATTTTCTTAATGAAAAATCAAAGGTACCTCTTTGAACTCAGAACTGAAACACGAACTGGGCCTGGGGCGACTTAGCAATATTGTACAAAGCATCATGCCGATCATTTCGTTAGATTATAAGGTGAAGCGTTCTACTTGGATAATTTGGCGAGAAATATTGGTAAGTAAACTGGCGTTTGAAATTAAAATCTCGAACACTATACGAGTGCTCGCGATAGAAAAATGTTATAGCTCACCTCATGGCCTCGTCGTCACTGTAGTCGATATCCGGCTGAACCGGAGGCTCGTTGGAAAATCCACTATCGTTACTACTGTGGAGTGAAGTAACGGCTTGAGGAGGTGGAACTGGAGGCACTGGGGGCTGCACTCTGCGGCCTCCAGCTAAAACTGTCGGCAAAGTACCGGATGGACGGATCTGTGGGGAAAAGGGCATTTTAGTCTTCTGGACATTTACGATAATATTCTGGATTTCAATTCGAAATGCAGAAGGAGAAAGAAAATACTGTAGAAAAAGGAGTGATTCTTTTACATTTTTTGATGTTTAAAATTCAAGAAAAAAGCTATATTTTCTAGTAAAATAAGAAATCTTCTTTTACGAGGATACAAAATAGGTAATAATCTTACTGCTTTTTGCTGCCGAGCTGATGGAGTCGCAATATTATGAGAGCTATTGCTTTTTGGCACGTTGGTCGGAGTTCCGTTGCCATTGCTGTTAGTTCCATGAACAGAAGACAAATCATCATTATTTGGCATTGGTGGGCGAGAGGGTGGCGGTTTACATGGTGGTACTACTCTCGGTTCTGGAGTTCTTCCATTATTCGAACTGTGATTTGGTGATCTAGTAAAATAAAGAAGACGACATTTTTAGAATACTCTGAAATTACTGGTATATTATTTTTATTGGCATAGTCCTCAATTATCTCGTATTTAAGTAAAGTGAATTTTCATGGGCCATAAAGTGCGAATAACAGTAGTAGACTGTGAATCACTAAACCTTCAGAACATTTATGGGAATTTCGACATTAAAGGAGATCGTTTCGATCATTACTCTAGATTACATCGAATGCAACCACCTCACGCACTGACGTTTATTTCAGCAGCAAGATGGCACAGGTTTAAGTGCCTATTGCAATCTGTGGGCAGTGGAAATGTACGATCGATAGTGCTCAACCAAGAGAGCTCTCAAAATTATATAAAAAAGAACATTTTGTATGAGATTGAAAACTATTTTTATGTTGACTTGTTTTATAGAAAAATATCATTTTTTCTTTAATATTCGACCAAGGAAATAAACTCAAAAGAAAAATGTTTCTAATCTCATATCTAAATTTAACTATAAAAAATCTAATCCAATTTTATGAATCAGGACTAACGTTACCAAACTGGTACCAACTTTACGACTCACCCTAAACTTTCGTCGATCATGACTTCGGTGTAAGCCAGAGGAAACCATCCCGAACTTTGGGTGCGAAGATTCTCTCCAAACTGCCAACCTTTCTGTCTATCGCCTAAGGAAAAAGTAAAAATCACGTAGTCTATAAATATAAAAAAGAAATTTTTTTTTCGAATATTCATGAAGTAGGAGAATATTATTCAGATTTTAATGAGAAATTAGTAAAATGAATCCAATTACAGGGTTACTAAAGAGACTTAAACTCAGAAGGAGCTAAGAATAATTGTTTTAATAGCCAAGAATTGTGTAACAGAGGGAAAAAGGAGAAGAGTCTAGAAAGTTACCCATCAGGGAGATGAGATCTCCTTCTAAAAAGCTGAGTTGATTTTCTCCAGAGCTGAGATAGGCGAAGAGTGCCCTGGCTAGATGAGCATCACCCCATCCTCCAGCTACTACTCCTGTACTCATAACCCCGCCACTGTTGCGGGAAGCCGGAGCCATGGATCTCGGTCGTGGAGGTGTTTCCGGAACCTCTGTGGAAACAGAAGCCTTGTAAATGGTCGGATTCACCTCGATGCCCTTTTCAAGTTTAAAACAAACAGTTCCTACAAACTGAATCGTGTTGCGTCTACGACCCTATGATAACAATGATTAATCCTTTCAGTTTATTTTGTAAACATAAATGTGAACCTTATCTCATAATTTTCGAAAAAGTTGACAACTGACCACAGTCCACATTTTTACATTCTCATCAGAGAATGTATTATTTCTTTTTCAATTTCAGATATAATTATTCCAATTTAAAACTTACCCTTTCTAATAGAACAAATCCATCATTAAATTCTAAATTCATTTTTTCTTTAAACCAACATCGAAATTCATAAAGAAAAATAATCTTTGGTGAGAGACGAAACAAACTATCAAAGTGATGAAAAATTGGATCCGAAAAAAAAATATTACTCTTTTTGAAATGATGAAACAAGGCCTCAATTTGAAACACTTGTCTTTCAAAGATTCCAATCAGTATACCGGTAAGTGCCGGTGATTAAATTGCAATAGCTGGCGAATGAAGTGGAAAAATTGGAAATTCTAGTATAGAGTAGTGGCAGCAGAACAAACAACGAGAACGATACTAGATATCCAAACTCGGTGCTCTTCAACTGTTTCGCGAGCACTTCTGCATTCGATCGGTCCAGCGCTTCGTTATATTTAGCTCATCTACCTGCCATTGGAAACGCAACTCGTAATTCATTCCTATCACATGCATATTCACATTTCTGCTATTCGTATACAACGATTGTAAAAAGTGAGATTAGTATTCAAACCGATGTAGGTTTGAATTTGAAATAGTAAAATAAGAACAATAATTATTACAGATCCTCGAAGCCAATGAAACCCTTAATTAACCACAATTTGTATTCAATTTTCGAACCTGGTCCAAGTGATAGAGACGACGCGTGAAGATTCGCTTCAGATCGTGCCCTAGACAATGCTGGTGGTAGATGCGGTGCTCCACTTTGATGCATTAAAGTTGAGTTTCCAGTTGTTGGTCCCAATCGAAGTTCCAAACACGAACTGTCCATGCTCCTTGTCTTTCTCAACTGAGAATTCATTGTCAATTCAGAACCTCCATTTTCTTCATCGTCTGGCCAGAAGGACACTTGCTGAAATGTTACAAACAATTTCGAAATTAAATTCTTCTTGAAGATCCTCAATAATTGACTTATTGAACTCAAATTGATTTTGCAAAAATTATTAAGGTGTTTAGTTTGTAACAGTTGATTAAATTATCACTTCTTATCAACCTTGTACTCAAATACAAGTGTTCTTTTCTTTCTTGTTAGGAGAGGAATTATTTTTAGAAAGAATAGGAAAGGAAAGATCGAATAAATATTTTAACACCCACACTTACCCTTAATCTTGAAGCGAACATATCCTCAACAGACTGTGGCAGGTACTCTCTTGTGGCTGCCACTTCACGCCACTCATCGACAGAGGGATGAAGAGCAGCCAAAGCCACTTCATGAAAACTCGCATAGTGCTTTGCCAAGGAGCATTGTCGCTCCAGAACGAAGCCGTACCTTCTTCTCTCTTGGGTCATCGCCTACAAGTTAAATGGAATTAAAGTATACTTCACACTTCAAATTTTACCAAAAAATTCAATATTTTTAATGAACCAAATAGTGTTCTGAGTGACATATTTTATGAGATAAGACGATCTGCTCAGCGAACAACTCACATTCTTCAAGCTCTGTTCACAGAAGGCATCAAGCTTTGACTTTTCCTCTTCAAGAATTTGCATGTTTTTCAACTCTTTGTCCATGGCAAGTCCACTTTTGCTAGCACCTCTTGACTTCTTTCTCTGCTTCTTCATCGTTGCAGCGGCCTTGCTATAAGTCTCGGATCTTGTCTTATGTTGCTGAAGAAACTTCTTCTGTTCGCTCTGTACAAATTTGACACCATTGTGAGAAAAGGTCTCAATGAGAATTTCGGATCTACTTTACTGGCTTGCAAACACTCACCTGAACAACTTTAGTGTCTTTCTCCAAATTAGTCTCGAGTGGCACTAACAGATCGACGTAGAACGCTTTCAACTGGAACAAATGAACATTTCCTCAAATTAAAAAAAAATATATATTATTTAGATGTACATAGAACTTGTAAATATTAAAATATGACCAGTGTTCAAGTTTCTGAAACTCTTGGCTTAAAAGTTTTTCAGGTTTTTGTAACTACAATACGGATTTCAATTACATTTCTATAACAATACTCAGGTAGTATGAACCTGGTAAAAGCGTCGATGAACTTCGTCGAGAAAACCATAAAATTACCATGATGATAAACTCACTTTATCATTATTACACTTAACTATCGTATTTAATAACTTTCCATCGAAATGAAGGTACTTTGTTAACAACTTCGTTGGATAGCCACAAAAATTTAATGATGGAGTTTCTAAATGAAGGGATCTTAATGGCATCATATTCTATTCCATAAAGACAAGAATAATTTTCACTGTGTATTCAGAACTAGATTATGCAAAATCTTATAGGATTTAATTGTGAATTTAACTTTTCCATTAATTTAATTTCTTACAAAAATTTGTATTTATCCTAGTTTTTATTAGATTTAAAAAACATGGGATTAAATCTTCAATAATTCGAATTCTAGAATTTCTACTCCTAGTTATTTCAGAATCTGGCATTCATTCTCACAAGTATCACACCCTTTGAATTAAAAAACTTTGATGTTAAGAACCCTCTTTTAATTACATTCTGTTACAAGGATACGAGCCCTTCAAAGAGCGAACTCATGCACTCTACTCTTCATCATAATATACTGACCTACTTTTGGTATAATTGCTCCCTTTACAAAATAAACATATACATACCAATGCAGGTCCGTTACAGAAATTTGAAGATTTTTAACTAGAAATTTTATTAAATAAAATATTCTTCTAATCATGGCCACGAGAATTACACAGGTAAATCCAATAAACTCTCGGTATTCTGAACGTTTCATACGCATTGCACAAATGCACATGTGATAGATCAACAAATATAGATAGAACACAAATATCCATCTCTCGCCATTGCCAATAAAATTCCCAAATCCATCCGGTGACGTGTGAGTTGTTGAAACTCACATGTTCCTTTTCATCCCCCTTCCGCTTTAATAAACGCTGATTAGAGTTGGAATTTCGTACCTTATGGTTCTCGTCTGTATTTGAACTCGTTTCATTCGTTTCACCGCGAAACGCGATTACAGAGTCAGCCCCTTCAAAATCGAACGAGTCGGCTGAAAAATGAACGGACATCGAAGAGAGTATAAAGAATTAAAAGGATGGTATAACAAGGCTAACAAGCATTTTTTTGCAGATCTCGTTGCACCAAATCTCGAAAGCTCGCGAATTTTATTAAACTTCCGAATCTCCCCCCTTTTAATTCATCTTCAACCAGAATATTCAAATATCATGAGATCATCCCAGACGCAGAGTTACACACTTTTTTTTTCGATAGTAGATGGCTTTATTATTTCCGGTTCTTTCCTCGCAGATAATCCCGATGTCTTCGTTCTTTTTTTTCGAGATATTTCAACTCGATAGATTTATGGCACATAAAACTTGTCACAATGTCATGTTTTTTCATGTTTAGTGAGTTAGAGGTGAAAAAAATCGAAAAACGATATTTGCTGCAGATATTTTTAGTTTGAAAACTCGATTTTTATAGACAATAAAAAAATCGTTATATTTTGATGACACTGAATTTCTCATAAAATTCTGACGGATAATTTTTTTGGTTGTTTATTGATCCAGCAATTCTTTAAAGAAATTTAGGGTCAAATGAGGGACGGGATTAAAAGTGTCTCTCATATCATTCACATTATAATTTATAATTATACATTAAGCTTTTATTCGAAACAAAAAGCTCTCAATGTCACGAATCGTCTGCAAGGCAAAATCCTGCGAATATACAAGATGTTTCAAGTTTTATCTGCATGAAATAAATACATAAACCACTGTAAGAAGAAATGGGATTATTTCAGTTACCCTGTATCTTTACTACACGTCTCTTTCTTTCTCTCCCTTCGCAGTTTCCCCTCTGATCCTGTGTAAATTTGAACGAACTGAAAGCTCGACTAGTGCTTCAACATTCCCTTTTTATTTATTTTGAAGCAGCAAGTTGTATGTGTACAACTCGTCTAGCTAGAATACTCAGAATCCAGCGCGGTAATGTTGAACGACCACAGAAGATTTCCGAGGTTTCGCCCTTTGACCTCCCTTCTCTCTCTTGTTTATCTCATTTTCACCTCTCATCCTTACCCACGGATCTCTTTCACTTGAAATATACCTATTTAGCATCAGGATTTCGCAATTCAGCACCCAGAAACCTTAGAATTCCGCTAAAACCAGTGGATGCATTTAATTGGATTATCATGAACTAAGGACCCACAATCTACACCTATTTCTTTTAAACAAAAAGAAGTAAAAAAATTTCTTGGAAAACTGGCTTCCTTCCAAGAAAAAAGTGACAAAGAAATCCCGAGAGCGATATAAAAAGCTACTATGGATATCGCATCCAGCGGAAAATATCGACTTATCATTAATTCATGGACGCAAAAGCTTCTTACGAAGCAACCACCGAGAAACAGGAAGCAATGGAGAAACTAAAGTTAAAAGAAAGAGATTTAAAGATTTCTTCTTTCTTTTCTTGTAAATTCTGTTTGTAAATAAAATTGTTTCTGAATGCAACAATTCAAGAGTTAACCTTTGGACAAATTTTATTTTCTACAATAACCTTGTTTCGCGATTACAAGATTGCTTAAATTTTCCATAATTAAAATTTAATATTCGAAGCTTTTATATTATAATAAAATGAATTGTGAGACTTAAATTTATCAAATAAAATAAAAAATACTATATCATGGCAAATGTATAAGCGTACTTGGTTTTGAGCTGCTTTGATCCATTAATTATTTGCTTTGTTTTGTTTGATTCTTTTTTGCAATTCGGTACCAGGGACTTTTTAATTGACTACAGTGGTGAGTTAATTAAAGAGTGATACCAACGCTCCATAGAGATTATATGAAGGTTATTCAGTGCTGTTCTTTGATGCGAGGGAAATATAATTAAATCCAATTGAAGTAGAATTTACTGCCAAAAGTTTAATCACAGTAATAATCATATTTGAATCAACAACTCTTCATTCTTAAAAAAAGAGCACTCGATAGTAAAAAGCAAAAAATTTTCAAATCATAAATTAAAAATTTAATTTAAGATAAACATTTTTTATTTTGACTCTTTTTAATTTTCAAAACACTCGTTTAGACTCATGTTGTGACTCTTGTTTCATTGCCAAGATTTTTCCTATACATTGCTCTTTTTTACTGCATTTTTTCTTATCCTGTCTCTGCACTTTCTAATAAAGGTCGTACGAAAGAAGCGGTTGCCAGGATTAATCCCTTGGAGTCATAATACTTAAAAACTCGTATTATTTTATCTACTTTGCAAGGGTAGGGACTCTGAGTTAGCTTCACGCTATATAGCGCGTCGGATCTCTCGTTTTATCTCGTGAGTTAACAAAAGAGATCTAATCGCTATACAATAGGATAAATGCTAACTTAGAGTCCTTTCCCAGGAGGAAATAAACGACAATTCATGCTAAACTTGATCCCAAGATCAAACAAAATGCTCCTAAGACAAGAGCCTTATAAGGTTTTTTTTTTTTAAATTAAATTGCAGTCGGCGAGATGGAAGTGCGCCAAATTAGCTCAAAACTTTCAAGGTCGAGACGCTTGCTCGCGGTTCTTTTACTTCTTTCCCTAAGACCATGCCAAGCTTTGAAAATCCTACTTCAGAGGGTGGATAAATCACTTCGAGATACACGCATTAACTTTTGTAGGGAGACATGGCAGAGGGAGTCGTTCTGTTCCAGCAAATGGAATTGGCTGCAACTTAATTTACTTTAATGTTCATGAAATATTGAATTTAAAGGAAAATTCTTCAGCTTAAAGTTGCATGGCTTACTTCAAGTTCCTAGAATTAGCCAACGGGAAGTTTATAAGCGTCTTAAATGGCACTGAAAATTAATCGTCGGAAGTTCCAAGGGGTTTAAATATATATATAGATAAATATAGGTCCAATTTGAAATTTTTCGTCCAAGCGGACACACAGAGAAGTTATAAATTATTTTATTTTAAAATACTAAGGGGTAGCATTTTTTAAACTTGGCACTGGACTAAAAGATTTAATTTCGAAAGGAAAGGGTTATAAATTGTATCACTCCTTATACCTCTCTTAAAAATTGCTGATAATCCAGCGTAACAGGTTGTTCGATAGAATCTCTTTTAAATATACTGAGAAACCTATTATATCAATTTTTCCTAAAACACGTTGCAATTAGGGACAAATATTTCGTACTGAGAATTTTTACTATTTAAAATACTATATTTTAAATAAAATATATGATACTTTAATATAATCTATCTTACTTTTATATATTTCTTTCTAAAATTTATTGTTTTCAATAGTAAAAATTCTCAAATGTTCCTAAATTGCAGTACAATTTAGGAAAAATTAAGGTAGGATTCTCTATGTCAATTTCTTTTCGAAGTACACCTTCCTTAGTTTAAAATTCGAGTTACAAGACACAGTCTTTCGACTTTCCAATAGAAACTTGTTTAAATGATTTATTAACAGTAAAAATAAAAATAAATCAGGAAAACAAGCCGTAGTTTTGGATAGATCGTTATGCATTCATACTCTCCAATTACATTCCACATAAGAGCTTCTACTCTAATATTTGCCGACTTCCATCTCAATTCAGTAATATAGTAAGATATCTAGGATGCTCCTGAATCCACAGCTGCGGATAACGCATCCGTGGAAAATAAACCTCGGTTCTCGTAATCTCGCACAGTCTTGTTTGTTTCTCTTCGGAAAACAAAGTGAGGATAGCACCAAAACTTTGAGAAATGTTGAGGCGGGTGAGTTATAATAGTGAAAACATGACCGATCTAACTTGGAAATCCAGTAAAGAGTTAGAATTAAGAGAGGAGCAATAATCAAAAAAACTTAAAATCTGTAAGCATTTGAATTTAAATAGATATAACGTAAGAATCATTTTAAACTGACGGACTTAGAATAAGGAAAAAGCATGGCAAAGAAACTCTGAAATAAAAGCTAAGGAAAATCTCAGAAGAGCAACAAAAAGTAAAGTAGGCACATATACACTTATTCACATTACCTATACGAGAGTGAAGGGCAACGGAGTGCGTCTGGATGTTCTGAAACGCATGCCCGCGATTTTTCCTTATCTCTCGAATATTTATTATCCCATTTCGTGACCCAAGTAGACTCTAAAAGCTGCATTTTCAGTCCATTTTCCAGCAGCCAGTCTTTGAGTCATTCTTACGAAACCGATTTACCCCACCCACGAAACAAGGAGACGACATTTCGCTATGATTAAAAAGCCCGTAACAAAGTTTAGATTATTTATAGACCGAATCCTCCATCGCAATCGAATTCGCATAATCGTATTCAGTTGCGCGTTTCCTCGTGGAAGACTGCAGTGAGAATGCGGAAAATAAGAATGTATTGTGAGAAAGAAACGCAAAAAAATGTACATGAAATAGTGAGACGATATGAGATAACGAAACCATTGCACAGATTTTTCACTTTCGCGAAGAATGCTTATTTTCTCGAGACTACTTTAGGAAATAATATTTGGATATATTTACGACATGCATAGCTTTATCTTATATACATAGAGAGATTTCAAACATGATTACAATTAAGTACTTTAAAACTGAAATGTTGTTTATCCTGAGTGGCTCATAAATACTTGAAAATTCGTTTCAATGATTAATTGATTTATTATCACATAAAAATAAAACACAAAACACATTAATAATTCCCGGTAAAATTTAAATGCTGATATCAAATAGCAAATTATTACTCATAACAAGCAAATAAGCTTCACAGCTAATGGTTTGTTGAAATTTGAGATTTACGCAGCAATTATCATTCTATTCACTTTGTTTATTTTCATATTTTTCTCTTCATCATAAATATTTTCACTTAAACAAAAAGAGAAGAATTTACTAACATAAATTTAAATGAGCTTGAGTAGCATTTATGTATTGCAAAGTGTTATTAGAGTTATCAGGGAGAAGGCAATTTCAATCGTTGAGGTAAAAAATTCACGGTGACTTTGTGAAATGTGATGGCAAGGTGTTAAGTGGCCGAAACTCTTTTAACTTTCCAATTAATATTCCACCAGAGCAAGCGACCCCCTTCCAGTTATACTGAATTTCGTTCTCTCGTTTCGTCTCGGTTTTCACGCGGTTGCCTTTACCGACATAAATCTCCGGTCTTTTAATTGCGTTGGCGAGGTTTATTTAAATAATTGAAGCGCACTAGAGTTTATAGTGCCCAAGGCAGTAACGCGAAACTGCTGCTGCATTTGTACTAAAGACGTTCCGAGAATTTCTCAAGAAACCTCATAACTAAAATCTAGCACCGGTTCAAAAGTAAAATGTAGCGCAAATTACCTAAACCAACATTCGATCTTCAATCTGGATACTAACAATAAGTTTTAATATCTATTATCTCTCTAAATCTGAATTAGTAAGAAGTTACTAATGCAATGGTGCCGATTAGTTTACTAATTCACTTTAGTAAGCATTTTTACTATCAATTAGTTAAAAACTGTTAATTCACAGTAAAAAAATACTAATTCATTTAGTAAGAGTGACTAAATCAATTAATCACCCTTACTAAATGAATTAGTATTTTTTTACTGTGAATTAGTACACAGAAAAACACAGGGTTTCAATTTGTAGCGTCTCGTTTGTCTAAGTTCTCAAAATTGAAATTTTCAACACTGAAAAAAAGGTTTGGTCCGGACAACAAAATAATTTTGTTGGTATTTATGCAACAAAATTTTTTTGTTGACTCAACCAAATTTTTGTTGGGTCAAGAAAACGTTTTGTTAAACCAACAAAATGTTTTGTTGAACTAACAAAAATTTTTTTCAGCCAACAAAACATATTTTGTTGCACAAAATATTTTTTTCAGTGAGTAATCGTCATTAAACTACTGAAAATTTCAGTGACTTTTCACTGATTTCCAGTAGATTTTTCACTAATTAAAATCGTGAGAAAAGAGTCACTGAAAATCAGTGGAATTTGACTGGGAACCACTAAAATTTCACTGATTCAACTTTAGAGAGTGTGTAGTTTTTAACTAATTGATAGTAAAAATGCTTACTATAGTGGATTAGTAAACGAATCGGTACTATTTCATTAGTATATTCATTAGTATAGATATATGTATAGTTGTATATGTTCATTAGTATATATATTAGTATAGATATATGTATATCAAAGTATCTAAATTATACTCGTCCCATATTTAATACCAAGATATTCCTGTTTAATATAGTTTTCTCTGTGCGCTCTGGAAAAATATCTCTCTCTAAAATATAATATAAGAGTTTCATACTTACGATGTTCATTTCCTGCTCCTGAATTTCCTTGTACACCTCAACGATTCTCATCAGAGCTGATCCTGGAACAAGAAGTTAGCTCACGTTAATATGAATACAGAATGATCTAGAGGCGAATGAACCGATATCGCTCGTAAGTGAAATCGTTCCAGTTAAACCCAACCTGGTTTACGTAGATAGGGCGGGTAAAAGGGGTGGATAAAGAGGTACAGAGGAAGTAACGATGCGTTTGAAAAGTTTTGTTAGTCTTGAATAATTCAAAGGTTGAAGGCGATACTGTAATCCGGTGGAGGGGCGATGGAGGAGCAAGTAAGTCCAGTGGGAGAGCTCTTTTCGGGTGACTCTCAAAACTTCCCATAGACGTGGCCTACCATATGGCAAAAAAAACAAACAAAACTCGTTCGATCGCGAAAGAGAAAGAAAAAGGAAGGATTCGGGTGTCCTGTAGAAGTTGGAAAAGTTTCCCCGACAGTGAAGCGACCAAGCGTGGAGGGAACTTCTTCGATTTCCTTGGAACTCACTATCGACGTTGAAATCCTGCACTTCCGATCGGCAGAATCCCGTGGAAAAAGGAAAAATGAGGAAAAGTGGTTCCCGAAGAAGAAAAATGCATGGAGGTTACGCCAGATCAACGCTAAAGATCAACATAGCAAGCGCACTTTCCCGATTCAAACATTTACTGCTTTCCAAGTAGTATAAATGCCTGTTTGGTCAGACGTTAAAGCGGCGCGGATATTTATTATTAAATTTATTGCAGTATATTTCTTGCATGTTTTAAATTAAGTATCATATAATTTATAAATGATTATACACACAAGATTTTGATTTTAAGATAATATAAAAAATATAAAATTTAAATCCTCTCGTTGAAAATCTATTTAAGAATAATAAAATGTTGAAATGGGCAATTGAGAAATAGAGAAGGTTATATCAACAGAGTTCATTTGCGTTTATCGCTGAATTTATCATTTTCTACCGTCAAGTTTAATGGGTAGATTCGCCATAAAGCTGAAAAACACTTTTCTTGGTGTAATCGCTTCAGTGTGAACAATGTAACGGTCTTTACTCCCAAAGGTATAGGTCTATAAAAAATTTCTTATTCATGATCTCACTTATCCCTAGGGACATCTGCCTCTTCGCATCTTCATCACAAAAGACAATCTAGTATAAAACTCGAAGTTCCTATCAAGTCTTACATGAAACTCTTTAAATTCAAGTAGAATTATTTCGCATTTGTAGATAACTCTCTATATCTTATGTATTTTTTATTCAAAGAATCGAAGTCAAACACGGAGAAAAATGGATATTCAAGCTTAATATCAGGGTGGCCACAAGATTCAATTTTCCAATTTCCCTGACATTTCCCTGACTTTTCCCTGACTTTAAGACAAATTTCCCTGACAGAAAAGTATTAAAAATGTGAATAAATTTTCAATAATAATTGCTATTGAAATTTTTCAAAAATATAGCGTAAGATAACTTTAAATGTTTTGAAACTCAATGAAATCTTTTTAAATTCCCTAAAATGCATTACAATCTCTAAAAAAAATTCTTGGAAACACCTCTTGAAATCCTTTAAGGCATATTTTTTAAAATTCCACGAGGAATATTTAAATTCCTTAAAATCATTTTAAAAATGTCAAAATTTCCTAAAATTCTTACAATCTTCTTAAAATCCTTTACAATTCCACGAAAAACATTAAAATTCCTTAAAATACGTTAAAATCTCTTTAAATTTTTAAAAACCTTTGAAATCCCTTAAAAATTTCATGAAAAACATTGTAATCCTTTAAAATCACTTTAAAAAAAAATTAAATTTTCTTAAAATTTTTAAAAGCTGTTTAAAATCATTTAAAATTCCACAATGAACTTTAAAATACCTTAAAATCCTTTGAATTCCCTAAACTTTATTAAAAATCTCTTAAAATTACATGAAATCCTTTTAAATTCCTAGAAACCTTTTAAAATCCCTTAAAATTATTGAAAATCATTAGAAACCAGATAATGTCAAAGAATACCTGGAAATTCTTTATAATCCTTGAGAATCCTTGGAAAGCTTCTAAAATCTGTCGAATAAACTATAAAAGCTATATAATGTAATACGAAAAAAGTAACATAGTTAGCATAAATTTAAATTTCTATTTTCCCTGACAGCTAGTCGCATTTCCCTGACTTCCCTGAAATGTGGCCACCCTGAATATCTTGGATACTGAACTATGTGACAGTCATCTAAAGATATTCAGTTTAAGTATCTGGATATTTAGGATGAAAATCTAGATATTTAGGATGAATATATTTGTAATTCAATTTTTTGACTATGCAGATATTAAGTTTAAATATCCATTTTTCTCGGTGAAGATTTAAAATTACTATCATAACTTAACACTTTGTCTCAGGGCAAAAAAGCAAAGCATGAAAGAAGAACTTGTGGAATACATATTTTTTTAAGCTTCACTTGAGGCCGAAAGAAATTGTCGCAAAAATGGCCCAAATCGGTGCGACAAGCTTGTTTATCCAGCGATTGGAAACGAGTTTATTTTCCTCTCTCGACTTTAGTTGCCCTCAGGAACGGTAGCTTGGAAGTTTGATCTTATCTCTTCTTCTTCTTGGGCTCGTAAGGCTCGGGAAGGTTGAGGAGTGAAGGGTGAGAGACAGTTTTCCGCATCTGTGCCCGCAACGCGATGTCTAGGAGAAGTAGCACAACCCCTTAGCACTAACCGAATATCTTCTCCTCAAACTCAGAGAGAATGGGGTAAAAGGGAGTGAAACAACAATCGTGCGAGTTATCGCCGCCGGCTCATCCGGGCACGAGCGAAGAGCAAGACAAACAGTTTTTAGCCAGCTCGACCGTCTCGAACTAATTAACGTGGGATCCAAAGTACTTCTCTAGAACCAATGTGAAAGGTATGGTATGAGGAGGGCTTCATACCTTTTCTACTTTGGCACTCATACCATTGCCAAATCGACCTACCCCATCTCCGAATAAAATTCCCTCGTAAGCTGCAAGTACAGCAAGCGCGTTCAAAGCTTGTTCCGAGCTTTAATTCGCCTAGTCAGCTCGAGTTCTGTTATAGATCTGTACGGCACGTGCTGGGTAACTTGTCGACTTTTCTACTTCACCTCGAGCCAAAACTACCAGCTTTTCAGGCAAATAAAGAAAAGGGGAACGAGCAAATTTAATGAATGGTGATTATTAGGGGAAATTAAACTTTGATTTGAGGGAAGATGAGCCATTTATAAAGTGATTAAGCTGCAGGCGCTTTTGAAAAACAGAGAAAGAAAAATGGAGATTGTTGAATTAAATGGTTGAAGTTAGATAACTGTTTAGAGAACTAATGAGCCCGTGCAGAAATTGTCCTACTTTGGCCTATTTATACCAATCTTATATTGGTATTTCCACCTTGAAATAGTGAAAAACCACAGATCAGGTAAAAATAGGGAATTTCCAACATTTTTCACATTTAAATGATACAAGTGGATCTTAACAGGACTGACGTTCATGTCTCAACACGATGCGATGTTTGAAAACGTAAACTGACAGCCCTGATGCCGTTGTTGTTTTCAGTGTTTACGTTGTGCTTTAAACCCATGCCTGGAGCATTAATCCGATCCAGTCGAAGCCGCACATTGGGGCAAAGCCCCAGCGTTACGCTGCGTTACACCCCGCAGCCATATACATACGTATGCACGGATACGCCGGACGAGCTTTACGAATAGCGAAGGATTACGATATTGTACAGTTGAAATACGATACCACGACGCTTAGACGCCTTCCTCTTCTCTCTTCAATCTAGTTCTATCTTTTTACTTGCCATAACAATATTTCGTACAACATCGTTTCGTGCTATTCGCTCCTAACGAGTATTCTATCCTAAACCCCAGGCTATTACAGGAAATAACATGAAATGAGTACACAAATTTGGAATTATGTTTACTAAATGTGGGAACGTTTATAGGACGTTTATAGGCTCTACAGGAAATCAGAGGAATATAAATCAAATGTAATATATACTGTGAGAAAGATTTGGTAGAGGCGAATCTTTTCATCCACTCAAATGTATTCCATTGCTCCTTTTAGTTTCTGGCAGTTTTCAGATGATTAAATTGCTTGAAAAGATGACATTCTATGAAATAAGTCTCGCTCCCTTTTTCCTTTTTCGCTCTTAATATTAACTTGACGTCGTTGAAAGATTAAAAAATTTGTTAACTATGAAGCCTGTTGCTCTATGCTGGTTAATTAATTAGTTAAGAAGGCCTTCACTATTCCGTACTTTCCAAGGCATGAAAATTGCATAGCACCGTTCATTTTATCCTTAACTAACCTCTTGCTCAAGAGGAAAACTTCTAAACGATTTTGCAGGTAATTTTCTCCATTATATTTATCTTTGTCTTTCAAGCATCCTTTCGAATTCGATATTAATTAGCACTCCTCGTCGCTGGTTCCTTAGAAGCATTTTCGTAAAAACATACCGAGATACTCTACCTCTTCTTGAGATGTATATATAGAAGCACATGATGAGAGTACACAACCGACGGAGAGAAATAATTGATAAGGCAGGCTGTAAATATTAATCTTCAGTAGAACTTCGCCTAGTAAGCTACGTGAGTTCGTTAGCTGATTGGGGGCGTAAAGGAATGTAACATTGATGTACCGAGAGAAAAGATCCTGTCTACATCAGAAGAGAAATGTTTGCTAAGGAAACAAAGATTAACTCGTATTAGGAGGGCAATTAGACTATTTTCTCAGGCCAAGTCGGGTCCTTTGAAACCAACTTTAATTGCATTTCATTCCAATTAATTCTGGATGCTGCGGTCCTTTTGGGTAATGTGTATGCGGAGCCTTTAATTAATATCTTAGTATGGTAATTTATATAAAGTTACCTAATTCTTAAGTAATTAATTAATTCTATCATTATTTGGAGAAATCGACAAAGTTTTAGAGGTAGTAAAATAGTTTAAACACCAATAATTGACGAACCAAGAAGTGTGGTGTGATATTTGATCCCTCGAGTTCTACGACAGCTGTTCAGTGTCTACTGAGGGGTGGTTATATTTCACGCAGACAGTGTGGTAAGAAACTCACTTCTAGAGTCGAACCCCAACCGGAAATATCCCTAGAACGGACTTTCCGTCAGGGCTGCGGAACCGGAATCGAAAACAAACTGTATTTACCATGGACAAATATTGGCTGTTTCCACCGATCGCGTCGTACCGTCTCCTTGATTCTGAATCGAGCATTCCGTTTGACCTGGACCAATCCATCTGTCTCTCTTTTTTTCTCTCTCTATTTCTCTATATCTATAATCCGCTTTGAATCACGTATTTGCGATACGTATTTACCTCTTTCAACAACTGTGCTCGTGGCTGGATATTATTGCAATATGATGCAGTGCAGTGTAAATAAAAAAAAAGTGCAAATGTACAATGAAAATAAACAACGTCGCGCTTTATCACCATCTCTCGTTTTTTATGTAAAACTTAACAAATACAATAAATGGCATGAAAGGTTTTTCCTCTTAGAGGTACCTAGAGAAGAGATGACAAAATAAAAACAGATATTTTCTTTAATATTTCCCGTGACTAAATTTGTCGTTTTTCAATCGTGTAATAATTACGAGAGCTTATTTATCATAAGAACCAATCTTCTAGTTTAAAATCAACTTAATAATCTCAATGTTGAGGTTATTAACTTTCTTCAGATCTTTGAAGGGGCAATTCGAAGAGACTTCAGTCATCCGAGAGAAGAGGGAGATATTTCATTACCTTAAATTGCGCTACATCGTTGAACGGCGACATCGCATTGCATTTCAGCGAGAAGTAACTAAGCGAGACGCTCACTTGTTCGAGGTCTTGTTTCTGTATCTCCTATCGGAGAATTTGAAATGTAAATTCGTTTTAAGATTCTGCGTGCACTGCATTCGCTGAGGTTTTCGAATTTTTGAATTTTATCTTATGTGAAGCTTCATAATACATGTACTGGATATTCAAACCAGATAATCATGAAAGAGAATTACAAATATATTCATTCTCAAAATATAGGTATTCAGCCTGATTAACTCGTTATTCAAACTTAGTAATAAGATATTTAGGCTAAATATCCATTTTTCCCATGAATTGTTCAGGAATTGCTGTTTAGAAGTCACTTGTTTTCTTATATGTTACTTGGACCTTAAAAAGTACCACGTGAAAAATGGTAATGTGCATTACATATATATATATACACGTTTCAAATAGTGACTGAACAATGAATATGAAACCCTTATCTTAGATTCAGTCTTTTCTCCTTTTACTACCAAGTTCACGATATTTATAAAGCGGGAAACATAACCACAGCGAAAAGTATCGTATTACATTTGGCAGCCATTCAAGAAATCGGATGAAAAGGGGTCGACTTCCTTTGTGAACTTTCATCAGAAAAACGACCTGTCCAATGTAAACATGGAGAATCTTTGCAAAGTTTTTCAATTGGTTCACTTTCATACATTCGAATCGTTGATAAAAAATATCGTTTATAAATAAGTCAAATATCATGGATATAATTCCAGATATTGCATAATGCATGTATTATTGTCAACAATAACATCGACAATAATAGGCATTTTAGGAGCTATTCATGCTCAGAAGTCAGAAAATCGAGGAACTTTTTTACCTTCACAAGGACCCACATGAGGTATGGAACAAGAATTAAGTGAAAACACGGATATTGAGCATTACCCTAGTGACTATTCTCTGAGTAAATATATATTCCTCTCAAACGTATAACCACGTCGACTCTGGTAGCTTTCATCATTTTTCTCATCTCCCAACCTTTCTTGTACTTTACCTTCACGTCTGCTGTACTTTAAGCAAATTCTGTGAAATCGACTCGGGAGATTTTGGGATTTTGCGGGAGTAATGGGTCACGCTTTTCGTGGAGCGAGACACAGTGGCAGAGGAGAGAATGAAAAAGAGACTCGACTCGAGGAAAGAAGCAGTAGAAGGCAAGAGGAATCGCCTTAAGGGGATAAGAGCCGCAAAGACTTCTCGCGCATGCTTATCTCGTAGGAAGAAAAAGCTTCTTGCCATTTTTTTGACGTAAAAATGAAGAAAATGTGAATCTAAAAAAATTCGGATTTTATTTTAGATTTACATTACGAATTAGTTACGGTGAAGTCTGAAAAATTCCGGTTTAGAGACCAAATGTTTGACAACTTAGGCGAGTTGATTATATATGGTTCACGAATCACGTAATGCATGTATCTGTTCTATTTATGGTTTACCATTATAAAAAAAGCAAAGTAAAAAGGCTATTACGAGCTAGAAATCACTCGAAAGCGTGGTGCAATAAAAAGTTAAATATTTGTTCTCTGTTATTTTTAAAACTTTTCAAGAGAAAAGTTTCTACAAGTTTTTCTCATAGGTTCACTGTTACCCGACAGAGTTGTGAAAAATAGTCGAAAGACACTGCCAGCAGATTCAGAGAAAAAGGTCGTCTCATCTTTTTCAAACTAACTTTCTATAAACCCAGTTATGGTCATACATACACGAAGCTCATGGGTACTGCTTGAAAAGCTCGTCTTTTCAAATTTCTCGCGACAAATTATAATTTACTATAAATCCAAAACATTCTCGCCTTGAATGATTTTGTCGCAGGTTTCGCGTCACGTTTTGTGGTTTTCAGTAAATTCAACCATTCATATTTTCAATTAAGAAACACCGAGAGGTGCAGTTAAAACTCGCTACAAGTGGCGCACAAAAAAAGTCATTATACCTATTAAATTTTCGGTATTAAATTGTGGTCTTTATATTTATCCTAAATGATATTTTCCTCTCGAAATAATATTTCTTTCACCCAGGGAAAAAGTTTTGCAAAGGAGGACAAATTGAACAATTAAAACATGGATTCATTATGGACCAAGAACAGAAAAAAAGTGCATTAAAATAGAAAAACAGAGGAAAAGTGAAAAATAATTAACAAAGAGATGGGTGGTTGGGTTGAGAGAAGGGTTGAGGAAGCAAGTTTGGGACGGAGGGTTGGTTCGGAATTTAATCTAAAGTAGAATCGCACTCCCCGTGGTAAAGCTCGCTTACACTTTATTTTATTTCGCTTTATACGTTTTTCTGCGTTGGGAATGGCGGCTGCTGCGAATAATATATCCAGCTGATAGTAGTGGTCCCATGCACACAGACAGGCCAGACAGTATTGAAAAGCATACAAAGATAAAGGTGCGTACACACCAGGGAATAAGGAGACACCTTGTAGGTACAGTAGGTACCGGCAGCACGCGCTCCCTTCATCCTTCTTCCTGACAGGTCTATCTTGCGCTTATCCAAGCTCCATTTCCTACTTTCTTCCCAGTCATGTATTTAACTTTTTTCAAACGTATATCCTTTGGCGATATCTCGTTTTCATGTGCAAACAAGTACTTAAATTACTTGCATTTCTATTTATTTTTCTATTTGAAAGACAGTTTTTATCTTATTTTTAATGAAATGATACAAGCTCTTTTGTGTAAACAACTTTTTTAAGAAACAACGATTTTCACGCATACTTTGCTTCTAATTAATACCTGATTTTGACAAGTTCTAAAAAACCCAATTATTTAGTGGTTTTTTCTGTGAACTTCATTATTATTAATATTGTTAATATAGAGATTTTTATTTTCCCTAACAGCTACTCACATTTACCTGACATTTCCCTGATTACCCTGACAATTTTTTTTTTCCTGACTTTGCTGACATGTGGCCACTCTGAAATTCGACTGTGAGCGAAACAATGCTCATTCAGTTTACTGAGTGCCTGCACCAGTTTAATAGCTGCGAATGGCTTTTGGTAGGAGTCAGTACTTTTTTCGCAGATAAGAATAGGTGGGGTCACGTAGCTTTGCGCTATTTCACAACGGTGTTAACAAAAGCACTCATTAAGGTGATTAACGACGACGAGACTACGGGCCTTGCGATATCACCACGGTCGCCATTACGAGCTTTATTAATTGACATCGTCGAGTAATTTGCTCCAGTGGTTGGCCCCTGGTGTAGATATGTAGCTACTTTATCCTGTTTCGCAATTGTGCTTCTTGCGGCGAATGTCACTACGTTCTCATGCAATGCTATTAAATTTACAATCAAGTTTCTTTGTTCCACAGATTGCTCGATTCCTGCTCTCTGAATTACGGACATTGTCCATAATTATCCTTCAATCTCGCGAAGCGCAACCACGTGTCTGTTAACCCATTCATATATTACCTAGCATTAATATTACCTAGCATCATCATCAACTGAAACGGACACTTAATTCTTTTATGTCATATTATTTTAAAAATGACCCTAATTTACTTTATGTTCTTTCTTGGTCACTTATTTCACGTGCCATATTATAATAAATTACTTCTGGAAAAAAAAGTGTTTCGAAAATGGAAAGAGCTTCTATTTGGGGAAAAAACCACTAAGAATTTTCTCAAACTTTTTTAGCAAAGGGTTATAGGATCCCACGTCGGTTAAACAACTAAACTAACTATTAATTTTATTTACAAGGTGCAAATTTATGTACATAGTGGAGTAGGACTTGCTTGAAATTGACGACCGCTAAAGCAGTGGTGGATTGAGTCTGTTAGGTCGTAAATGCCCGTGTCTACACGAATGAAAACTGAAACGCACTGGCGCATCTTCACGCACTATCAAAGCCCTTCAATGTACCGTGCAACCTCGGATTTCTCTAACTGCCGAGTTTGCCGTCCTGGCAACCCTTTGAACTGGCATACAAGCCCACATTCGATATTTCAAAGGGAAAAATTACAAATTAATTATGCTCGAATCCACTGCATGATACGGGGTCCATCACAAATTACTTTTAATCCATTTAACTTAAATTCAGATTACATGAGTGTCACGAATTCAATTTTAATTTCCATTGACATCATAAGTTTGAGCTGATCTCTACTTCTCTCCATATTTCAGATATTTTTCACTGACAAGTTTAATTATTTTCATAATTTGCTTCATTTTATCGACGCTTTTTTCCCAGGGCTAGAGTGGATAATCATTTCTTCGTAAATTGAAGATAACTTCATTTAATGCATCTCCTCTGGCTACACTTAAAATATTATGATAACCCGCTTGGGTAATATTCGGCGGCGGCGGTTTATGTGAAAATATATGTGTAATATGTACCACACATATTACACAGATAAGTAGAAAACACACAGACAGTACTTCGTGCAGGCACGTGGCGTTACATTCTGTGTGGTTACATTCTACGAGGTACTTTCTGCTCTGAAGCTACGAGGGTTAAATACTTATAAGCACAAAAAGCTATCCCCCCACCAACCTGGACTATCAGATTGTCAAGCTCACTTTATTAAAAACTGGAAACAAAGTATTTGAATTATTAACTCCATTTTGAAATATAAATTAATGAATAAAATTATATCTATGATAAAAGTAATTGTTTAGTCCTGTCTTGAAATTCAATTCAAATACCTCTTACAGTAAATATTATTGTAAGAGAGGAGCTAATAATTACTTCAGTTAATAAATTAATGCACCAAGGTATGAGTATTGAGCACACAGAGTGTTAATGAGTCTCAAGTGCCAGGGGCTGCAAGCAGCCCGACTAATTACAATTAATCATGAACTCGCAGTTATTACGACTGCGAAGTTATTAAATCCTTTTGTTAAAATTTAGTCTAAAAATGAAAAAGTTTCCTATGTGGCTAGCTTGCAAAAAATATCAATAAAAGTCTCAATTTGACATAAATCGTCGAAATTCAGTCTTCTAACGTATTTATCGCGACGAAAGGCAAATTTACCTTGTCGAGATGGGCCCCGTCTGAGAGACATGCAGAGATTGAACGTCGTTCTTACGGAAAGTTGGAAGATGAAAGACAAATTGCATTTGTCCGGAGGAAATACTTTCACTGTTTTCAAACCACTCGACGGTTTCTGACGAAAAGCCCTCTGTTCACAAGAAAATATATAACGCTGCGTGGAGAAAAGCTCAAGCGCAGTGAAGCTTGTGCTTCCTTGTGAGAAAGGGTTTCGCATTTCGACAAAGGCAGAAAGGACACGACTGATACATTCCAGAAAGCGAAAGCTTTTTCTTTTGAGCTGGACTGTATGTACAACCCGAGGGTTGAAAACCGCTCGAATAACGTGACGACATACAGATAACCCCTATGGAAAAAAGGGGCAGGGGTAGGTTAAAACCTGTATTTTAAACAACGCTAACAGAACCGGCAGGCAACCAGCCAGTCATTTGTGTGAATTAACAGCGACCACTGGGAATTTCCAGTGCAAAGAGTCTATTGAGAGACGAGGAGTGATGGATTTTATCCACAATCCGTTCGGATCATTGAACGGAATATGTACTATCAAAGTCCTGCATCGGGTGAATTCGAAAAAAATAAAAGAAACGCATGAGTGAACTTTATATTTTCTTAAGAGGCGCTCGCATGTTTTTTGAAACATTAGTTTTTTATTATAAGAAAGATTTTAATGAATAAAACATTTTAAGTCAAAATTCAAGCTCAAAATCCTTCTTAGGGGTTGTGCATAAATTACGTTGAGCCTTGGGGGGGGGGGTTTAGTCCAAACCTACGGATAGTAATGCTAGGGGGGGGTTAAATACAATTTATTATGGTGAATTTAAAGATAAAAGATATTAATTTCAATAATAAATATTAATTTCAATAATAAATATTACAATGAAATTAATATCTTTTATGAAAATTCTTCAATTAAAAATTGAAGAATTAATCGATTTAGAGATATCAGACATTCCGGAAGACCCAAAAGAAGAAATTGCGATGCCTATTATTGCAAACGTAGGCGATTGGATTGCAAATGGAATCCAATTTATTGAAGACTAATTTCATTTTAAAAATAAATTAAAAAAAAATAGTTCACGTTACTTTCAATGGGGGGGTACATCGTTAGTCTACGCTTGTCAACTCAGGGGGGGGTAAATATCCGGAAAAATCCTCAACATAATTTATGCCATTTATGCACAACCCCTTATCTGCAAAGTTTGTGAATGATTTCTATTTCTGAATTAAATAATAGTAAATGAAGAAGAATTTTTAAGAAATCAAGAAAAACTTTCAACAAATTAAGGCGAATTCAATCAAATTCTAGGTGAATTCAACAAAATTTAAGGTCAATGCAAAATAATTCAAGATTTAAAGAATCCAGGACATTATATTTCTCCGTATCTTTTGCCTTATATAAATATCAAAGGTCAAGGGAATGTATCAGACATTTTTTCATAAGAATCTCGAAACGTGAGTACGCTTCTTGAGGATGAACGAGAGCATTTAATTGCGTCTGGTCGGGAGTCTATTGCAAATAAAATGACTTCGTCTCGTCTCGCCGCGTCGCGTCTACTCTGGCAGATAAGCTAGGGGTTTCTAGGGGGTGGAAGTGAAAGAGAGTGCGAAAGTGCTTGAGAGAACGGGTGACAATGAAAGGAATAGAACATTCGTTCCTCGCTGTCGTCATCGTGGTTGTAGTCGTCGTCGTGGAAAACGGGTGCTGCACATGAATACTACTTTGTACGTCTGAGCCAGCGCGGTCGACAGGCCTCTACAGTTTGCACTGGATTTCTCTTGTCCCATTGGTGATATACACGTTCACCCGTTTTCCCAGCCTACGTGCGATGTTCTGCCAGTGTTGCTGTAAGACAGGATATACGTGTATTGCATGTAGCCACGTCGTGGTCGGATTACTCGAACGCTTTCCAACCTTCCCGCTTTCCACAACACGTGCAAACTCAACCCCCTACACCCCTTTGTATATATCCTAACCAGCAGGTGTGTAACTCTTCGCCTTGTCTTATCGCGAAGCATCCTCGTGACCAGAGGCACATACAAAATAGCATCTATCCAGCGAAACTCGGATAAAGTCCTCCCCAACTGGAAAGCGAATCAGGGGTATTGACAACTTAATGAAAGCCATAAATTTCGAGGTATACTTTCATTTTTTTAGGATAGCTCATGTCATTCTTCCTTATGATCAAGAAAATTCTTCTACATTAATTATAAGCACTCTATAATTCTGATTTATCGCGAAACAAACCAAGCTATCCATTCTCTTCTTTATTCTCAGGAGGTAGTTTCATTATGCATGCAGAATTCATTCTTCTGTTAGCAGAAACTTTCTCTCGTAAAAAGTGCCATAGTTCTTAGTAATTGAAGATATATTTCCAAACTTTGTGGTATGAATTGGATAATAAGAACAGAGGTATTAGTTCAGAATTCCAGAACTTACATTTACAGTATAATATTAAGCGCTGGGAAATAACGAAAATATTTGTGCTATGCTCGTATTTAAAATAAATTCCAGAATAACTATCAATATTGCTGAGCACTTGAGAAACGTATAAAATTCGTTCAATTATCTGTCGTAAAGAATTACAATATGCAATAGCAAAATTGCAAAAATTGCTTTAAAAAATCCCTATTTAAAATTAATTTATTTTCATACACGCATTTATAATTAATTAATATCATGTAAGCTCATATATTGGATACCGCGGTCCCGTAAAGATAAATTGAAGCCAAGCTTGGAACGAATTTCTATACTCAGTAATAACCGGTTGGGCCTCCAGTTAAAAATTATTTGTAACTATATATTATTATATTAAAGAGAATTCAATTTCAATCGTGAATGTATTGCATTAGAATGTTGGATAAATTGAATAAACCCTTCTAATTCCCGTTCCTATCTCAAATTTATAATATCATAAAAGCGAACCTGAACTAATTCTTAAAATAACACCCGCGTATGTCAGAGAAACTCGTTTGTTTTGATCTTAAAAATAAAGCTTCAATCGTTAATTACCAAAATAGAGGCAATTTTATGGTCTATGCCATTCGTAATCTCCCTTGCGTTTCGTGTGATATCGCAACGATCTAAACGGTATCGCCGAGAGACAGAGAGCATTCGCTTTCAGGGTCGTTCTAATGGCTGTACTATAATTAATTGGTGGCTCCGTTGCATCAGACGACTCCTATGCTTTGATATCTACTACAGCACCAGTTTCAGCTGAATCAGTTGATGCTGCAAAAGGATTACTCGTATTTGCCACAACTAGCTCCTATGAACATGAAATCAGAAATCGAAGAGCGATTGAGTCTATAATTTCAAAAATTCCCTATTCATTCTGTCAGCAATTTCCAAGAACGATTTCAACAAATCGATTTCCTAACTGAACTCGGAGAACTTGCTTATCATCTGCTCCCAAAACAAGAGACCTAGCTGCTGGAAAATCACAAAATTAACTTTCTCAATTCTTCTCATCTTATTCCTTCAGGCTGGCTTTACATATTAAGACAACGGGGATCCTTTGTTCGCGAAATGAAGAGGATAATAATTTCGTCGATCCTGCAGTATCAATTCAAAGTTATTCCTTTGTTATAACTTTCATCTTTCAAGAATGGTCAAAAGAGAAATTCCAGATTGATTGTTACCAGTTATTTCAATCCCAAGGTCCTGAAGACACTGCTTAAAGAAAATTTGTTTTCAAGATCCAATATTGGAAGAGGAATAGGTATGGGATTTTCTTTATCCCTTGATCCGGGTGAATCCGAGCCACTGATGTCTGAATTCGATACTAATCACTTGCTGCAGTGGTCCGGCGCGAAGTAGACACAATGCGGGTTGAGTCAGACAGGAGAGTGACGAGGCCTCAGGTTATTCAGACTATCAGGAATCAGTGAACTGGACAATAGAGAATCCAGGCGTTACCGATGCAGACCTCTGTTCTGTATCGATAAATTATGCACTAAACACTGTTACTTCAAACCTTAATAAATAAATAAATAAATAAACAAATAAATAATAATAATAAATCGTTAAGTAGTTAAATACGTTTGACTTTAAATGAAGGACACGTTTATGAGACTAGAGATGTCAATTTGTTGAATAAACAACGAATCCAAACGCGATAATTCAGTCAACACGAAATTGTTGTAATCCATTTGTTTCATGAAGCTTAACGAGGCCCAAGTCGCGAACTAATCGACTCGCGGATGATGGCATGTAGGGATAAAATAGGGATATGTGGGGTAGAGGGAAGGATTGAGAGAGAATTCGGTATATGTTCCAACCACTCATTAACTCAATCCCTTCCCTTTTCACCCTTGCCAATAGGACAATGGTCTCTCTGGCATAGTGACAATAATTTTCCCAATGGGCATAGTAATTTTATGCAATTATGCGCATTACCGCTTACGGGTGGAATCCACGTGGATTTTGATTGCGTTTCTCTCTCAACCGCTCACTCCTCCAACATTTCACCTGTTCTGCCTGTCCAACCTATTTTCCTGTACCCTCCTAACACCACCCTTCCCCCCAAAACCCCCTTTCCATATGTTAAATGTGGTACCTTGTTTCACGGTGAATCAACCGTGCGTTAACACCCATTACATTATTATTAAAGCGTATTTACATGGCCAGTGGTGCGCACCCTTCGCGTGGAATTTTAATTCCGCGTTTCGGACATCACGTTCGTAGGCGTTACCGGATGAACACGAGCCGATGTGAATTGAATTTCGGTGGCAATTCATTTCCATGCACGTAAAACATAAATGTTCTCAACCGTTAAATATGTAGTTGTAAGCTTTTGAAAATTGATAATTCTTAAAATTTTCACTTGAAAATAGAAAAACTCAATAAAATAAATTCATGATAGAATTTGTGGACAATTTTTATAACAAGACTGAATTTTATAAAAGTTTAAAGTAAACCAGGGATCTGTAATATAGAGAACGATAAGAGGGGTCATTGTCGTAAAAGTGAACGGAATCTCGTGTGTTAGACGACCTCTTTTCGAAACTTGACTCAAGGGCCCGCAGCTGGTGAAGTTGGGTTGAGGGGGCGGGAAAATGAGAGTGATATCGAAATTGGCAATATCACGAATCTGACGCCCTCTCGCCTTCGGGTTTGCCTTCATCGATCGGATCTGCTTGCTTTCTCAACGAAGATTTTCCTCTTTTAGATGAGATTTGCGAGAAGTTCCACCCATGGCGAGATTCTTCGTCAGCATCACCGGAAGTCAAGCTAGTTCCCCAGCTTTACGAAAAAAGGGAAGAAAGGAAGCGCACCGCACGAGTTGGGGTACAAGAAATTTAAACTCAATTACCGCGGATTTTCGCGAAAAATCTTTCTCTCCCTGAAGAGCAGGCAATAAGAGAGTTTCAAGGTGGCAGTGGAATCGAGGTGCGTCAATGGAACGCAGAAAGACTGTAGACTTCGTTTTACTCCACAGCGAAGGCCCCACGCCGACCGGAACCAATCTTCTCAACTGAATGGGAATTTTCCAGCTTCAATTTCCGGGCTTCTTAGCTAGAAGTTTAGATTGAGTGGTGTGATAGGTAAAGATTAAAGAGTCGTGTAATGTTGCGTTTTGGAGAGTTTCGAAACGTATATATAATGAACGTTGTGACGAAACAACGTAGCTGAATTTACCATTTAAAATAGTTAACATGCGCTCTGAACGCAGTTTTCCTGGAATTTAGTAACTCTTACTATTTCAAATTGTAACTTTTGCAATTAAAAAACAGGGTTTGTAATTTTCTTAGCAAAAATTACAATTTTAAATAGTAAAGCTTACTAAATTCCTGGAAAAATGCGTTCAGAGCGTATGTTGACTATTTTAAATGGTAAATTCAGCCATTTTCTTTTTTCCGTGTAAAAACTCCTTAATAAAAACTAATTAATTTGATTAATTAGTTTAATTTTTTTTTTACTGCAAGGAAGATATTCTCCTCTTCCATAATTTAAGGATAAATAACTTGGGCAATATAACAATTAATTCTCTGTTTTCTTTTCCTCTTGAAAAAAAAAACAATATCTTTTTAATTTGCATACAGATAGGAGCTTTCGACGAACAAAGCGTTTTAAATCGCGTCTTCGCCCTAAAAGAAGTTTTAGCTGAGTTTCTCATAATAAATCGTTCTATAAAAGTCGTGAAACCAAGTAAAACTCACTCTACACATCAAGGATAACCGCACCCTTCTCTGTTCTCGCTTACACGCTTATGGCACTTGTGGCAACGAAATTCCAAATTCTCTACGACAGATAGGGTAGATAGTTTCCAAGTTTCCACAGGACGGGTATCTCCTGTTACCTGCATACGTGTTATCCCTGAGGGCTCTTGCACGTTGGGTGTCTGATACGTTTACGAAGCGCGTCAATTTAAATCCGTTTCCATATAATCGCTTCACGATTTCTGACGACTCTCTAACTTCTCTATGTATCCAGAGAACGTACTAATTTCTTACGAGTTTCAAAGAAAAATTTGAAATTAGGGTGGACCTTTTTAGTTAGAGAATTTTCAATAAATATTCCGAATTTTTTCTAGTCGCATTCTTAAATAACTTTTTTATTTCGAAAATCAATCCCAAGAACGAAAGGCGATTTTCGCCTTTGAGAGTCTTGGATAAAATTCAATATTCCAATCCTCTCCTGGGCTGCTGAGGTTAAATCTTTAACTCCCGGTTACATTGTAGATTTCCGACCGCAAAGCGGATTATACAGGCCCTAGGACTGAATCTCGAGAAGGGAAGATTATTGTTGAAGCCTCTCGAGAACTTTTTATATACACTTTCTACGAATCTCAGGACACAATTTTCATATTCGAGGGGAGTTGACATATGAATGGTTGTTGAAGAAAGTGGATTTTCTTTTTCTTTTAGAGAAAGAAAAATCCCAAACTTCTGATATACTGTTCCAATCAAAATAGACTTCACTTTCATATTTCAAAACGACATGAAATACATCTATGAAGTTGATTCTTGTTACTTATAGAATTTTATGAGGCTATAAAGGGTTTAGAATTAAAAAAAGTTTCAGGTTTCGTGCAATGTCGCACATTGGCAATAAAGTCGAATTTGTAGAAAGTGGTGCAATTTCACTTCGTTCAGTGAGACGTCTATGTGTACGTCTCACAACCGGCTTTATGCCGTATCCCATATCCGAGAAATCGGAACGAGCACACGTCGCCGAAGTATAAGAATAAAAGTTCTAGGCGAGTTTCGCACTTGGGAAGCTTCCTAAGTTCCAATCGCGTAGCCTGTCGTTCTATTCGGACTGCTGCGTTTGCGAGGTCTACTTACAGGTTACCGACCTGAACTTAATACGTACACTTATCACGCTGCAATAATCTTGTTAGCAACTTTTTCCCGACCGAGAGCTTTCGAGCTTAGCGACGGTTAAAAGGGTATACCCTTATTGGGTTTAGAAGCCTTCGAACTTCGTCGTTGTTCTGCAATCCATGAGCCTCCATGGCAGAATCCAAATCTACTTTTACATCTTAGACCTTAAATCTTCGACTTTACTGTCTTTACATCTCTAAAGTCATCTTCAACAGAACAAAACGCGTTCAAAGAACTCTGTCACTGTTCAGGCCATTTTATTTCTTTAGCATCCACCCTTCTTTCCCACTATTAAAACCTCACGAGCTTACAGAAATGACTTAGAGTCAAACTTTCGACCTTATTGGGATCCTTTTATTGCTTAAATTATCCAACTCAAGGAAGCTGCTTCAGTTTATGACAACTCATTTTCTCCAACTTTTTACATCTAGGAAATAGTTCTAGTTGCTATGAGTTTGTTTCGAGTTTATATTACATTTCAAGAATGCAGTATTCTGCACAATTTTATTTTTTGAATTAAAGTTCTAAATGGAAGTTTCAAAATTTGTAATATTATATATTGAATGTTTAAATTCCAACCAAATTTGTACATTCCACTACGATTCTACACTAAATTCCCGAGTATCAATTTGAGCGTAAAAGCGCATCAAATCACTGCACAATGAAAATTTTCACTTGTTTCATAATGTCAACTGTTTTCACAGTTCTGATACCTTGGGATTTAGAGTGACTGTAAACTTCCAAATGGAAACTTGTGTATTTAATATATCTATTAAAACTAGCTTTGGTCTCATTTACTATCACGAGCGTGACTAATTAAATGTAGTAATGCAGTATTTCCATTAATGATTCGAGTTCGTACGTTCTAATCAAGGTTATATTCACCACGCTCTTAGTATATGACATTAATTCATTAAACTTGTAAAACCTGCCGCTACACATCAGAATATGTTAAACAGTAGTAACACTGACCTCTAATATCATTAAAATGCCTTTGAGTATAATTAGCTACCTACATAAATTTATAACAAATCCTACGGGAATTTACTTGTTTGGAATGTTGAATAATCTCTTCCCAATCTACATATGTCATGCAGATTGGCATATATCTTCATTAAACTATTAAAAATAAATATCTCTGTCCTACAATTAGAAGTTTAAAATCCCACAATAATTATTAAAAAATTTTGATAACATTTTTAAAATAATTTACTATTCTAAGTTAAAAGTATTAAAAAACTACAATTCTCAACATTAAAAAGTTTTCATCATTTTAAAATTTAAGCTCATAAGAAAAGTGTTGCCCTTCAATTTCCCTCGAGTATTTCTTCTCATTTCAGAATATGGAATAAAGTTATTAATTCAATTTAGACTTTTGGAAAATTTGCAACAGATATGAATTAACGTAAGCTCTTCTTACACTTACAATTAGTTAATTAGTGAATGAATTCCCTGAAGGCCATGTTTTCTCGTGATTGTTTGGGACGCGAACACGTGGCCTCCCAGGAGGAGTATTTGAAACTGTGAAAAACAAGAGGAAGTGAATAATTAATCTTCACTCACCGACATCTTGCGAACCACCCCAGGTGCCCAGCTGTGCCTGTCGGGCTAACCTGGACAAAGCGTCCACGTAGACACGTGAAGCGGCGGCAGCACCTGAAAGAAAGAGACAAAAATAAAATTTCCATATCAGCTCATACAGGGTACGTCTCTCGTGACGAGAAAATAATTTATCAATGTGTCAAGCTTGCCACTCGCAATAGACATAGTTATTTAAGACAATGTTTTCTTGTATTGTCCCTGACTTTTCCCTGACATCCAGACAAATTTCCTTGACAGAAAAGTATTAAACATGCGAATAAGTTTTTTTGACAATGCTACTGATATTTTTTAAATATTTCGCACAATATCGCTCTAGATCTTTTAAAGCTCAATGAAATCTTTTTCAATTCCTCATATTCTAAAAATCCCTTCAAATCCCATAAAATTTCATAAAATCCTTAAAAAATTCTACGAAATCTCTTGAAATCTGTAGAAACTCTTAGAATGTTAAAGAATGCTTGAAAATTCTTTATAATCCTTCGAAATCCTTGGAAATATTCTAAAATCGAACTATAGGGGGAGGTGTAATGACGCGTGACAATAATAATTTCTTTGAGTTTATATACTTGTAATATTTGTATAATCGAATTCTCGAAATAATATTTCGACTATATATCGCGAGACTTGAGCTTTTATTGCTGGAAAGGGTGAAGCTTTACTTTAGTGATGTTGGTTAGTTCGTTGGAGAAACCACGCTGACTCTTGCCAAACCTACCCAACCCAAATCCACCCCTTGGACAAGGCAGTTACCACACTACGTCGTATTTATGAGGAGGCGTGCTTCAAGGGGGAAAACACGGAACACACCGCCAATTTCGAGCGATATCGCCCCAAACCCCTTACACTTCGCCGCATACTCCTCGATCGTCCCAATTTTTCTACCCCATAGCTCTTAACGAGAACGTGAAGTGAAAAGCGATAGTCGTTTATTCACAAGTGCTAAACTTATTTTTCTCATTGAGGGGGAAAGCTGTCCTTTAGCCCTCTAAGAAATATGGGGTTAAATGAAAAAAAAATAAGCTTTCGGGATTATGAAAGGACATCCCTCTCGCAAAGTGGGTGAATATTGTTTGTTTTTTTATCCAATTGAATGTAGCACGATTAATAAAAATATTGTTTAGATGCAAAAAAAATGTAAAGTACTTAGAAAAATATTGTCAAAATATATCTTTGAAATATTTGAAGACACCGTAGTAGTTCATGAATGTCATTTTCCCATTTATTCGTTGCCTAAGCGGTAAATGTGTCTGAGTTGATTTAGGCTGAATGTCTCGAGAGGGAAGAGCATTCCGTAGAGAAGAAACAGCAAGTTGGTGGTGCGTAGCGAATGGCAATGTAATTACTAAGAGCGAGTGGGAATAACAATTAACACCGTAAGAAGTGACAGCCTCTTTGTCAACCAAGTGACTTGGATGGGAACCAAGAAACGTTACTGCTTAACTTCAAATTGCCTTAAGAAAAGAGCAACCTTCAGGCAGCTAGGTCACGCCTTTGTTTTTTCTTCACCCTTCCTCCTTTCTTAGACTAGAGAAAGAATTACGGTTCCCTCGGTCAGGAGCAGCTTTCGCCTCGATCTTCGATCTCACTTTTTATATTGAGAATAAATCAAGCCTTGTCTTCCAAACGAGAAAATATGGCTGATGCTTATTCTCCAATTTTCATTTAAGTGTTGAATAGAAACTGTATTTTTCTTTTACTTATGAGCAGAAATTATACAGTTGTGCAACATTATTAGGGACTAAGGATTTACAAAGAGTTTTCAAGGAGGAAATTTGATTCTGAGATAACGCCGTGAATTAATTAATAAAGTAAACAGTCTGCAGTGCATCTATTAGTTAAGGAAAGTGTACCTAATTCTAGTTTGTTGATAGAGGCCTTCACTCGTAAAACGGAGTATAAACAAGCGACTAGACTAATGAGAATGCGTCATGAAAACTTTAAGCCCAACTCAAAACTGTCGATGCTGCCACGTTCGTCTTAAAATTAACTCAGCTCGTTTTCTTGAGTCTTGAGTATTTTTTGGACGCGGAGATTGCAAGTAAGAGTGGAAAAAACGGCGTGTCCCATTACGTCCCTCTCCAGTAAAATCGCCCTGCTCCGGAAGACAAAAGCTGAGCATTAGGTGAGCACTCCTGCAGAATATCAATGTTAAGCCTTCGAAAGCGCTTTTTAAGTCGCGTTCTTGGCTCCCGACCACCTCTTGTCTGCAGACTGCGGATATTCCACCACTTTGAGGCAACATGCAAATATGTCGCCTCCCTTCTTCTCATGCTTCAAACTCTTTAGAGCTTCGCATTTCCGAATCCAGTCTTTTTGAAGGGACACATTAGGGTGCATACCAAAAAACGATTTTAATCGTGTTTTGTATAATTTTCTGCGATTTTCAGGAAAATATTCGCTCTTTTGTTAGGTATTTTTCATTCCAAACCCTTTGTCCTCTCATTTTTTGTAATATTGTTTCAAACTAAAATGGTCGAATGAAATATAATATAAAAAATATAGAATATTAAATTCTTTTGTATAAATGAATTCCTAATATAGTTTTTTGCATCGTACAACGCTGTGAGGAAATCAGATCAAATTCCTTGTCGAAGACAGAATAATATTTCAACTCGCATGTATTACAGAGCAGATGTTACAACGTGCAAATTTCCCGAGCAAAACCACGCATGCCATCCCCCAAGAGAAGTTGGAATATGACAAGAGGGAACAGATTTTCTGGGTATTAGCAACCTTCCTGCTCCAACATCGAGCCCTCAAGACCCTTTATGCATCCGAAGAAGGGAAATTGCGACCTTATACCACGTAGCTTGTACGTGAAAGAAACTAGAATCCAAAGTACAGAGGGTCTGAGTCTACTTTTTCTCACTCCCTTACGTTTTTCTCTCTTCTTAATTTTTTTCTCTTTCCTCGAGACTTTTTCCAGTCCTTTACGTTTTCCTCTGTACTTTAGCCTGGTTATATTTCAACCAAATTGTCGTATTTCTCAAGTGGGCATGCAATCTGTGTCGCCTCACCTTTTCTTAACTTTTCAGCACTCTACACGGAAAACTTGTACCTTCAGTTGTAAGAAGAGACAAGCCGAATTCCAACTGGACGACAGAATAAAAGATGGTTCTGATTTCTCTTTGAAAATGAAGCCTGCCTCTGTGTGTCTACGGAGGGAAATCCTGGATGTCATTCGATCCAATTGCGTTCTGACGCTTCACCGAATTATTTCTCCGATAATTGAAAATTAAGCTCCACCACGATCGAACCGAGCACGGTACTTCAATTTCAAAGCTCGGCAGATTCGAGAGGCGTGAAAAATAAATAAGAAATTTTCATCGAAATTGATGTTAAATTAGTTATTGACTACAATTATTCTAATTTTCATAAATAACTAATATATTTTAAGCTTTTTATGAGTCAGAAGGAGAACTTTCAAGAAAGCTTTTTGTTACGAAATGATAACAGTCCAAACTCATCTAATTGATGAAATGTTTCCTTAACTGGTTTCGACTCATATAACTTGTAAATAATTGTTAATTAAGAATCGAGTTAAACTTGAGAATTATACAATTAAAATCGCTGTTGCACAAAATCAAAATTGCTGACGATAATAAACTTCTAGCTTTGCCTCACTTCAAAAGTAAAACTTCCAGTTTTCTGAACTTCAAATAGCACAGTCTCGGTAGTATCGTTAACCACTAAGGATTGCGAAAATTGGCTTCATCTTGTTTGTAAAGCCGACTCAGAGCCTAAGCTTCCGTATTTTTCCTTTCTTTTTTTTCCTTTTTTTTTCCTTTTTTTAATCTCTCTTTCTCACTATTATCTTCTCCTTTCTTTTTCTCCCTCCAGGTTTTCGCGCCACTAAACGTTAAGTTTCTCCACATGAGAAGAGTGCGGTTGCTGAATTTATGCTTCATTCGTACAAGTTAGGTATACACGCGGCCACGCAGGAAACGAGTGGAGCGTAAGTTATGGTGCTCTTGAATACTACCCACGCTTATTTATTGTTCTAGACCAACGCTGCCCTAACTGTATATGAACACATCTCGTTTTTCTTTTTTTTTCATTTCATCTTATCTTTTTTCCTTTTTTTGCTCGAGCGAGAAGTTTAATTTAAAAAACGCATCCACTGGGTCTTTTGAGTATCGCGAGATATCTGAAAAGAAAACTCTTCATGCCTTGAAAAGGGGGACCGACTCTTTTGAACACATTTTCAAGGGATATATAAATGCAATCGATTTCTAGGGGAGACCAACGTTTATATAATTACGACACTCTCTCTAATTTTCAAGTCAGCATCTTTCAGAAATTTAAAAAAAAGTCATTGCTTTTGAGACTCGCAAAATTGAGGTCAAACGTAAGAGCGACTCAGACGGAAGAAACTAATTAAGGACCTTAGTCGCATCCGGTTTTCAGAACGAATTAACTGGCGATGAATTCAATTGAAACTCGTCCTTTCATCCCCTTTCCTTTTCACTTCGCGCAGCCCTCTTGTACTATTACGCCTGCTCGCATTCTTGTTACACCTTACAACGAATAACGAGCCTATTAAGCCATCGAGAACTTGAGTTAATTCGCCAGCCTAACGTTCGAACTTTCCCATTACCCTTCATGGGATACCCAGCCTAATTACCTTTCTGCAGCGAGGAGGATTAATGCGATCCCTTTGCACGTCGAGGGTTGGTCCTGCTTGCGAGACAATTTATATCATGGATCATGGATATGAGAGCTTTAATCGTTTTCATACATCACTTGTTACGAGGCGTGGCGGAACAACCTACACTTTTTATCAAATTGAGCTGGCGTTTCAACTCGCAGCGGGACGATGGAATTTCCCATATGTATCGTTCCATCTTAGGTTAAAAATGTACCAGTCTAGACGCTACAACTTAACTGGGTGAAATATTGGGGTTTATTGCATTTTTAATGTGTTTCGGAGATGCCTCTCGAAATCTTGAATAATAGATGAAGATGGCCCCTTTGTTCATCAGTCTTCCAGACTATTTTAAATTACGAGTCTGTATTTCAGATGCACTCAATTTTAAAACATTCAAACTTTAAAAACAATAAAAATCCGGTGCATGCAATGAAAGAAGGTACAATTTCGTCTCTGTCAAATTTAAGTCTCATTAAAAATCATGGTTCTACTTTTGAAGCTTCTAATATATAAAATCCTGCTCATAGTCAACCCAGTGATAAAGTTTATACAAAATAAGGGCTTAATCCACAACATTTTTTGGAGAATAAATGAATTTTTCAACTCGTTGCATGCTTGAATAAATCGTCTCTTTAAAATCGCAAGGATTTTAACTCAAAAAACTTTCCGAGTATTTGGGTGAAGATTTTCAGAAGTATTCAAGACTATCAATCACATTGATGACATAATTGTCCCCTTCTTTATAAACAATATATTATTAGTATAATATTTCTTGTTTAGAGGGCATCGTGGTAAACCTCCCTTCTGAATAGAGATGATCAAGATGAACGGCTTTTGAGACTGGATTGATCACTTCATCTTGCGGGATCAGTGCACAATGACGAGTAAGTTGTCCTTCCCGTATTCTGAGGATACGCTAGCAACTACTTGTGATAGCTGCGGTTGTAGCTCCATCCGGTGGAAATGCTGAGCAAGACCAAAATTGCCTCAGCCTCTCAAACTCCTTGTTTGCGGCGAATCTACCTTGGTCTGCCTTTCTCTGCTAGTCGGCAAATATACTCGAATTGAGAGAATATTGAAATTAAGTCCGATTTAACCTTACAACCTCCACCATTTTACTTCTCTAGAATTGCTTCAAATAAGAAAGAAAAGAAAAGAGCAAAATCGACAAAACGAACAAGAAACTTCCTTTTATTTCATATTTTATAGTTGGCAAAAAAGCCTATCTGTGGTCACTTTTTCCTACCCTAAAACGTCACCCAGAGTTAAGGGGTTTTATCGCATTTTGCGTTGCAGATTCTTGGCACTGCGGTACATTCTCCAAAAGCGATTTTTCCTCTGGTGGAAAAATACTACCCCTAAATTCTTTTCTTCTTTTGCTACTGGACATCGGATGGTAATTGGGATCTCTGAATTATTGACGAGACAATGCGGAAACTGTGTGCCAGGTCAACGAGACCTTGTGAGCTCGAGAGTGCGGAAATTCCGGACCCTTTTTTAAAACCTGTTAATAAAAGAAAGGTCATCGTCCTGGAAAGGCTTTATACGTCGACCTCGTATAAAATGTTATGTCTATATACGACCTGGTAAATGGATTTAATCAAGAAAAATTGCAGAGGCTTGGTGATAAGGCTCATGTTAAGAAACAGACACGAAACATCGAGGAAAAAGCTTCAATGGCAGTGACAAAGTTTTGCTGAAAGCCTGCGGCCAAATCTTCTCCTCTCTCATATTTTAGTTTCTTTTAAAATGGCTTTTCTGACAAGACTTCAATTTCCTCTATAGATATATACGAAATGATTGAATTACTTCATACTACAGCAGAAGCGATAGTCTTTTCGGATAGGAATAAAGATTACTGGCAAATGAAATTATTTACGAAAAGATATTGCAAAATTAATTTTTTTTTCTTTTACTTCCAGATTCTGTTTCCCTATAGCTAGACGTGAGTTTTACAGCAGCACATTGAATTGAACTGCAGAAAGCGCTGTCTAGTTCTAGACTAGCGCTCTTTGTAAAAAGCAGCATAAACGTGCGAGATAAGAGGAGGAGTTAGCGAACTCCTAGGAATTTCCTGCTGCTTTCTCATTCTCGCGAGCGTTTCCTCTCTTAGTGTAATACTCAGGGCAGAAAGAGAAGATTATTATGCCGGAGAAATGCTTCCGCAAGAGCGTTGCTTGGCATTTATCGTTATTCGCACTAATACCAGGCTCGTTGTCGAGGGAGCCGCGAAAGGAGAGCAACGGAAGAATACACTACACTACATGCAATTAGGGGCAGCTGCCGTTCTTCCATTCACTAATACATGTACGCCAACACCCTTCAAAATCCATCAACCACTATGCCATCAAAATACAACAACACCATCATCATCAACCCTTACCAATTCTTACGTTAGCAAAATCCCAAAGGAACTATTTGCTCCTCGAAATTCCACAAGAAAAATACCAAAAACAAGAGCTAACTTGGATAATATATAAAAAAAATCACACCTCAGCCTCTTCGGGACTAAAGCCGAGATATATAGTCTGTATCATAAGAGTGTCGTCACGATTTCTGCAAAAAGAAATATTATTCTAAAGAAACAAAAACATAGTTTTGAAGTACGCTCAAAGGATCAAGAAACTCCTAGAAATGTTGAATAAACACAATTTTTTTACGATAAAAAATGATCGAAATACATTTAACTATAGCTCATAGGAAACAGAGTATTAGAAAGATTAAGACTGTTATATGACAAATTAATTACAATTACTATGGACGAAGCTAAGCCATTATTTAATCGAATATGTAAATGCATTTTAGTCCTTTGAGAGCATTTCAAAACTGTTTTTATTTTTTTTAAATAATACTTCTTTTTCCAGAAATATTGTGTATTAAATTATAATACTTATTACTTTATTAGCTAAAACTCTTTAGTTTTTCAGCTGTTTTTCAGTTTCATCTGAAACTAACACCATTTTTCACCCAGACCTCGAGATTTTCTTTTTGCACAAAAACAATCAGTGTCGAACAACAGGAGAGTGAAAAGGAAGGTCCATTAAGTGGGATAATTCGAAACACCGATATATTCAAGACCTGTGTAACGAGGTCCATTTCTCAGAGCAAAACCGCCAGAGAAATGAATGGAGCTTTCGAGATTTCTCTCCCTGTCCTTCTCAATCTATTTCTCTCACCGATTCGTCATCAATCCCTTTGTCTTTTTTCTCTTCCTGCAGAGTCTACATCAACCCTGCCACCTCTTTCCCTCCACTTTTCATGCATTAGCTCGTCGGCCCGTTTGTCAAAGTTTGCCGATCATTTTGGCGTTCGCACCAGCCTGCACCGTATTTTCGAGATATCGATTCCTCTATCATGTCGCAGAATCCTATGAAAGAATCGAGACGAAGGTACTCTTTTCTGTGCCAAAATGCCTCAAGCAAATAAACCAGAGAAGAAGTGAATCCTGATTCTTTATCTATTAAAATAATATTTGTGATCTGCGAAAAAAAAGAATCTAGAAAAAGGTCAAGTTTTCCGCCTTACTGTTCTGAGAAATTTCTATATATTGTAATAATCAGTAGTAAAATTATTTTTCGAGCTAATTACAAAACAAACAGACAGGATTGGGGCTTCGAAAGAGAAGAAGAATTGATACAAATGCCAACAATTAGAGATAGGAAAACAAGAATTGAGAAAGTGTGCAATAAATATGTGGCAATAACCCGAACTACTGTTCACAAGGGAGTAAACCGATAACGCTCCGGAATTGGCAGCAATAAAACTTGGAAAAAAAACTTAGTGTGCTAAAAGCACTATTTTTCAACTCCAGCCAAAAATTACATTTTCTGTTATTTAAAATGCATTTCTCTACATACCAATTTATCTTGAATATTTTCAAAAAATCCACTAAAACCTTATTCAACTTTTAGACAATTTTTTTATTTTTCTTTCCGTTTTTCTGTTTTTGTCAGAGCAGTTCTAATGTTGCTGCATGAAATTTATTACCGGTATTAAATTTTTACTATGCTCTCGTTCTGCACCATAAATGTATAAAGCTGTAATCATTAGAGAAAGAATAGAAGCACTAAAAGACTCACGATAACATTTAAAGCCCTAGATATAAGAGTCGATCGTAAAAATGGATCCTACATTGTCTTCAGAAATATAACTGAGGGTAGGTTCACCAACCTTGTCGTCAAATCGTCAATCGTAAAACCATAGGTACTTCTCCGAGAAATGCGCCCTCAAACCAGGAAAAAAACGAATCAGAGAAACGGTACAGAAAATATTATGAACATATAGTTATATTCCACTTGGTCTGCTACTTGAAAACTCTTGAATAAACGCTAATAACGTTTAGCAACTCCCAGCAGAATGAACATGGTCGTAACGAATAAAACGCTCACCATAATGACCTAACGGTATAACTGCAATTTTTGCTCTGTGAAAATTCGAAATTCCGGAAAAATATGGTAGGAGCTTTTATAGTATAGGAATAATCACTAGAGCTCTTGTTTTGTAAATTAATTACGTTTATAGTCTAATTCTCTTCTTACCAAAAATCTGCTGAGAACTAGTTTCAAGCAAAATCATAGCAGAAACTTACCTGAAACAGAAAAGGAAAAACATGATTAATAAACTGTTTTACAAATAAAAAATTATTCTTAACATTATATTAAACATTATTTTTATTTGTTTTCAAAGTCCTTTTAATACGATGTCTTCCAAATGTTTTCATTACTTATTAATCAATTTCTCTTCTTATACAGCTTGCAAACCCAGCGATTTCGATTAAAAAAAACTCCCAATTTCCTGAACTCGTAAATTCCTAATCCTAAATCAACAATTTACTTTCAAAATAACCACAAGCTAGTTACAAGACTGAAATCTGCAACTCTAGCAGACTCCAATATCGATCTAAACCTAGTCTTCCTCACAGAAAGAATACTAACGAACCCCTTGGAATTTGACGACTCGACTTCCTCGCAAACTCGAACGTTCTTGATGACGACCGATGCCGTTGAAATTCAGCAAACAAGTTTCGACAGTGAAAAAGAGTCGAATGACTGAAAGGAAATTAAGTGCGTCTGCCATTAGAGCGGGACCCTGAATTGTGTAGAATCGAAGGTTGTCCAACTGAAAATAATTAAATTCTACACCACCCCATGAAGCATTGTCCTTCAGAATGAAGTTTACGTTTCCCTCAGTCCACTTACAGCCTCATTTAGTCTTCCTCCAAAATATCGAGTTGTTCTTTCAACTTTCTGAATAATTACACTCTTTTTAACATTCATCTTTTTCACCATTTCAACTTCTTTTTACGAACATATTTTTTGACTATAGGAATTGTTATCCTCAATGAAAGAGCAGAGCATATTTCCTGTCAGTTGATACGCCTTTCTTTCACTGCATGGCATGGCACAAGCAAGGTGCAAAAGATGAAAGAGATTTAACCCCCTTTTCCCCTTAATCCACCCCCACTATATGATACAGATGCTGGGAACATGTCCATTCATTATAAGTGAAGGGGAAAATCCTTTGAAGCCCTTCCTATTCTGAGGTTTATCTAGAATAGTAGATACCACAGACCACGTGGAATTAGTACAGAGAGAAAAGATAAGCAAAGGTTCATCATATCATCTCGTTCTTAACATTCTGGATAAGAGTCATCTGTCTGGAGGATCAGAGCTGTTTTTATCAGACGGGTAAAAAGGAATACCACTCTCTTTTAATGGTTCACCATATACTATGCGAAGAATCTCTGAGAGAGATTCATACTCAAAAAGAAATATGGAGACCAAAAGCAATGAACTAGTAAATTGGAGAGCTAGGTGGTGACTTGTTTGAAAAAAAAAGTTGTGATCACGAATAATCGTTAATGACGTGCTTTGGTGGAAGTGAGATCAGGATGTGTTAATTGGATTTTGTGCTTGAAAGGTTTTGATAATTAATTGATAACGCAAATTACATTGGGAATCTGCTGTCCTTATATAGTTTACTAATTTTCATAATTAGGGATGATTTCAAATATTCAAAACTTGAAGACTTTTTCATACCCAATATTTAAACGAATTTTGAGAGAATTGATTGTTTTCGTAAAAAATTGCATTATAGGATAATTATCCATTTCCTTTGTTGGAAATATTCTTCCAGAAGTGTGAAAGCCACAGGCAAGCTGCAATCTCCCTCGAGAGGGTAGGAATGCGATTAAGCGTTGATGGTTTCCTAAATGCAAACGAACCTAGAAACAGTAATCACCGTAGACACTTACGCACGGAGACCACCTTGTGTATTTTAATGTGGGTCGGTTAAACTTTTAAAAGGGTCCCCCGAGAAATTAAATTTGCATATTACACCTCCAATATTTTTATAATAGTCCTAATAAAACCAAGCATTGACAAAATTATTATCCCTTGGAAACTTAACTTTCAATCAAAACTGCAGGACTAAAGTCCAGGATAAATATTGACCAACTCCTTTAATAACACCCATCACCAATTCAAATTCTTGCAAAGTCTGTACTTTCTCCGAAATGAATTTATTCATTTCTTGTCCCATGGAATAAAAATTGTTGGAAAGTGCAGAAGCCCGGGAATGAGGAAAGAATGATTATTCAGAGGAAGGGTCAACTAATTAATTGGAATTCTTTTTAATATCGGTGGGTTTGTAACACATGCGTGGATAAAGCTAAAAAAATTAGAGCACGTTGCACCACGTGGTGACACCTGGTGCCACCTTCCCCATAGTTATTGGGGATGATCTTTCCACCTCTGGCATGGGAATGATCGTGAGTCTCAACTCGACTCTGGGGTGGAATTCAAGAGTCGAGTGGGCACCCTACACCCTCCACCCCCTACCCACTCTGCAGACATTTGCAGACGTGGCGGCATTCGTTGCCTCATCCCCGGACACAACCAGGCACAACATCCACCCTATGTTGTGGTACAACCCCTAGATTAAAACTGAACCCTCTTTCTGTCGCAGCGAGTCATTAAGGTTGCACGATTTAACAAAACTTATAAATATTTATCAATCATAATAAAGTGATGAAGTAATCGAAAAATAAAGTAGAATCGATTTTCTCCAATTTGAATTTATCGGAAAATGCAACCGGTGCTGTATAACTTATTTCCAAGAAAACAGCTTTAGAAATACACTTGCTTATGAAAATTATTAATTTAATATAAAGGCCATTTAACTTCCCTTCACGGCAAATAAATTTTCATTATACTCTCCATAATAAATAACAATAAAAATACCCTTTTAAAAACGTTCGCCCTCTTCACCTGAACAAGTAAAATCCTCTATGCATACATATAATAAAAAGCACGGCGCACTTTTTATAGCGCATAAAGAAAGTATATTGCGTGATTTATACCCTGGGTAGCCGTTCTTTATGTCCATAAACAGACTTGAGCAAAATCTTTTTCTTGCACTTCACAGTCACGTATTCGCAGTTATTCTTACTGAATATTACACTAGAATCGTGTCGAAACATCTTCCCAAATATATATTAGAGTGCGAATCATTAAGTGAAATTAATATTCGAGGCTCGTTGAAGCGCTTTTCAACTGGTATAAACCTCCCCATTTTGAGTATAATTTTGTACTTGAATGAGGGGTGACACGACACGATCTAGTGCTTCGAAAAATCGAATTCTCTCGCCTTTATAGAGCCCGTCTGTCAGGTACAATTACGTGTACGTATCTTCCAACCCCTTTTGCAAATCAGAGGGTGAAACGCAGGTCGAGAGAGTTTATTCGGGAGCGACGCGTGAAATCAACATTCGTGAAAATAAATTCCCTCGTGATGGGGTGGGACGAAGGTGGCACGCAGGATACAAAATAGGAAGGATACACACGAGCGCTAAATCATTCCCATTCTTTCCATTCTCAGAGCCACCCTACTTGTTTAGAGTGAATGTCTGACTCACACAGGTTGTATCTACTTCAAACGGGTGAACCGACTCTTCCGTCTCTACTGACAAGAAACTTTCCAATTATTATTTTGTATTTAAATTAAATGAATTGTATGATTAAACAAACACTAAACTCGAATTTATGTATGGCCACGAAAGGGTAGTTTTTCGACTGAAATATAGGCGTTCATAAAACCGTTGCTACACATTTAACGTCGATAACGAACCCCAAAAGGAACAGTAGAAAGAAACTTTTCGCGTGCAAGCAAAGGGGTTCATCGAACGCGATATTTAAGGATTATTTCGCACCAAATCAAGACAAAGTAGCTACTACAATTCAGATCCATTAATATCGCTCAGCCAGCAAATTGGATTACAGGGAATCCATTTAGTAGTATATGGCGAGTCCCTTAAAGAGGCCAGACATCTCGCTCTAGTTTCACAAATCTTCCTTTCTTTCGTTGACAGATTACAATATAATTCGAGGCGTTTCTTCGATGAAACAGAGATGGTAGAAAGAAAGTAAAAAGAAGGGAAAAGACAGAAGCGTGAATGAGAAAATGAATGAACTCCACTCGTTTTAATTGAATCTCCCCTAAATGATGACCGAGATATTAGAGGGTTTCTTCTTTTCTTAGGAAATATACGAGGGGATCAAAGATCAAGTCGATAATGCCTCCCTAATTTTTCAAGAAGCCAAGAGTAAGAGATATCCTTTCAATCGAATACAAATATTTGAAAATTTGAAAGCTAATAATCATATTATACGAATTTTTTCCCCAGAATATTGTTCTTTTAGGGGATAATAAATCAGCAACATTGAAATTGAAACTTTGCGCGCTTATTTAACAAAATTAATCTTTCTGGTGAATGCAAATTTCTTGGGGCACACTTTCGCTCGTTTATTCAGGGTCTCTTTTACAGGTTTCATTATTCTGCATAAACGGAAACTGTAATACAAATTTATGCTATGCCTGCTCCCCGCTGAAAACGAATAAATTCACGAGTGCGATGACTCTCCAAATCTAAATGTTCACCTTTCCGTGTTCTAAATTTAATTTAAATGGAGATAAAGCATTTCATCTTCAACTTCTGAAGTTTCAGATATATATTCATGTAATAATTAAGTTTCTGATTATTATGAATTAAGTTAATGAACTCCCTAAATTCAAACAACGAATACTGAAAGACGACTTTGTGAATAAAAATAAATTTAAAAATAAGTCGATAAAATACTTGAGTTGGATAGGATTGAGGTAGGATTAAAAGAACAGAAAATTTGAGTTGTCGATTAATGGTAGATATCAGGGAATGGAGAGCTCCTTGAATATATTCGCAACCCTACTGGCGTTATGCATACTGTCCCTACTAATGGTACCATTATACAAGGGGTGAGAATCCTCTCACTATAACACCTAGATCGATCACTTCCGGTTAATCAAGACTCCTGACAATTTCTAATTAAGCAAGATATGCCAGCATCATTGATCAAATTGTTGAAGTTACTAACTCACAAGAATAATTTATGGTATGAAGGCATTTCGAAGGATACAATTTCTACTAACATTTGCGTAGTAACATTTCCTAACTAGCACTAATATCCAAAAATATTTCACGTTTATTATATTGTTTATATTCTAATTTATATATGAATTCAAACCCAACCCTTATCCCTAAATTCAATTATTCAAAATTGGAAATATTCTGTTATTAAAATCGATTATTACAGTGATCATTTTTGAACCAACATTATTATAAATAATTTTATTAGAGGAATTCGATTAGCTTTACTAATAAGAAAAAACCTTACTGAAGTTTTACAAGACTACTTCACATGTAGTCATGGTTTTTTTTTTTAAGTAGACTCAGAAATGGTTCTTGGAATAATTTCATCTTTTTTTAACGACACTGAGAACGGATTAGAGCGACACGATTTATCATAAGGCAAAGAGAACAAAAAGAAGCAGCAGCAATCTTTGTGGCAAAGTAGGGAGCATAATTTGAAAAGTTTTCTCGTTAAATTGAGAAAAATGTACAGAACGATGAGGTGTCGAACGGATAGACCCGGGGCTAAATGCCTGCGAAAACGAACGGCAAAACCGGAAGCCTTTTTGAAGTACGATGAACAGATAGAACTAATATTCCAACTATTGAAATTTATCCGAATTTTTTAATTGTGAAACTTTTGTCTACTGAACTTTAATGCTTTTATCCAATGCGCAGTGCACTGACACGTATGCATGGCGTTGTCACTGGAAATGAAGATTTTTTTATGTGTGCGTCCACATGAAGTAACCAAAATGCCAGCCTTTACTCTCTGACTGCGAAAAAGATCAATGTTTAGAGCATTGTAAATTTTTACAAAAACAAACGAATACGAAACGAGCCAGGACAAAAATTTCAAGGAAAACGTGTAAGCGAATTTCTGAACATTTATGGAAACTTCTGCTCGTAAAATGAGTGCAAAAGGTAAAAGTGACAACCAGTAAATAATGAAATTCTGTTATTTGTAAACATGAAATACTGCATTTCACCTTGTTTTATTTCGAAACTAAAATTTCAGTAAATCCCTGATACATGTGCATAATAAGCGCCAAATATATGAGGCGCAATTACAGTAGAAAAGCATAGCACATAGATAAATAGGCAGGCTCACTCGACAATAAATAATGCTAATATAACTCCATTTACGTTTCTCGACTGCAAACAAATCAAATTAACACGTACATCAAAAGCTATCGAAATGAATTTGTCAAATAGAAATATTGCAAAGAAGATAAGCAACTAAAATTTAATTAGTAACACTTTTGAAATTTGATTTTTAATTAAAAATCGGATTAAAAGTTTAATAAATTAATTTATAATCGATTATCTAGTGAGAAAAGACTTTAATTGAATGTGGAATTTTTCTCTTTGCGTATATTTCATTTTAAACTTTCCAAACAGGAATAAATTCAGTGTGCACAGAGGTAGGCAGTTGGAAACGAGGTGGTTTAGCATTTTCGGGGACCTGATAGCAATTACAGTTTCTGTGTTTTTAGTGTTTGGAGTTAGCGGTAGAGTCTGCTCCTGACACCTCAATACGTAGGTATCGAATTCGTACAAGTCCCCCCCCCACCCCCATAAAATCTAAATAATTGCGTGTACGCACACTGATCTCACAAATGAATTCACATGTGTCAAGTTCCTCTTGATAAAATTACCTTTCTCACATCGGAAATCCTGAAAGCCGAGGGTGTCACGCTGAGGCGAAATGGGATCAAGACGTCAAGGTCCAACGGAAATGAAGGCAATACACGACGCGAAATCGCTATTCCTGAATACCAAGTCCCGTAGATTGCACGCCAGTTGAATAATCGATTTTGGTGCTTCGACTCGTCTTAGATTTATTGCTCAAATATACCAAATCTATAAAGTTCAATTTTTTTATCATACAAGAAAATCGTACGCATCAAGTTTAGTTTTTTAGATCTCAAAGTTTGCGCCTGTTAAATTATTTTCTCTAATTTTCCTTTCAAAGAAGTTTTATATAAGCATCTTCACAGCCACAGTAAAGTTTAAAGAAAAGGAAGTAGAGGAAAGTTTTTACTTCTCTCCTTGAAATCTACTTAAGAACACAATATCAAATTTTACACATCACTCAAGAGAGATTTGAATTTTTCACGAAAAGCAATTGCAATAAGATTATGTTTCGCACAAAGCTCTGATGCGTGTCCGATGTGCTTTACCTCTTCCTTTGTTCCGCGAAGAAAGGTTTTCGCTTTCACCAGGGTGTTTTATTCTGCCTATTCTCCAAACAACTAAGGGGAAGAAGGCCATTCACTTTCAGTACTTAACTGTACGTGACACGATGGAGCACGCAAGGCTTTTTTGCGCTCTCGAAATGAAATAAACTCGAAATCAACGGTTGTTGTATTCTCGTTGATAATGAGAATGACAGAGGGTGGCAAAAGGAAGCATTGATGTAGACTGTATTGTAGAGCTTTGTCCTTCACTTGACGATGGGAGATTCCCTCGGTGAGGCACAGAAATGGGCCCTGGGAATTGGGGAAGGGGATGAAGGAGAGAGTGTCTAGAATTTAATTGTATCCTTTGAACCGACTCGGCTTTGTCCTCGAGTTTTCGTCCTTGGGGAATTAATTCATTCGCGATTCGCGTTCTATTCCCTCACGAAGTCTGAAGTTCTCGATCGCCTCTTCTTCGACTAACCAGCCAGAGCAGTCTCCGCCAATTTATAAGGTATTCGAGCCACTTTGCGGCTTCGAAGATGCTCCTGTTCTTCACCCTGTCGCCGCTTCTTACCCCACATCCGGGACCTTTTCCTCTTCCTTCAAATTAGGTGCGGAAGTCGCGTAGTTGAATTTTGAGAGTTAGGGTAGGGGTTTCGTCATATCGACAAATTCCATTCCCTTTTAAGTTTGCTTGGATTGATTTCTAAGGATCAAGGATGAACGTGAAAAGTTCTACCGACGACCCACCAATCAACGTATCAAAAACAGTTTTCCAATTTAGAACTCTTCCATTCTATACTAGAAAAAAGAAATTGGCGCCACTACTTAACATCAACTTGAAAACCTCAAAAACCATCAATTCTGGTACAAAATGATTGACCCCAAGGTCCTTAAAAAGCTTTTAAAACTCCACTTAAATTCGATCTTTACGAGGTAACTACAACTCGAGCCCCGTAAACCATCAAACGATTCATATCCTTTGATATAAAATAAACTGAAAACATTGGAGATCCGCTTGAGAGAGTAAACAGCAGTGAATTGAGGAGTAAATTGAAGTAAAGCACTGGTTTCAGTGCTTAGAGCTTATAAGTAGGAAATACGAGACAGTCTTTTTGTTTCGTAACTCAGAGAATAAAGAGGAAAGTCCTGCCAGCAAGGATTGCAAGGAATCAAACGTATTAAAGAGTAAACAGGGAAGGTAGGAATTACAAGGTCGTAAGTTTCAGGTTGCGCTCATTCTCGACGTTAGGATTCCCCATGACCATCGTAAATCTGTCTAGAAACACACATATACGTCGATATTCCAGCTGATGCTAGACAAGGATTCCCCCGTACGTGACGCCATAAATACTGTCCTCTGATACCTAACCTGTGTCACCTTTCCCTTTCCAATATGTCACCTACCACCAGTGAGAATCAGCTCTTAGTTCTACAATTCCGGTCTACTCCTGCACAATCCTACAATTCTACATGTGCTCCAGACCATGATGAAGCCAGATTTAAGCTTCGCTTACGCAGGAGCTTTCAGCAGCATAGTCCAATACCCCTCGTGTTTCAAGGATACATGCATATTTCTGATTCCAGCGGAACTGTACTGTGAATCTCGAAAATCCAGCTACGCTCTTCACATTTGTGTAATACCATGTAATCTGATTTTTTATATAATTTAAAATGTTATGAAGAGATAGATTCAATATGTAGAAGTATTTCTGGATAAAATAGAATTGGGAAAACGTATTTCATTCATTTGCACGTTCAGAACTTTTGGCACATTAGATTTGAACACAATGAAAATCAAATGAATAATTAAAAAATTCCAACTCTGAGCATTTCATAATAAAAAGAAGACTTCAATATAATTATCTTATACATCATTACTGTAAACATCTATCGTAATAACAATTACTCATGCTTCATACATATTCTGTATTTCCAATAGCGAATAATAATGTTCCTTATAGTTCAATAAAAATGCTAACAATAGCTGATATTTCTCTCTATGATTATAAATCTTGTGCATCTCAAGATACTTTTATTTTCCTAATGCATTTTCCATTACGATTATATCATTCATCATTGTCTGGAAGTGTTTTAATAAAAGATCATATATTTAATTTATGGCAATCAATAATAATTATTATTTTCTTCTTCAATTAGTAACTTCATTTATGGACAAAATAACAGGAAATCCTGATGATCTCACATGAATTTTTTATTAACTACCTATGACCGTAAACAATTAAATAACCAGTTAGCTTTATTAAGTCATGGTAGGTATTATTTTTGCCAAGTAACAAAATGATTTAACTTCTCTAAAAAAAAGTCTCGTTTTTAATCCCACGAATATTACAAATTCCTCCTGAAGTTTCTACTTCATTTGAAATATTTAAATTAGCAGCTTAAATGTCAGGACTTTACTTCTGTCAAAATTCCCACTGTTAGCATATTCTTAACCATCCATTTGAATTTCAATGACAAGCCCGAGGATCGGAACAAGCAAGCAAGTCTTCGATTCACTCGCTTGAGTAAGAACGACCTTGAAACGTGAAGAACGAAACAATTCTTCTTGGATCGTTGTGCAAATTTAATCAAAGGAATTTTACTCACCATGAAGAGCCTTGAGATACGCTTTCCCTGCATTGATCAGCTGCCTCGCTCCCGGATTGAATTTTTCCAGGATATTCTGAAATCATGAAAAAAGGAATGCACTTTCTCGCTCGAGCTTAATGAGACACTTAAATTAAAATGGTCTAATACATCGATTACACTCATAGAAGAATGTTCTTGCAGAGCAAAAGTGGAAAGGCGAATAAATCTTTATAATCGTATTGGGTACGTTAGACCTTGAACGGTCCTAGTTAACGATAACGACGTTGCTCCAATCAGATTAGAGCAGTTAGATTAATTAGGTGGAGGTTTGCGTTAAATTCCAAAGAGCCCCTCAGGTTTGGTACGCAAACTCGATCGATTGTCAGGTGCGGCATTCTGAAGATTTCAATGGAAAGGGGAGTGCACATGTTACATAATCCACATAATCCGAAGAAACAATGCCAGGTTTACAAAAAATAACTCTAGATCTATAAATTCCCCAGTTTTTAAAGTAACTTTCAGTTCGACTATTATTATAGTTTTGTTTGTCACATTTTGTATCCAGCAATTCAAACTACTAGATTATGGATATCGATTTAATTTTATTTTCAAAAAGAGCCGAAGAAAAAAAAAGTGATACGTGTTACTCCATTTACAAGGGCATTAAATTTCAGAACTCTCAGAGTAAGAGCACTTTTCTCGTTATTGGAAAATATACATTCACGATATCGTATTCTTAGTGCCTCCTTACGGTTTCCGAGATATGACGGGCAACATACGATTACTAGTAAAGAGGAGAACGTCGGAACGCTTTCGGCATTCTTGCTTTGAAGGCAATGCTTTGACACATATCTCTCTCCTCTACACATCTATCTCACTCTTTACCCATCTCTCTTTCTCTTAAAGCCATCTTGGCTCTCCTACCTTCTTTATCCTTGAGGATATAAGGATCCTTTCACCCTCCTTCGGTTAGATGTTAGAACTCAAGACGGTAGCTTTGCATACCAGGTGACTAAAACCCGTTGAGCATCACGAGCAGCGAACTAGCAATAAAATATTAGCAATTTAAAATAAATTATTTAGCAATAAAATATTTCGAAGAAAGTCCTTTAAGCAACTCGTTAAAATAATCATTTTATCAAGGTACTTCAATTATTAAGATCCTAGCTCTTCATAAATCATATAAGATTGAGGAAATGGATTCCAACTTGTAGGTCTTGAATACCAGAAACTATTCAACAGATTTACAACTTTAATTAAAGAAAACAGCTTACATCAGAGAGCAACATGGGTCTTATGCCATTAAAATCAATTAAAACTCATCAAATACACATGATTATCTGCCCCCAAGAGGGGGCAGATAATGTATAATCATGTATTTTATGAACGACCCCTAATGCCAAAATAGTTTTCTTTCACACTTTGATTGAGTTGTCTCAGTGATTTTAGAATTTGAGAAACAATTTAACTGTCTATCGAATGCGGGACTCTGCCCACTTCCTGAGATACAGAGGCAATGGGAAAACGGAAACTGATGGTTCCGGAAACGTGGGTGAACCGAGTTTAATTTACCCGTCAACTGACGATCGATATCCAACCACATCAGCGGGAGTTCGTTTAGAAGCGCCTTAACTTTGGCGACAGTCGTGAGAATGTATTTGGGGAGGTTTTGGGATTAAGGGGGTGGATGATAGTCAACCCGGAGGAAGGAGATGAGGAAAATGGTAGTGGAGAAGGGTTGAACTGCTCATCCATGATGATGTTGCATCCGTGAGTTTGGCGCCATGCAGACTATGCTTATACCACCCCTGTAGGCGTACAAACTTGACCGTCACTATAGGGAACACATAGGATAATCGGAGGTAGCCTCCGGCACTATTCAGAGAACTTGCTCCTCTCCGGCGAAGGATAATCGGAGCTGCTATTCAGCTTCAAACAGGAAGACGCTAGGCGCACTCCTGGTGTGTGATTTGTCACGAAACATAGGAATATCATCCATGCAAGGGCAAAGGACGAAACGGAGTCCTTTCCGGTGTCAGCGGAAAGCCTGAAAGAGCAGCCATTTCCCCTTGTCGACTTGGCAATGTTTGGAACTGAGGTGTTGATGTTCCTTGATAATAGCTTGCGGATGCACAGTGCTGATACGGATATTCGGTGATAAATGTTTTGACGGCGGGAGTCGGAAGACCAAAAAAGGGATTTCGTTTCAAGAAGGCATTTTTATTATGTTTTCAATTTCTTCTTAGATAACGATTATGCTGTTGAGAAAAATAGTCCTCGGATGATTGACTTGAATATAAGAAATAATGTATTACGTTGGATTTTGACTGTTTCGTCTTTTACAAATCAAAATTCTAAGGTGTCAATCTTATCTCTTTTATAAATGAAGTTTATATCGTATTGAAGTAACTTTCTAAATAGTAAATTGTTTACAGCAGTTGATTCAAGACAAAGATACTGCATTGCAAACTTGGAGCCTGGAATGTGGACATTAATTTTTTTTTTTAACATGTTCATGAAGTTTTGAAATAGTATTCTCGCTTTAGTGAGCGGTGAAAGAAGCATGAATAATAAAACTTGTCTCTAAAATGCACGTGACATTGTGAAACCTTCAAGCAGTTAATAACTAAAGGATAAATATTTCCACTTATGCATGTCGAAAAGTAAACAAGAAATATGTTTTATGATAGGTTCATGAATTTATCACCCGTTTAGATATTTTTTAATGTATTGTGAAGAAAACGTAATTTTATTACTAACTTCATTCAAAACTGAAATTAGAAATTAAGATAAAAAAAATATTAAGATTCCATAAACCAAGTACTAAACGGTAAATATAATGGTCAAATTTTTTAATTGTCTGGAATGGAATTAATTATTTTTTCCACTGCACAAATAATAAAATGAAATCCAGTTACAAATAGAATGAAATGAAATGCTATTTTATGCAACTATGCAACTTCTCTTGAAAGATTTGTTATGGCTAACGGTTTGGTCGCACGTTTACGTGATAGATACCAGAAAAAGTTTCCTGGCACGTTTTAAACGTGAAATTAATTTTAAGCGTCACAGAAACAAAATAGTAAACTGTAAAATAGAATGATATGTTGGAAAATAATACAATTCTGGTGATTGTATTCCTTCTACATATTTTACAGTTAAAATATTCTTTTTTCCCTTGCCTCTGGAGAAATCGCACGTGACTTCACTGTGAAATGCTCAAACCTCTTTTCTATCTATAACCGTCTACCTAAAGGAGTCACAGAATTTAGTGGATGCTTGAGTAAATTTATTGGATCACGTGTAGTGGCTTTGCAATGAATTCACATTAATAGCGGAACTCTTAGAATCTATTAGAGATTAGATTTCTTTATGAGAATATAAACATTATGAAATTTGTTCAATTAGATATAATCCAAGATTCAATATCCCGATAAATTAATTCTGCTCATATTTATAAAAAATAGATCCTCTTTATTTTAAAATACAACTTTTTTGAAGTTCTGTACTATGAAATTAGGAAAAGCAGGAAATATGGATTACAAATAATTTTTAATTGGAAGTTATGCCAGGTTAAGCTTCGCTTTCTCCTGGTTTTCAAGAGATTTAATTGTATTGCACGAATTGAGCTTCAGAAATTCCTTAGCAATGTAATTAGAGTTTATGTTTGAAATTTTCTGTAAATGGTGGTAGTGCGTAACTTTTAAATTAGATTACAACTTCTACATTGCAATAACTTTTAGATCAAAGAATGGTATTGTTTCAGAGAATGCGGGATTTATACGTAATATAATTAGAGACGTTAATATTTCATTTGTAATTAACGTTGACCATTTACACGAAAATCTATCCTTCAAAAATGTTTATCCCTATTGAGACACCTATGATGAATAATTCCTATTTAAGAGCAAAAACATTTCAAAAACGTACTTTTCTCTTCACTTTATTAAATAGACGTGTTGAAAGTGTTCGGAGCGAATCAGTAAAATATCCACGGAATTAAACCTTTCGCTTGAATTTCGCAATCGGTCAAACCGTGACGATAGCGACGGTACTTGTCCCCTTTTTGTCGTTTCGGTCGTAACAGCTTGAAGATAAAATAAAAAAAAGAAAAGAAACAGAAGACAAGAATGGAAAAAGATTATCAGATAATCTCTGTTTCTCCACGGTCTACGAGGTGGGCATATAATCGATATTATATTAACGGAAGAATGAGGTAAACGATCGACTAGAGTGATAAAACGAGCTTCGAAGAAACGAGCAATTTGCAGTAATCACGAACCTAGGCTTCAATCCATTAGGGTCGCGTTCCAGAGTCTGTGTTACGTAACCCACGCTGCAGTTTTAAAGTCTAGTAAATATGCAAACATTTCTAACCCCTACCGGTTGTGAATAATCGTCAGATTTACATTGAGATTGGTCCGTTGGGAAAAAACCGGTCCCAGATCTATCGGATGATTCTACTTGCGTCGTGTCCAATCTAGCCTTAGGGTCCTATCATCGATTCTAAATGCTTCCGATTACGACAGATACACCTGTAAATGTTATAAGCTTTATTTCTTAACTCTCGCATTTTCCCTACTTATGCATTAAATCTTTATAAACTTTTTAATTGAGTAACTGATATTCAGTATTCCATTGATTCCGATTTTCACACGATCATCTAATTAATCTGGTCTCAATTAAACCATTCTTTGCTCAATCTTTACGTTACTTATACTTTTCCTTACAATCCTCTTTTCGTTAAAGTAATGATTGTCTCTAATTATCGTCTATGCTCATGCATTTCTTGCACAATTAGGGTAAGGAATCTCCGAGGTTGTTCTATTGTTTAGAAATAAAAATAGGTTTAATTAAAATTGCAGAATGTGCTTCATGGAATGAAAAACAAGACTACTATGGAGGTTGCGATTGATAAAAATGTAAATCGATTTATTTAATAAAAGTCTATACTGGTTTGGGGACTGGTGTCTGCTTTGATGAAACTGATTGACCAAGGATATTAGGATAAGAATCTTGGACGTGATCTACAAAAATCTATAGTGAAGAGCAGACATTGAAAATTACAACTACACTCACATTTTCTGTGTAGATATCATTTTTTGCCGCAGTGCAACAGTTTGATCCGCTTTTGGATCAAAATTTGACACCCAGGTTTAAATTTAAATTTAAATTGCGCTTTTTAAATTATGCAATAAAGGTATAAAATATCTATGAAATTCGAACAGATATTGAAGAAAATTTGGGTATTTATGTAATGTTTTTTAAACGAAAAACAGAGTAACTGTAAATATTCTAAAACACTTGAACCGGAAATTATAAAGAAGAAATGTTAGAGAGGCGGCAAAAAAGTAAAGTTTAAAGAAACTTGGAATATCATCTTCGGAGAAACTAGATTGTTACGAATGCTCTTCAGTAACCACAACAGCAACAAAAAATGAGGAATAAGAAATGAATGGAATACACACTAATTACAGAATTTCTTTTTACAAAAAACTATCAATAGGTAATGTATTTCTCAACCTCAAGATTTAATTTTGTACCCCAGTGAAGTATGGAAAAATTATGGTAAATATGCAATTATTATTAAAAGCAATATTACAGATTTCTGATATGATGTTATAATAAAAAATAATATAATTTCACCCTACATGCATCAACTACATTCCAGATTACGAACGCTCATGAGAATTTATAATCATATCTTCCTATAGCCAGTTATTAAAAAAATGATAAAGATTGCGAGACATTCCTGAACCTGCAATCTTCCAGTTCATGAAAAAATGAAGATGAGGGAAATTTCCTCTCCATCTGATACGCAACATCCTTGAAGGTTATCCTTGGATAATCGTTTCGATCAAATGGGCAGGATAAGGTAAATTCAGCGGAACGGATTCCGTTATAGTCCGCGCCCAAGTCCAATAACTAATGACTGATAGAAAAAATAATAAAAAAACAATCACGAAGCCTAACCGCATTTGACACCGGTTCGCATATTGCAGTTGTAACGCCCGTGGAACAGAAACTCACTAGACGGAGATGAAGCCCGATGAATGTCAAATAACGGTTCTCGCTGCATGAATTTCGTACAGCAAGATAGACAGGGCATGTTATTTACATTTAGGACTTTTTCATTTTTCTTCACTCGATAATCATATACTTTTATCATTACTTCACTTATTTTGTTGTTCTTTGTGATTATACCTACTATAAACGTAATTATAATTTGCAATTACTAAAAACAATTCAATTTCCTGACTGAGAATGAATGGTCTCCAAATAAATAAAGGCTAATAATGGATAAGTGAAAATCAGTTTCCACACAAAATTAAAATGTACAACGAGTGTATTTTACGTTTTAATAACGAGAATTTGTAATTATTTTGCAAGAATAAATGTTTGATACGCAAAATATGCTTCTAAATGTATATTACCCAAACAGAAGATTATAATTAATATATAATTATATTATATGTAACATAATTTTGATAGAAATAATTTTAGTTAATAGCCGCCGATGTCAAATTGTTATCGGTCCATGTGATTTAATAGTCTCATAAAATGTTAATAGGTCATTTTCTGGAAATGTGGTTTTATGGGATTGGGCATTTAGCCTCTCATGTAACAACTCGAATCCTAAATTCAGTACCAATTAACCGCAAGGTTTAATTATTCAGAGAAAATTAAAATCAATTAGAATAGAAATACACATTCGTATTCAGCGTGAAAATAAGAATTATAATTCAAATATATTAATTTAAGGAGTGTAAATCTTCATTGAGGCAGTTTAATGCCAATTAATTGCATCAAAAAATCCCTTCCTGACTTACAAAGTTCACCTGTGGTAATTGTGAAAAATCCTGGGTGTCAGTAGAGTACTAAGTACGCTTGGTAAAGGCTTTAAAAAATTTTATAGCATAATTATGGAATATGGTCATGAGCCCCGTTAAGTGGCGTGCCAGAAAGGTGAAAAAAGATGTTCTCCAAAAATTCGACCGGTTTGGTGCTAAGGCGTCTTGGTTCTAACGGTACAGAGCTCCTATCAGCCTCTCCCTTTTTCTTTTCCCGACTCTTGCGTTTATATTTCTCTCCCTGTCTTCGGCATACCTGGCACACTCAACATCTTTCACTAGGTTATTTCGTTCAATGCACCGCGCATACCATTCTCCTCTTTTACATGCCCCACGACCCTTTCCCCGCCCCATCATGCACCATGTATGCCAAGGCGCGTCCCACAGTTAACTTTACAAATTAACGTTCGTGTCACTCGAACCTGTTTTAATTAGGATCAAAATTCATTAGAGAAGCTGACATCTCTAATTCCACGAAGTGTACACTCTACGCGAATAGCAAACTCGAGCATTGAAGGAAAGAGTAACTTTTGATGCGGAATAATTAATTTGCTAAACGACATTTATTTGATGCCATTATTCACAGGATTTCTACAACTTTCCCGTAAGGGAGCGAAACCAGAAGGCATAGCAAGATAAAGTGATTAGAGCTTCGTGTAACAACTATTATCGTATTAGATAATTGTTTTCGAGAGTTGATCAATTTTTATCTTGCTAATTGGGTAAGATGCGATTAATCTTAACAATTCAATTAATCATAACAATTTTTTAACCATTTAAATAGAAATCATTTATATTTGAAAATTATTTCAATATGAAGACCTTGAACTATAAGGAAGCTTTGACAGTAGAATTGCTTTGATATTGCAAAAATCAAATTCTACACTTTCAATCTGTGATTCTGTGCCCAATGAAACGCTTTAAATTAAAAAAAAAGCCCTTAAAAAAACGAATTTCACTTCCAATTTTATTTAAGCCATAAATTTTATAATACCTTTTCCATTTACAATATGCTTCCTGAACGTAAACTCGTATAAAATTGCGATTTCAAATCCAGCTTTACATATTTTTTTCATACACTAAAGGCTTTAATCACTTTTTTTCCATGTCCTATAGCAGACTACTCGTTATTAAATCTCATCGCCGCGGGAAATATATAGTTGTACAAGTGCTAGTACTAAAACGGAATTCTAGCTTTTATTTGGTAAATAACAAAAATATTTCCACAATTACGTTTACTGTCAGAAATTGTAGTAAACAAAAGACAACGAAAAACTACGATTCTGGATGATTTTATCGACCAAGAAAATCCGAAGAAATAGCTGACACAGAATGTTGGATCATGTTTTCCCACATGGTACAAACACGTGTAAAGTTTCAAGGTCAAATATTGCAGCTGCAAATGGAAGTGGGACAATGGCCTTTTTATGTGGAAAATTGCGATTGGGCCTTAATCGACCCGCTTTAACGAGAGAAAGATTCAATCGCGGAATCTAATCGAGTCGAGTGGAAACTCTTTCTCTCTTGCTAGCGACAACTTGAGGAAGGTTCGTTGGCCCACTTCGGACAATGAATGCTGCAGCTATAAGGGACCCACGAGAGTTGATCGGACGATGGCCTCCATTCGGATGAGTACACCGTTAATTTAACTCCATCAATTTCCAGTCCTCTACTCTTCCCCTCTCTTTATCACCATTTCTCTTTTCTCATCTTCTCCTTCTCTCCCCATCCAGTTTAAATTCCACGATCAACTTCTCTCGAATTTGAAAACCATATCAAAATCCCTGCAGGAAGTCAATGGATAGAGTATATCTATCCACTTAAATCATTTTTAATCTTCAATATTGAAATGGAGAGAAACAAAGTATCCAACTTTATCATCGTCTATCGACATCAATCCTATTTTTATCTCTTCTTCAATCTGATCTATGCATTAGTATATCGTTTTACTTGCAGCAGGAATTCATATACTTCACTTGAAAACATGTTGCTATATCAAGCATCTTGAAACAAAGAGTCGTTCAAATTTAAACACCTACTAGAAAGTGAATCCTTTAATATTTAAAAAAAACTTTCTCACTCGAATTTATTATATCTAAAAAAACGTACTCGCTATTAATTTCTACATTATTCATTAAATGCGTATAAAATGATATGCTCATCATATCTCATCTGAAAAAATCTGCTTTTCTAAATCCCCTTAAAATACACTTTTACTAAATCTCCATTTCCAGTGAAAAGAGCCGTGACGAAGCACCTGGCGTTTCGTATACATCGCGTGAAAATGTTTAACAAACGCAATCCGTTCTAATTTTCCTAATGCACATTGCATACAGTGCAGTGAACAGTGCACATTTGTGAAGAGCAGACTTAAATGCGCATGCGTTGAATTAATCGCGTGCCGGCTACCACAAAACTTCCGGCATTGGGCGTACGTCTCCTTTCCAAATGCTCTAATTATCGCGCCATGGGAAGAATTACAGAGCAAAGGTAAAGGGGCTTTAATTGGCACAATTCTGACCTTACAAATCCTATCATGCCTATAACGTACCCAGTGTGGACAAATTTTGGGCCAGCGCTCCAACCATTTTCCACACGATGTCGAATAATATCTTTCGAACTTTGTGCTTCTGGAAAAGTTTGCAAGAAACTTTCAAAGGATATAATATATATGATATCTTTCAGGTCGTGCTCAATTATCGCCGATAACGTGATCCTCGTGAAAATTCAGGGAAACACCAAACACGTTCTTCTATCGATTATTACACCCAGAAACTTATAGTCACTTAAAGCAATACGTGACTTCCCTTTGGGAGAAAGCGGTTTTACTTTGTTTAAAAAAGAAAGAATAGGTGTTATTTTTATCGATCAGGCTTTTTTAAGTTCTGTTTTTAATGTTACAACTTTTGAAGAACTTGAATTAGAAATCTTCAAATTTTGAAAGTCTTCCCATTAAACTAAAAGAACACAAGTGTTCTCACTATTGATGAACCTAACATCTTATAACCACTTTTATGCTTTCAGTTTCAAAACCAGAAATCTCGAAAGTGCTTCCAAACAAGTACAAGTATATCTGAAAGTACACAGATTCCTAGGTACAATTACAATCCTGTTCATCAACTTTTTTCAGGAGAAAGTATTACATTCGTTAAATTGCTTCAATGTAGTATTTTCCCTTTCACGCTAAACAATTAAACTCCAAATAGATTACTTAAATTGGCAATTATCGTGTGCTATTAACAACTCGGAAAAAATGAATTTAAGTACTTCATACATTAACTGAAAGTGAAATGTTCGCGTAGTAATATTATATACTTCTCTAAACATTCATGAAGTCAATTTCTAATCTTTCACATATTAATTTAATATTTCAAAAGATTAAAATTAAATGACTGAATATTTAAAAATATGATCTGCAGTCGGAAAAAGGATCAAACAGGTTCATTACTGAACCGAATCAAAATTGCAATAATCGAAACTTGTCAGAGAAAAAACGCTCATAAAAGAGAATGAATCGATAGAACTTTCAATTTCTGTCGACTTCACGTTTCTAGTAGTAAATTTAGCGCGTCGGAACGTTTTTTTCGGCCCGGGGTCAAATTGAATGATTACGTCTGTGTTCTATTTACCGATAGGTTGATCGCGATTTGAGAGTCCTACCAGGTCGGTCAAATTACGTAATTCCGCGATGCCTGCGAGCGAACGAGTATATTCCTATCTCCATTCTCCAGAGAAAGGGATTTTCTCTCTTTGTCACGTCCCCTTCTTGTTAAATGCCTGTATATCTATATATCTACAAATCTATACAGATATACATACTAAACGTGTATCTTTTGGTTCATAGTAATATCGCCAGGTCTTATTGTTTGTACCATAATACGGAGGCGCGATATTATCGAGTAAAAGTCGAGCATTGTTCGGACGATTACGCGTGCCCGTGTAATCTTTAATTACATTTGGCACGCTAGGTATAATATTCGCGGGATACGTTCGCCGTTCTTTGAAGATTAAGAAGCACAATGCAGAGCAGTTATAGTATTATTGCGATCGGGTGGATGAAATATTACGAAGGGAGTAACATAAAATGAAATTGATGATCATTATTCTAATCTTCCGAATTGGATAGAAATCTTCAACATTTTTAATCAAGCCTGGACGTGTTCAAACATAAAAAGTTTCCTTTATGCTCCTACTTTATACTCACGTTTACCTCGGAACAGAATGAAAGTCACTCACCTGAAACAAAGAAACAAAATTGTTAGACACGAAGTCATACATAATAGTGTATTGATTTGAAAGAAATAATAATCATCGTAAGATGTGTGTAAGGACGATGGACATGAGTTCACAATGTAAAATGTCAGAAGTCAATCCCTATTATATAAAATATATTTTTGATGTAGACAATAACAGGGTCTCGTGATCTGTACTAGAGAACGAAAGTACTTAAGTAAGAGGATTCTTCTCTGGAAGAGAAAAGAGGATTCTTCTCTGGAAGAGAAAGAATGTTCTTGTGCGGCTTTCATGATGCTAGCTACTTTAGTTTCTATTGCCCTGTGGAGATTGCTTTGATATCCGCAATTCATTCTAAAGCAATGCCAACAATTTATTATCATTTTTCTCGTTTATGAACCTAACTTGTTCAAATAATACTTTCATCGTTATAGAACCTGCATATATAGTGTTTGGAAAGTGAAAAATTTGAGTAGACCACTTTTTTCATGTCGGTGAAGTTCTGAACGTTCAAATGTTTAATTTAGAATATTGATTCATTTTCATTGAAAGAGACCTGTGTGAAAGAGACCTGAAATGTTTATTTTTATTTTTAGTTGGAATTACTTTCTGGATAAAATAGAATGGAGAGAGTGTGCGTAATTAGAGAATGTTTTTAAAATTAATATAAGATTATAATGAACAAACGTGCAATAGCTCGGAACACAAAAAATCTCGCTGTAATTTTGTTTTAAACGAACTCTGCTGAACACGAAAAGCAACCCTCAAAAGAGAGACTTTGACCTCCTTTGCCTTCATTCTTTTTTAGTTGCAGCGCTCTTTTAAAGCGCAATTAAAATGCAAGTATTCTCGTCGTTTCAGTAAAGGCACTGAAAAATACTTTTTCCTTTAATTACATTGAAGTAAAATTGAAGTATTAACTGATTATTTGAATAGATCGAAAACACTTCTGAACCAAAGTTCTGTTTCAAAACATGCAATAATTGAATCAACGACTTATTTTTTTAAAGGAGAGTATATATAAAATAGTAAACCTAATTAAACTAGAGTTTTATAGCAAACGATATTAGTGAGAGTACATTTGCTCTTGGCAGGAAAAGTTATTGCGGATATTTGATTTTTTTGGTAGCAATATATTTTGATAAGAGCATCGTTAATGGGTGGAATAAAATTGCATGATAGGTATCGAAATGGTTTCTCATGGTCCAGAACTGACGCCTCTATGCTAGAAATCGATCGTTAACGGCTCAATGACGTGGAGCAGCTGCGATAACTACACTATTGCGGACATTGGCGAAGAGTTTAATGTCGAGAGTAGTAGCGGTGTCGATCTCTCGAGCGAAAGCAACTTTCTCGCATTTCGCGGACCTCAAGATAACTGCATCGCCGTCGACGTCGACGAGGCCTGCACTTCTGTAGTCTGCATTTCCAGCTAGCCTATGTGAATTCAACAACTAACAGGGACAATCATGTCGAATTGTTTTGCTTATCCTCTGTGGAAATGAAGCTAAACCTATGCATTCCGCATAGAAAATTTTACTCGTTGCGCTCTGTGGATAGTGTATATTCAATTGTAAATTCTAAATATATATAGTGATATGTGCATAGGAAAAGCGCAGAATTATGGGATCTACTCGTGTAAATAAAGTGATGACTGAGTCAAGAGTCCTTGACTAAATCTAAAAAGTTTTAAGTTGGTTCACGCGCTACACTAAGTCTCGTTATTATGCAAATTCTCCCTCTGACAATCGCGTTAATTCCAGTCGAATGAACCGAGGACGAAACTGGCAGTAAGGGAAATAAAGCCTTCACACCTTGTGAATCAGGATGATTCTGTATTATCACAAAATCCTTGCTGAGCTGGCAAAAAACCAGGCATATAAATATAAGAATTAAGAGGCAATTCATTTCATCAAAGCGTTTTTGCTGAATCATCAACAAAGGCCTTCTAGTTTGTTACTTCCCTGTTTTTTTCATGTTTGGCACTTTACCATGTATTTTTTGCTTTTATTAAATTTAAAATATTTTTATGATTATCACGGATGGAATAGCTGAAGGTTGAATAATTGATTCTCTTGAAAGTATAAACTATTTTAGATGGAATTCAGGAAAATGATGTAAGCGAAATATAGTAGTTGTGAATTGATGTTAGCGTAAGAAATTGAGAGAAAGTCTATTTACGTGCGGCTATTATTATGTGAGATAATTATAATAGTCTGGCTATTGCTTTCTCCTCATATAAAAAGAATATTAAGAGTAACCATTATAAAATTATCCCTCTAGTTATTACTGCATTGTGTGCTCGTTAGTTCTGTGGTTTTTGCTGTACTTTGGTTGTGAGGAATTATTGAATTTTCACTTTCAGCTTTAGTCCGGAATCTAGAGCAAATACTTTTTAATACTGAAATTTTTTTTTTAAATATTAAAAGCCTTTTACGCTTTCTTAATAACTTTATCGAATTATACCGTACTAGTATAACACAATGAAGATAATGCTGGAAAAAGAAAATATTAAAGAAGTATATCAAGCGATCTTATCACATGAAAACAAAGACATCTCGAACTCCGCAGTTTTATTTCTCCTATATGTGCTGGCGAAAGTTATACCCGAAAACAGAGAGATATACAGGAAAACCGCGAACGATGTCTCAGCAGTATTTCCCTAGTCTAGCAAGATTCAATTCCATCGGAAAAATATTGCGATAGCTGAAACGATTTCGAAATTCGAATATCTGGTGGGAAGAAACGCGGGAACGACGAATTCAATATTTCGCTGCTCTCGACATGCGATTTTAGATGCGAATATTCATCTATGACATCGTTGACTTCGATTTATATTTTTTAGTCAAATCAATTGCACCTTATTAGGTTTCAAATTGCGAATGAAAAATATTGACTATTTTACGTTAAAATTAATAAAAGTAATTTTTAGGAGTGAACTTTAGGTATTGCTTTTACCCCTGGAATACGTTCCTTATTAGTTGAGGAACTTGAAACTTTAAGAAGCCCTCCCTTTCTCTCTTTTTTTTTTCTTTTGACTTTTTATATCCTGACATTAAAAAATTCTACCAATTCAAATCGGTTTTTAAATTAACGACATTCCAGAATGAGATATAGGAAGATTTTATTGCGTTCACAGGAAAGAATAAAGCCAGGAGAAATAAATAAATAGGTAAAAGGACGAGGGTTGTTGAATATAGATTCCATACAGCGTGCCCAGGTCGCGATGGCTAGCTATAAATATTCATACAGGATTTCTGAAGCCAGGAACATCCATTTCTACAGAAACGCGATCACGCATTCGCATCTATAGACAAGAATGTGGAAGTATGCGACCGTTCGCCAGTTTCTTTACCAATAAATAAATCTCCTCCCCTCGAACTCGCGCCCTTCTAATGATCGAATAAAAGGGGAAAATTACGAGAGCATTTTCTGCACGAAGTGATCGGGAATCTACTATAAACAATGCGAGGAAACGAGCGAAGTTTTAGGTTTCCAATCGATTCCGTTTAATATTTGATTCCTTCCTCTCTTTCTCACAATTCTATTTTTTGTTGAGAAAAGACGAAGTTAAATGTTTTCTTATATCTCAACAAAATAACTATTTATGTAACGATTATTGTTATAGATTTCCTCCTTTTCCGATAATAGAATTTTCGAGAAAATATGGAATACGAAAATTAGAAGAATATTTTTCTATAAGAACAAGGACCTTTTTCTGATAAGGAAAAAATATACAGTTTGATATATTGACAAGAAAAGATTGAAAATTCCTAAGAAGGAAAAGAAAATGTCCCAAGAAAAAGAAACAGAGGAAAGTGTAGAAAAACTCAAGAATGAAGAAAATTTAATAACGAGGTAAAATAAAAATAAAATCGTAGAACGGAGACTTTACTTTAACAGATACTTTTTTTTACTAACAATAGGAGAACACAATTATTATTACTTTATTTTAAATAACAATCTGAACGCATTTAAATTTGAACTTTTAAAACTGCACTACAAAAATATTTCAAATCTAGTGCCACTCTTTATTTTTTACACTCTCTGCGCTAAGAAAAGTTGCTTTTAACAAAAGGCATTAAGGGTCCTTTTAAACCCCTTGTCCTAATTCCTTCAATAACCTTGTTCCCATTTCCTTTTTCCTAGACCTCACCATCAAGAAACTTACTTTCTTACAGAGTTTACTATACGAAATAGGATACGTCATCGATAAAGAAAAAGCTTTAAGTGAATGTTGATGCACAAACAAGAGAAAATGGAGGAAAAAGTTCCTCGAAAGCATCTTTGCAGAGTAAAAACAAAGTTATCTATCTTTGTTGTGAACAAGTTTTTAAAAGAAGAAGTTCTTAACTAACTCATTACAAAACATCGCTGTAATAAAGACGCCTATCTAATACTCTCTTATTTGTACCTTCGATCAGAGTTTCCTTTCAGAAGTTCAGTAACGACCCTTGTTAATGAAATATTATATAAACATCGACTTAAATTTGCATTCTGAATAAGGAAGTTCATAAATTCATGCAAAATCATGCTTTTCAAATAGATTGTTCAAAGTTGTATAAACTTGAAAATTCTATTAAACCACCAGAAATTAAACATTTTTAAATTGAAAGCCTCTGATAAATTCTCTGTTAAAGTACTAAAGTTAACAAAGAATCTTATCCTACAATTTTTATATTTTTTTTTCACTCAAATTCTTAATTTTACCCAATGACTGTTCTAAAAGTCCCTAACTGAAAACCGCTAATTCACGCAAAAAGTTCTTTCCCATTAATACCAATTGAAAAATAATAAACCTTTCGACTTTTTTGTTACTTATCCATTGTTCAATAAGCTTACTTCAATAAATGATTGCCATCGATAAATGATCTAAAAAATTCATAAATCAATCTACTCTATATCTTATCACTACTATAAATAATACCTACTGACTCTCATCACATCCTAAAGTTCATCTTGACTCCTCTTTCTCTTCCTCAGAACTCACAACACTGGATATTTTTTTTCATCAATACAATCACATACCAAGAAATATTATTAGCTCACAAAACCTGCCCAGTCAGATATTCGATATTCACCGTTACTTGGACACAATTCGCGTCGCTCTTGAGAGAAGTTGCTCATTTTTTACGAACCATCTAAAAAAATAACAACACTCTTCACCCCAGGCTAAATTCCCAGATCGGTTGAACAAAGCAAAACGATCATTCTCATGTAAATATCTCAGTTTGTTTATTGCAAAGCGACCTTCAACGAGGCGAAAGGAATTCTTGCTGTCACATATCTGAGCATTATGAAACTGCTGGGCAATCATTTATTAAAAGAAGGAGAAAAGAAGAAGATTGAAAAAAAAAGTCTCTTGTTAAATTCAACTTCCTTCATTCTCAGCAATTTCTCATGTGATATCTTTAAGAAATCAAAGTGACGTCAGTTGTCACCGTGATTCTTGTCGAAAGGAATCCGAGACGGGATTCTTCGTACAAGATTGTATGGGAGAATAGCAGGAGCAGCAGATATGAGAGGGAAGCTGTACTAAGATGGGTAGGCAGCATGTATCTCCTTATCGTACAGAGACACATTGTCGTCTCGAAAGGTATACGCATAGAGAGAGAATACAGAATAGAAACGGCCAATTAAAAGCAAGGATACCTAACTCGCTTTGCACCGTAGTAGATACTTAAGTAAATGGATACGCCACTCCGAGGAAAATACGTTAATGAACAGAATAATATCGTTTCAATTCCGATTGTTAATACCACAGCCGCCACAACCACCTGAGCCTGAAAGGTAAACAAGATCTTTCGCCATATAGACAATATTCTTGGGAAGCAGAAATTGTATTGGTAACAATCAAGGTTCACTAGCCTTTTAATAACCTTTTAACTTCTCATTCTATTGCCCATTATTTTCGCTATTATTCCAAAAAATGTTTAAGTACTTTATAAAGCACTTGAATTTGAATATCACATCTTTTATTCAACTTTATTATAGAGACAATTCAGAGAAGCAGTTTCTCAAAATTTATTCTTGAAGAGAAGATAGGAGAACCCCAGGAACGATAATTGTGAATACTAACTGAAATAATTAATTCTGTACAAGTGTGAAGGGCGAGATAATTTAATGTATGAACAACCTAAGTACTGATATTTTGAACAAATAGGAGCCAGGAGCCAGTTACGAATTCCTTCAGTGTTTAAAATCCACGAGGCCTATATCAGTCTTATTAATTTAATTGTCTGGCTCCTCAATTTTCCAGGTTCTTAAGACAACTATAGAAGCTTCTTTCAGCAAGCGAAAGAGAAAAGCATCCATCCACAATAAATTAAATTTCACGATAAATTATATCACCCTTTTCTTTCATCTAAAATCCATCACTCCGGAAACAATCAAATTACACTAACGAATCCTAACTCCTAACATCAAATAAATCAGCACTTCCGGAAAAAGAGTGCCTTTACCAAAAGGAAATAAGTCTTCATTCCGCTGGATATAAAAAAAAGCCAAAAAAAGACATGAACCACCTTTTTCACAGGCACTACGTTTAATGTGGCAATTATGACAAAGGTAATGAGTAATGGTCCGTCGTAACTTGCTGTGCTCGCATTAACGCTCAAGGAGCTCGTTACTCAAACAAACCTCTTGTCGGTCCGACAATTCCTTTTTTTAGAAACACGAGATGAGCAGAAGCTTCCAGATTTTTATGAAAATAAAAAGTTGATTGATAGTATACAACGCCAGGTCAGAGATGTCATGTATTATATACTATTACACAACAGTAGAAGAGAGATTGTAGAGTATAGACCACTGTAGACATTGGCTCGTCTCCAATCATATGACCTTATTTCCCTTGAGAGACTTGTACCATCGTGCCTTCCATGTAAATAGAGTGCACAATGAACGGGAATATGGTTACCTGCTTTTCCTAATGGACTTAGTATTTGAAAGACAGTGATTTTAGAGTTACATCACTGCCAAACGAGATTCCCTGCCAAGGAAGTCGATTAACCGAAGCGCGAATTGCCCATTCCGATTCAAGAAACAAATCCACTTTGGCAAAAATGGGAAAGAAGGTTTTAAGCTACTGAAGAATGAATTTATAATTAATCTAACAAATCCAGCTTTTGAGTACACAAATATTTAATTAAAACCTAAAGTGCACTCTCTAAATCTGAATTAGTAAGAAGTTACTAATGAAATAGTGCCGATTCGTTTACTAATTCACTTTAACTAATTGATAGTAAAAATTAAGCATTTTTACTATCAATTCACTACAATTTACTATCAATAACTACTAATTCACAGTAAAAAATACTAATTCATTTAGTAACGGTGATTAAATCAATTAGTTACCCTTACTAAACGAATCGGTACTATTTCATTAGTAACTTATTACTAATTCAGATTTAGAGAACAAACATGAAATTCACAAGTTACAACTCCATATGTTGAGAAATAATTATTGTGGAATTAATGTGATTCAGTGTACAAACATTTGCGAAATTCGTGTATTGTCAAATAATTGAATTTCAGTAATGAAGCATCAGGCATTGAATAGAAGGACAAGTACGATGATGAAGTATTATTAGACAATTATGTATTACTGAGAATAAAATTGTACATATTCTTTTATTTTAAATAAATTAATAAAAAATATTCCAATAATAAAAAAAAAACATTTCTTTTCAATTTGAAAAAAAAAAAACGTTTATCTTGAAATGAAAGTAATAATGTACTTTGACAAATAAATAATAAATGCAAGTAGTTCAATACGAGGTTCAATAGAGAAGACATGGGACGTAAATTTCACTGAATAAAACGATTTTCTCAATCTCAAGAATTTCAATATTTTCACCCAGTCTTTTATATTATCCTGAGAGCATTTTATCACTCGTTTAAATCGTGAATGGAAACCCGAAGCCGTGGAATCCGCGTTAAAATATGTTAATGTATTTTTTATCAGACATGCTGCCTAGAATTCTATTAACCAAGAGGTCGAGCCTGTAGGATATTTTATCAGAATCTCATCCTCATTTAGAATAGAGACATGCAATGAAGAATTAACGTAAATAAAAATCATTAGAGAGAGAACGATAGACCATTGAACGATAAGTCAATCAACAGCTTTTACTTACTCCTCAGACAGGAATCTAATTATAAAAATCCTTTATGTCTTAAAAAAGTGAAACGTCGTTACTAGGTATTCCTTTAAGAATGCTAGATAGACCGCACACTGAAGAGGTGGAATGACTCCTTGGCATGCCAGCGCAGTAAGAAGGTTTTTTTCGCGACGCTGAACCGAGACCTATTGCAATATTGTAATTAATTTTTTATCCAAAGATAGAAAGAGACGAGAAGCAAAAAAATTAATTTCACGACATGAATCACTCCTTAATGGAGGGGGGAAAAGGAGGAACGATACAAATGCTATGGAGAGTTGGGAAAAGATGCTCCTTGCTGAGAGCAGAAACGATATTAAAAATTAATCCCTTTCGTTCTGAGGTGAGAGTCGGAGACGACAAAGTCGTCGTAATGAAGGTTCTATAATGAAAGCACCCTCGTTAGGATACGTGTATTACTTGCAAGTAGAGACAGCTCTGTTCTTAAGGGATTTCCACCTTCTCTGCTCGGGACAGCTTCCACTTAATCGATAAAATGAACTAAAGTGTCTTTTTACCCCCTTTTCTTTCATCATCCTTCTCCATTAAATTTCCCTAAAATATGTGAGATAATATACCACTGATGCTATGGAAGTTACCAAGATGAGTTTATATTTTATAAAAAGAATTTAACGTCCAAAGTTTCACGCACTGTATTTTCCATTTGGATATTGGATATTAAATATTGAAATTATTTAATATCAAAAAATGTTTGCGGCTGTATTCCTAAGTTTACGAGAACTTTATACCCCAATTACGAAAGCGTAATAATGCATTATATCGCATGACATATGCACGTACTGGGTACACGTTTTGCACACTAACCACATGATGCATGAAAACACATTAATGTGGTGTAAGTAGTTATAAACGAGGTTTACTTCCGAAGATAGATTACACCTAAGTATTAGTTACGTTTAATATGCACTGTTTGCTGTTTCAGAAGGGGTTAAGGACCTTTGCTGTTAAACAAGAATCAAGATGGTATAAATCATTATGACACAGATTTCATGATGTATGATTCATGAATGAGGGTGGGAAGATTCATCTTGGAATCTGTTTGAGAGATGAAACTAAAGATTAAAATTGAAATTTTCTCACAACTCAACGATGGTGATCAATAAATACTGAAGAACATAGATGACAAATGACAACCGAACAATTGGAAACACGGTTGAAGAGTTTACGATTTCGTCGAAGCGCCCAGTTAATGAGATAACGAGGGGTGAAATGTTATCACATGACGCGGTATAGGGAGGTCGCGAAAAGGGTGAGATATGCTGACAAGCGAGCCCCATGGCGCAAGTATATCACGAGCTTGTAATTATGTTTCAGCGCGGTTGGGCAACAGATATTCAGCGTTACTGCCCGACGGATGTTGCTGCAGGCTTTCTAGGCAGCGGGGAGGGCTTGATATTAATTGGCTTCCGATCTACATCCCCTCGATACACAGAATTCTCCCACATCCGTAGCTAATCGGCGCAAACCGAATCCGCGAAAATTAAGGGATAAGCCCGGATTACGAGAGCATCGCCGTTGCTGCCACTCTTCTCTACCCATCCAACGTTTAATTTCAACGATTTCAAATACAGAGGGAAATGTGAATTTAAAATACAACGTTTCGCCGTCAGCTGCTCCCTGTATTTTTGCATTTTTATATTTTTCTCTCTGTATACATTTTTTGTCCGTCCTTGTAAATTAAAAGTGAGCAATATCTCTGAATTCTAGTTTTCTAATCAAATTAAAAAAACTTTTCTCATGAATATCTCTATTAACGAGAATATATATTTTGAAATACTCGTTCGGATAATAGAAGAGGAAAAGGGTTATACTCTACAATATAGTACGATAACCGCGAGTATAATGGATCCTTTAGCGTATGTATGCGTTCCGATACGCTTGCCGCAGAATTTCCCGATAATTAAGTGTCGTTTCGGAAAATTATTCGATGTCAGGAAAGGGAAAAGCAGAGGAGCGGAAATGATTAGCCGAAGAGGTAATCTTATTAGCTGTTCGACAGACAAGCTTTCCTTAAAATTCCTTTCCTAACACCTTTTGCAAGCTCTTTCGTAGTGAACGTTGAATCTCCAACACCACCATTATCCTCTAGAAAACCTTTGTAACATTTGGCGCTGTCGAGCTAACGATAAGTACCGTATTATTGTCTTGCTTTTGAAATAATGGCCAACAGACGTAGCTTATCGTAATTGAGTCATTCTTCCGGAAAACGGCTCAAGCGAATTGAAAGTGTTTTTGTGATAGCTTCTGAGACTTCCAGCTTTCTGTAAACTGTAAGTCTTGATTCTTTTTATATACTCTCATTGATATTGTGTAACTCACACTATAGCCTCTAATAATTCAAAGCGGAAGTCACGTCTATCTTTAAAGTTCTTTATTTACTGGCTTTAAATTCTCAGTGGAAAATTCAATTATCGCCAGAATATTGCGTTGCTTTCCAATGTCTGACTATAAACTACTTCCTCCACTAATTTTCAATTTCAGTAAAAAAATCCAATTTGGCAAGACACGGTATAATGCTTACAAATTCGAGTCTGACCGTAAACTTATATATTCACTTAATTTCAAATTGCAGTAGAAAAATCTGCTATGGTCAGACGATTTTTTGCAATCCCATATCAAACTGTAACCTACTCCATCCACTAATTTATTTTCAGTAGAAAAGTCGTATTTGGTAAGACACCATGTTTTTCTCACTTTTGGACCGACTGTAAACTTATGTATTCATTGAATTTTCAATTTTAGTAGAGAAATTGAATAAGAAGATATTATTAACACAAGAAGTATATTATTTGCAAAATTGCATCTGCATAATATAAACTTCTGAATTCATTGAATTGAAAAATCCAATAGTATAAGATCTCACCTTATAACCTTTTCGATACATTCTTTGTAAATTCTAGTCCCGATATAAAGTTCTGTATCCAGTGAAGTAGAAAAATCCATTGTAGTCAAACAATGTAGATTTTTTGAAGAATATATTTTGGACTATTTTAAAGAGTTCAATTGGTTTCCTACAAGTTATTATGCTATTTTCGTAAACTGTGACCGATATACCTAAATGTTGAAACTTATTTCCCTATCGTGCGAATTAGTGCTAGATTTTTATCAGCATGGAGTGAATAAATTCTCAGGAATAAGACTTACCTTGTAAATTCCATCGACAAGTCTAGTGAGCTCCTCGGTCTCCATCTTCGTCTCTCCCTTAAGTAGCTAAAGACACGTGCCGCCGATTTCACGAGATGCTCATATTTTTCCTTCCTCTCGAGACCCGGTTTCACGTACTCGCTCCACTTTCCCGGAGTCGACCGCAAGTCGTGCCTATCCTCTATCTATCCTTTTCTGCGAAGAAATTCTACAACACTGAAAAAGACAAATGCCTCGTGTTAGTTGTCATATTATTATGAAATTTATAAGGACTGATAGATTTAATTCAATCGACTTCAGCGATACTATAAATCAAATATATGAAAAAATGGTAGAAGCAAGATAAATGAACAGAAGGCAAAGGTACCTATTATCATTCTTCTGAAAAGAAAATTTTTGAAAGGAAATCAATTCTCTTCTCTTTCAAGATATTTTAGCACACTAACCATTTTTTGTTTTCAATGTTATCCAAAAGAAAATATTTTTCAAACATGAATTCTAAATGTAGTTCTTCTGAAAAGAAAATTGTTGAAACGAAATCAATATTTTCCAAACTAATGAATATTTTTATTAAAAAGTAAATATTTCTCCTGCGTGTTGTTTCTCAATCATGCTAATTTAAGCTTCGTTAATTTCCCAGGTCGGGAGTCGATTAAAATCAATAACTCATGTAATATACAAGGATCAATAATTCGAACACAGTCCGGTAACACTGTGAAAATTATTCACCCGGATAGCCTTCAATTTAACGATTTTTATTTTCAAATCTCCAAATAATTGAAAACATGTTTATTTTCATTCATTGTGTAGAGGCGGCGGAGTATTGTTTGTCTGTCTTTCTTGCTCATTAAGAACCGTAAATTTAGACCATCTTAAGTTTCCCACACAGGGCGTGGAACAGATACAAGTAGATATTTATATAAAACTAAAAGTTCAATTCCAACATAATCAGTTGGCATTGATAAAGCCGGATATATCTCGAGCACACCTGCTTAACGATTCTAAAGGTATAAATCTCAATTCCAAGTTACTTCCACGCCTTGGAGCCGATTTAGAGGTAATTTAGAGTCTCGCACCTTACACATTAGTCATGTGCGCGCAACGAGAGGTCATGTTTTCCAGAGTACTTTCATTCTACAAGGACACCCGGTGTGCGCTAAGTTCATAGAATCTTAGGCTCTAGACGGAGAGCAAACTGAGGAAAAAGGTACATAACTTTCAGCCACGTTTTGTGCCTGTAGTTGACTGGTATCGGCATACCAGACCTTCTCTACTGCTAACTTCAATCGGAGACGAGATTCAATATCGAGTCTTTGGCTAATTCGACCTGCTCTCATGAACTAAACTGCTTTGAAACCAGTTTGAAATCGAGAAATCGTGAAAGCCCATAAGAAGCTGCTGATGCTGAATTTCCTTGTTTGTTGCATGCACGCGAATCCGAGTCTAGTTATAAGGAAAGTAAACCAAGGACAGAGAACGATCTTCCTTTTCTGCTTGACCTTCAACTACACCTTCACTTAGAAAAATATTTGTTTCACTTTTAAAAAAACATTCCCGCAAGAAACGAGTTTTTCTTTAAATTATATTACAATCTATAAATTATACATCTTTTACAATTAGCTCTACGTTTAAAAAATCTACATTGAGGCAAATGAATCATTTATTAGACTCATATTCAAATAAAGCTCTGTCCCGGGAGTCTAAAATATTCAGTAAGAATTTCACGCAATTTTTTACACCGATTCCACACGACGTCTTGCACCTCATTTCTCTAGTCCTCCCTCATCTTATCTCCTTTAAGCCATGAAATGTTTCTCCGGAGAATAAAGAGTCGAACCAGCATGGAAAATGGTTATTCGACTAGGCTAGGAACTAGGAAGGCCTTGCCCTAAGATTGCTACGCTTTAACGGTTACATCTTCTATACCACTACACGATTTTTACATTACCTTCACTTATCTTCCAGGACGCACGCGATAAACTACCAACCAACATCTAAAATAAGAAAAATTTCTAGAAAAAACACATGGAACTTTCGCTTTTCATCGACAAGATTCTTTTTTTCATTAGCATCATTAATCAATTAACAGTATTTGTCATAAAACGCTATGTTGATCGAGTTTAATACAGAGTCTATTAACGTTGATTGTTTTTAAATATACTTTTAAACACACAGAGAGAATCCTAATGCTTTCAATTCGAAAGCTCTCTAACATTAGTTCAAATAATATTCAATTTAACTCAAAAGCCATTTTCTGTATTGAAAGCTTTCAAATTTCAAAGCTCTAACAATATTGAATATAAGATAATTTTTCAAATTCCCACGATTGTATATAATTTTTCCAAAGAGAAATACTCGACGAAACAAAGAAATATAGAATGAAATTTTACTTCAATTATTTCTTCCCACAATTGATAAAACAAATGATAAAATCATTAAAGAACCATTTTATATCAATCAATCGTGAATCACTCTCGTTGATATCAGTTTATCGTTAATCCATGCAATACCATTTTATCAATTCCGAAAATCTATTCACGCAAAGGCTACGAGCTCGTATTCTGCGAAATTTAATTAATCTCGATAGCAAATAAAGTAATTGCAAAATTTGATTAGAAATGAAGTATATAAACGATAGAATTCACAAAAAAAATTGTAGAATAAAATTCATTATTTCGCTTAATAGTTGTTTATGATAGATGAAATATCCGGTTCTTTGTGCTTTATCTTAAATATGTATTTATTTAGAAAATTTAAATTGTAAATTTAGGAGCAAGACAGAGTAGACTATTTATAAGCTGTCTATTGTTCATCAAGTAGTGAAAGTAACTTCTCAACAATTGCTATTCATATCATGTGCCTCAGAATTAAAAAGATTACTGTAACGCGGTTTGCGTAGGGCGCGACTACTTCAAATAGCATTTAAATCAACTCGATGAACAACCAGGAATGTTGTCCTGTTGCTCAGTAATAACGGTAAGAACGATCCTTGTATCCTGTGTGTACCCCGCCTTGAAAGTGTGTAAGCACCTGTGGTTGCTGAACAATTTTGTGGTACTGTTATTCATTCAACTGAATACCATTTGTATTTAAATACTACTAAATTTCATATTTAAAATAAAAAATAAATACTAAACATTCCTTTATATATTGCTTTTCACGTTTTTAATCGCATGAATAGCTTTATTTTATTATTTTATCCATACTTATTAGGAATAACTGCATTAATAAATTTCAAGAAATAAGATTTATAATAATTAAAGTAATTGTAAAAGTTAGCTTCATTTATATACAGGTTTAATCAATTTATGTTAAAAAATGTATTAGTTAGTATATCACTTCGTTTAATTAATAATAAGCATATGCAAAATGCAGTAATTTTTTTTTCTTATTGGATTCGAGGTTGACTAATGAATGCAGCGGGACTTTTATCTTATGTTTATCTTAAAGTTGTTTCGTCAAAGTTATCTCATTAGTCACGAGAAGAGCGCATCGATTCCTGAGTTCCTCACTAAATTTACCTTTCATATATATTTTATAATTTCTGAGGACTGTCAAAAGCCTCACTTAAATAAAACTTTATAAATTGCTTCATAAATTATACCTTAATGCTTGAAGAGTTTGACCCTTAATAACATAGTATCACAAAAAGATGATTGAGAAAAACTATCGTTTTATCAGCCGGTGCTCTACTAATTATAAATATTTTATTGAGACAACAGTTAAAATTGTTCACTTTGGAAAATGTAATTTACTCTAATGATTCAATTGAATTAAAAAACGATTAAGGTGCTAAATTTAGCCACGAATACTTGGCTTTAATTTTCATGTTTAATTATATATACAACTTTTCCCACAACTTTTTCACCGTATAAAAATCCTGTCCAGCATTTAAAAAATGTCAGCAAACAGTTAAAATACGAAAAAAGAAAAAGATAGGTCTGCACGTTCATCCACTTCGTATACGTATAAATTAAAAGCATGTGCTCTTACGGACAGACAAAATAACATCAAAAAGATATGTGGAAAAACAAAAAATATAGGAAAAACATCGGGGTAGAGAAACGGGGAAATCTCGCCATAATATGAAAGCAAAAGATAGTGAGGATGACGGAAGGTCAAAGAGTGGAGATAGTATGGATGTGAAGTTCAGGTTTGAAAAAAGGGTGAAATTACCCAATGCTTTGTAGGTTTAATGCATTTGTTTCAAATTCAAAGGGATGAGAACACTCACGTGCACCATTGTTAAAAATTTCAGTCAATGTAGAGTTCAGTGTTTACATTGTGCATTGCGTAAATATAAACACGAATTTCTATATATATATATATTTACATAAAAGCGTAAATACCTAAATAGCAAGAAACATTCGACTCTCGCCGACAGACTGATTTTTATACTTTCCCGATTGTCGTGAACCTGCAATCTCTCGCTCGGCAATAATTCGCCTTCAAGGAAATAGAATTTCTCAAGTCTTGACTTACTTCGCTTCGAGCCATTAAAGTCTATGAAAATCATTATTCTTACTTTGCATACATATTGTCATACAGTTTAAACAAAAGAGCATTGTTTATTAGAATGTCGTAGAAAATTATCTAATGTAAATTTCAAATTAGTGCAAAAACAACTGCAATAGTTTATTGTCCTCTAAGCATACAATTTGCGAATATAATTAGAGAAGTTTAAACAACTTTAGTTCTATCTGGATTTGAATGAGAATAATTTGAAATTTTCAAGATGATTACTGCTTTTGTACTTTGCAAACTTTTTCGTGCAGTTGTATAATTTAAAACAAAGGAAAACAACAGAATTCATTCAAAAATGTTTTCGTATTAATTTAAAGAAATATGAATTAAATAATAATGAATAGGGAGTTATTATTCTGAAATCTTCTTCACAAGCTATCGTTTAGTGCTTTTAAGAAGTCAAGCATCAATCAAAATGAAATAAAGAAGCGTAGTAAATCACACTTTAATGATTGACTTCCTGAGTAATAATTCAATTTCTTCTTGAGTTATTAGAATTTTCCTAATTCTGAGAAACAAGAAATACCGGAACTAGACACACGACGAAAGTTACGATTGATCATAAACGTCTGACATGCAAAAATCCACGCAGATCATACATTCTTTCTTTATAAGAAAGAGGAGAGCTGCAACGAACGTCTAGCAGCTAATAATGCAACCTTTCGAAGTAACCGAGGTACCTACAACTTTCTAATCTCCATTACAAAAAAATCAGCGACGCGGGACACTTAACCTTTTACTTCGCACTCGAATCTACCAAACACACTCTATCCCCTTTCATATTACATACTAATATTATTACTATTATTGTTTTCTATTTTATTGAAACTATTTGATTTATTTAACTATTTTTGTAAGTGTTGATGGTTTTCATTCGAACGACGAGAACTTTATTTTATATAAAGAAAAACAGTTATATCACTTTTATAAGTTTTATGTACTTTCCCCTACTTTCCTTCCTAATTTTTTACCTCAAAACTACATTTTTAAATTGAATATTAAAAAAAACTTCACTCTGATCCAAAAAAAATATTTCACTGACTATAAGTCACGAAAAGTTTACTATCAGCTTACAAAATCCCTTAGATGTGTTATTATAGAAAATAATAATTATTTAATCATTATCTATTCTATTATTTATAATAGATTAATGTTAATGTTAATTAATATTCACACACTCGATAAATCGGAATCAAATGCCTATCGATTTTTAAATTTAACTTTGAAATAGACTCTTACCTCGCGAAATGTAATATGTCCGATTTAGGATTTAGTTCATACACTCACAAGTAAATAGTCACAAGCTGTCAAACTTCACGATTATTTTTTATTAATAATTTAAAAAATACTGCTTGGAAAATAAATTTCTCTGAAAACTATTTGTTGTTTGAATTTTTATATGACTTTTTTTAATTAAAAAGAGATCGCGATTTTGAATTATCACGCGTGCCGGCACTGATTGTAGTCTGATACGGTATAACCACACCGTCCGTCAGAAAGCGCGCTGAGCAACTGAAGCTTCCGAGTTTACCAGCTGGTACTTGGTAGACGGGCCGACTCACATCGGGCAGAACCACTTCCAGTATTCCAGATACACGCCACGCATTTTATGAATGAGAGGAACAGAATTTTTAAAATTTTATTCATTGTTAAGTTAGGATAATAGTAACCATGGGCGAATCTAGGGGAGCATGGCTACTTTGCCCCCCCCCCCAAAAAAAAAGAAGCCCAGATTTGAAATTTTCACGCAACTTGTAAATACAAAAACTTGGTGGAGGGGGAAGGGTAATTATTTCGTGGCCCCCCCCAAAGCCCTTGTCAGGATCCGCTCCTGATAGTAACAGACAACCTTTAACAATGATTGACCATTTCAAAATTATTAAATAGTTATAGTTTCATTTGTAAATATTTGTTAATTACGTATATTAAAAACAAATGGCCAATCATTGGGGGGTAGCGAGCCATTGTATCCATTACCCTATAATAATTTTGAAATGAATAAATTCCACTCCCTAAACCTGAATTAGACAGAAGTTACTAATGGAATAGTACCGAATCGTTTACTGATTCACTTTATTAATCATTTTTAATTTTTAATTAGTTAAAAACAGTTAATTCATTTTGCAATGATAAGTAAATCAATTAGTAAACCTTACCAAATAAATTAGCAGTCTTTAACTAATTGATAGTAAAAATGCTTACTGAAGTGAATTAATAAACGAATCCGCACTATTGCATTAGTAACTTCTTACTAATTTAGATTGAGAGAGCAGATTTAATCATTAAATTTTTAATAACAATTTAATTTTGAATTTAAAGCCATTTTAAAATGAATTAATCAATTTAATTAATTAATTAATCAATTAATTCGTTAAATCAAACTTAAATCTCTTGCGTCTCTTTAATCTATCATAATATCCTCACTCGAGAAATATCCAGAACATAACATAATAAAGCCTCTCGAATAATACACATTTTGGAGCTAATATTTAAAAAATGCAGAATGTTTTTTAAATCCTTCAAGAGACAAAAGCTGCTTACTGCAATTCGCATTAAACAGAAGCAGAAAGCATAAAAGCATTTAGCTTTATTCATACTGAGTTTTATTTATACGATGTAGGAATATTAAAATTGAAATATTTTTATAAAAAAAGATGGTTTAAACTTCTTTTTATTCCAGGTATTAACTTTCAGAGTAGAGAATTTATACAACATATTGTCTAATTTTGAATTTCTAAAGCCCATCGAGAAAGTTTCATATTAAAAATATATCCACAAAAATTTTACTGTAAAACGAGAGCCTAATTTTGTTATTTCTCTCTGACCTAGAAAATGTATCACGATCAATATTTTTTACTCCATTTTTTTCGGCAAAAGGGTTACGACGTCGATTATATTTTAATACTCCTTTTGTAGTTGAGGGGGCTTTTCACGGGCATAATACGATTAAAGTAGGTTGCCCCCGCAAAGTAAAGGAGGTTTATCTCTGAGAGGAATAATCGAGTCTCGTCGGAATGTGGTAAAGGCCGGAAATCAAGGTCGAAGAGACTCTCGACCGGTCGTAGCAACGTGGTGTCCGCACCGTCCGCGTTGTCGATAATGGACTGGCAAAAATAACTTGCGAGTCCTTTGAGGAGGGGAATTTTATAGGTGGGAGGATAAAAGAACTCACTGAGAGAAGATCCTCGCAGTATCTTTTCCACGTAAACACGACGCGATGATAGCTGAAGATGGTAATCGAACTCTAACTTGGTGACATTCAGTCCCTTTATTATTTTTATGTTACTTTGGTCAAGAGTCGTTTGATTTCAATCAAACTCCACAAGATGGAATTTGTCAAATGGATTTCCTTCAGAGAGTAATTTATACTCTTCGGAACATCTTAAAATACTTGTAGAGAAAAATAATCAAAGAAATAAAAACTTTTGTTAATACTTTTTTAACTAGACATTGTCCGTGTCTCGAAAATTCGCAAATGAAACCTGTTCAATTCAAAATTCTGGACATGTGCAACACAATAACAAGTAAACTTGCTGTTTTGTGCAATGTGGTTACTCGTATATTTTTTACTGTCGACAGTTCAATAAGATATAAGATTTTTCCGCAATGAAGTTACTGCTGGCACGGTACCTATATGTATACTTTTTTTTCTTTTTTATTTCTCTCGGGAGCTCATCGATCACCTTTACCCGAGTTTTCATCGGTACTCTCGAAACTTGAAAGTATCTAACTACTCTTGCAGTCTGTTATACTTCGTGCCTTTATTATCGCCTACGTATACAACGTCTGGATTTACGAACCGACCATTCGGCCATTTTTCACCCCGTTTTTACGTCCGTATCGAATGGCTTATTTTCCGTATCACAAAAAAGAATCCAACACGTGGAAGTATTGATGCTATTGCGTGTTCATCGACATATTCTCTACCAAAGCAGAAATTATGATTTGTTTGCTAACGAAAACATATTATTGCAAATTTGAGTTAAAAGGAAATTACGAATGTTTGTAAATTTTAATGTAAGCATAAATATAAATATTGCCAGGCAAAGTGGATATTTACATGAAATTGCCTTTGATTTTTTGGATACAATTACTATATTTATATTGATAAATGAATAGAAAGCTTCATAAATTTAAAAGCTCATGTAATGGAAGGTTTTGGCTTTTACGAAAATTACATCTCGTGTAAAGTGCACATTCAAGATTCAATTTTCCAATTGACAGAAAAGTATTAAAAATGCGAATAAGTTTTCAATAATGCTATCAATATTTTTCAGAAATTTAGCATTATAACACTTTATGTCTTTTGATACTCCATGAAATCTCTTAAAATCTTTAGAAACCCCTAATATGTATTCTTTATAATTCTTCAAAATCCTTAAAAATATAAAATCTATTAAATAAACTATAAAACCCATCTACGTACTACAACAAAGATAACACAATTAGCACAAATATCAAGCTGACATAATTACTAATAAACAGTCTCACTGACAAAAATAATCTCAAGCAAAGACGAGCGATAAGTGAGCTGAACGTAGGAGATTCAATGTGGATAGAATGAATGAATTCATCGTACTATATCATTAATAATATATCAATTCCTATCATCCCTGACAGCTACTCGAATTTCCCTGACTTCCTTGATATCTGGCCACTCTAGCATTACAAATTCTCAGAAAATATTCCAAACATTCTTTGACATTTGCTGACCCATTTTTTATCTCGAGCATAGAAAAATATTCTCCAAGATTCAACGAATTCTAAGTTTTCTCCAATCACCAATTCCAAACAAGTTTCATGAAACCTATTATTTCCCTATAGAAGGTTTATGCAATCTTTATCTTGGTTGCTTTAGATCTCAAGTCTCAACGTGTGCAGACTTTCCAAGCAATTTATAAGTGCCTTCGCACTATACAGTAGTTCACATTACAGTTGGCCGAACACGTACAGCTAAAATGTATATACCCTACTGGAAGACTTTGTATTTACCCATCTTTGCAAGCGCAACGACAGAACAGAACATGGTGCTTTCGCTGGGTAATTTTACGTAATATGTACCTGGCAATTTCGAGGATAACGCGAACTGGCTATACATATACGCATGCAAGGAGTATAACGCGCTGAACGACAGAGTAAATTGTAATTCGACACGACGTGTACGGCCATGTAGCATGCAGCCAACGATGTTACGTGTTCGAAATGCGTTTAGGTACATGAGCATTGTGCACGCGTCTCGTCACCGATGTATTTACGACGATGAGACTGATTAGAAAATCTCCATGAATCCAACGAATCTGCAATAAATTCTTGTGAACTTCATCCGGAAAGATTTATGTATTAAAAGTAAATATTAAATAAAATTAATAATCATCACGGTATGTGATACCTTCCGCCACGTACGTAATTCTTTAATTAAAATTTTTTACTTTAAATAACCGAGAATTTTCGAGATGTGCATTTCTTTCACATTTTTTTTTTCTCTTCCCATAGGAGTAAAATATCGGGTTTATCGTGATATCTCGCAGTTCAAAACCTGGAATGCATCGTTTCGCTCTATTTCATTTGATTTCTGATCAATTTTACAACCCTGGGTTACACATTCTACGCGCAATAATGCATATTTCAATCTCGTATCGATATCCCATGCGTACCCATCTGACAAATAATCCAAATTGGAAACGTTCTGAAGATTCACAGATTCTCAGATTTTTTAATTGCACGTTATTTAAACATAGTTTAATTTTCAGACAATAAAAAGTTAAATACACCCTATAGATGGTAGCTATAATGAATATTTCAATTTATTATTACTGAAATTTAAGCCAAACACTATTTCGAAGTAGAAAAAGCTTTTGCAATCAATGATTGAATTAATGACTTTCAAAAGACTACTTTTGGGGTATGTGATGCTTTACCGTAAGAGCAAATAGAGAATTACATTCTTGGATTGAGTGAGAATCTTTTAAATTCAATAATATGCTCAGCATTTAATTTTGCACCTTATCTCAATGAAAATTTCCAAGACTCTGAAGGTCGTTAGGATTCTATGATGAGACGTGCAGAAAATGTAACGCGGCTCAGAAACAACTTTGTTATTATCTGTCTCAACATTAAGAGAAGTTATAAGTTTTTCTGCTATAACTCGTTTCAAGATCTTGAGGGAATAAGCTCCCACGAGGTCTCTCAATCATCCTCGGCAATTAAGCCATTCGTCAGGATCCTTTATTTTGTTCCCCTAATTCAAAGCGAGTAGTCTTGAGACATAATCTCTTCTCCCATTTACATGATCCTTTGTATTTTTTATCATTTTCAAATTCTGAGGCTTTGAAAATAGAAATTATTCAATTCCCGTGTAAAGGATTTTAACTTTAATTCTAAAACAGAGACGATTTTAATTGCGCCCTAAATTAAAAATAAGATATTTGGCGAGTCAGTTTTAATTAAAAGACTCTCAATGTGGTTTAGAAACCTTTCAAAGATTTATAAGTTAAAAATATTGCAAATTTCTTCTGATACAGAATCTGTTTATTGTTCAGTATCAACTTATCGAACCTAAATTTCCTAAAATTGTTCACAGAAAAATGAACATAACTCCCACTCAAAATTTGCATTCCGTCGCAAACCCAGTGCAATTTTCCGGAGGACTAGCCATGATCGCTTTTCCGTCTGGCCTTCTCTTCATCGAATTTTCAGAGACTGAGATTAATGGTGGCACGTGACGCCTACACAGGAAGGAAACCCTTCTGCGTATGATCAGCGAAGGGATATTTAATAGTCCTGGATCACGTTAGCGAAAGGTTGGGCAAAAAAAAAGGAAAAGGAGTATATGGACTATGTAGAGTGCTCTGAAAAGCCCGAAACGATGGCTGCGAACTGCATCAGCTTGAAAGGCCCTTTGCGAGTGTACGACCCTATGTGCTCTTTACACACGTGAAAAAAGGTGTTCGTAAAAGTTCGCTTACCCTTTGCTGAAATCGTAAAAAAACGAGTCCCAACTAGACAGAAAAGAGATGCCGAGATTTGAGTAAAGGAAGTCTTATAAGATCAATAGGTATCTTCCAGTATGACATTGGAAGCCCTTAGTTCCTGATTTTTTGCTCTCCTTGATGTCTTCTGGCCTTGATATCTTATCAACTTCCTTCATCTTCCAATAAGGAGGAAGATATCCTGTGACTTTTAAGGATATTAACTTCGGTCCAGGTTCATATACCTGCAAAGCATAAAAGAGAAATTCGAAACTGATTTAGAATTCTATAAAAAGTGTTCACCGTTAAGCTAAAAAAATTCTTATTATTTGATAAAAGGTTCTCTATGTTTAAACGAAAGTTCCTTTTACTTCCGCTGCGGAAATCCAATCCAATTATTGTTTTCCAATTACATTATCACATCTTAAGAAATAGGTAAAATTTTTTGATCAAGGTCTATAAAGTTGGACCACCGCTATCATAATTGACAATAAAACCTTATAGATGGAAAACAAGTAATTGAGTAGGAGACTCTAGCATTCCGTTTGGTATCGGATGTTATATCTTTTCCGAGTGTTGCCAAGTTCATACCACGTGGTTCTGACAGTTTTCGTGATGGATACACTCTAGTAAGCGACCAGCTCCTATTTTCAACCCCCAGCTACCCTTTACCCACTCGCACTAGTGCAATATTTCACACCTTATTTACTTTTCAGCTACAACAGACTTCGCTTTTGTAGTTTCCACATACATGAGAAAAGCATTGCGACACGTGCCGCAAAACAAACTGGATAAGGAGAAAATAATGGAAATGGCAGTCACTCGGAAAATACATTCACGCCAATCGAATTCTAGATTTATATTTGATACCTTCTAGCTGCACGTCTTTCCCTGGAAAATTTACTGCCGCCGATATCCGACCAAGTGAGAATAAAATTATATAAGATGGACAGAAATCACGATAAGAGATTTAAATCCTCTTCCGTTAAGACTGGTTAAGAGGAAATTGACTTATGAATCGAAAATCTTGTTATTCTTGACTTTTGTAAAGTCAATTTAATCACTGATGACACAACATTTTTATGATAATATTTCCTGAAAGACAAGTAAGGATTTATGGGGATGCAAGGCAAATGAAGATTGATTTTAGTAATACGTATTTCTTCATACTATTTCCCTCGCCCATAAAACATTTCTCAATATAAAAGCTTTATCGATATTGCAAGACTCCCTCTTATTTGTTCATGAAGTAAACAGGATCGAGATGAACTCACTCTGCAAGAAGAAAGTGTCATTCCAATCTCATCCAATCGCAAAATATTGGCTAATAAAAATGCCGAGACGTAAACATTGCAAAAAACTACTTCACTCGGAAGATGGGTATTCGCTTTTTCAGAACCAATCCTTCAGGACTCCGAAATCGAAATAGCACTTTCTTCATCAATGTCGCAGATCCAACCGGCGGGCTAAATTCCAGCCAGGTGGCTACCCTAAATGTTCTGTAGTTGTTATTTTCAGAAGCAAAAAAGAACGAACTATACATTTTCTAAAGTCTCCGCATGTTATTTTGATATTTTTGCATATGATATCCATTTTCGGTTATCATAAAATGATATAAAGTGTCATTTTATATATGTAGGTCAAACCTTACGTAGCATCATATTTTGTTTCTGAAGCCATATTATGCTTGTGGTTTTCACAAAGCCGGTATATGTGCTCTCACAAATTGCATGTCTGGCCTGTTGCTCATTGATCGAGACAAACAGATCACCTTACGTAAGGTTTAACGGAGATATTGCTTGCTGCGATCCGTTTATACGATCTCGGATCACACAAAGCCTGTTCGAGGCCGTGAGCTGCGTAGACTCTAGAGTATAAATTCTATGATGAAGGTGTGATGCAATATGTACCACAGCATGTATACCTGCAAGCTGCAAACACCTCTATACATATATCTAACAACCAACGCATGAATCTGTTTGAACCAAACGTCTCTCACTACTTTCATAGTCTATTCTCTATATTCTATATGTATATTCTATATCGACTCTACGCAGAAACATATGCACATGCACATGTATTTTGCCGCACCCTAAGCGAAGAAATGCGAGGAGAACGCAGACCCAGGTCTGTACAGACTCCAAGTCACAGAAGAGCCTGTATGATCGAACACCTAGTAAACCGACTTTCTAAGAACAGAGTTCTTACGAGTCTGTTATTACGTCAAAATTATTTTTTCTGAGAATTGCAATTCTATTTTTTATCTAACCAAAGGCTCCCTGAATTCCAGAATCCAGTTTGCGTTAAAGTAAAAGGAAAGTAAATGCGTTGCAATTATTTGAACAGTGTTTTGAGGAATGCGATTAAATTGCAGACGGTAAATTGCTTAAGGTATAAAAAATAAAGCAAAAATGAGAATGTAAAATTTGGTTTGAAGATCGGATATCGAAAAGCAGTATGTATAAAGGGGCTTAGTTCAATTATTGAAAAAAAGATCTCGAGGAAAGAAGGTTTTGGACATAAATATACATATGTAATATATTCTCTAAGAATAGATTTTGCATCTATTTGCTATCCGAATCTTGATAAATTCAATACATAAGAAAGAAGCCAGATTCTGAAGTGGAAGACGCATTTTTATTTTGAAGTTGTAATAGGAAGGGTGAATAGAATCCATAAAATTTCCATACGAGTAAGAGCAAGAGATGTCGACCTCGAGAAGGTCGTTGTGCTCATCGAGCTCAATGCTTTAACTATATTTCCTCCCCACACCAAATACCTCTGTTGACACGGTCTTGCCTACTACGAAAGGTATGCATTAAAGATGAGCGGCCGAGAACACTTGACCAACTTCGAATGCTCCGGAGAGGGAAGATGCTGGTTAGATTTAAAGAAAAATACACACAAACGGCGAATGGAAGATTGGTGAATCGCTGCTTGAGAATTATCTGAAGAAAGGATTGAAATCGGAGAATTTCTGATCTCTGAAGTCGACTGGGAATGATTTTCTTTCAGAGTCCAAATATATCTGAAATCCAAGACATATTCCGTATTATATATGTACTTATCTATATTAATTAAAATATGTAAGAATCCCTAATTTCTCAATTTTCAAACAATCTCGATTTTATAATACATAGCATACGAATATGGTCATTAAAGTTCAGAAGACGTGAGTTTTCAACTAATTAAAGTTTTGGAACATTTCAAAAACCACCTCCGTTGTACCTTATACTCGTTGAAAATGAAACGTATAGATGTAGGAGTAAAACCAACTTTCACAGAGAATCTCTTAGTTACCATGAACAAGAATATAGCAGAAAAGGAATCCGGCTATTCCAATTAAAATCACATAATTTTACTCTGTACTGAAGTTGAGAAAAATATTTAGCTACAATAATTATTATATATTTAGATCAATAAATTTCAATAAAAATGCATAGTTTTAAATAGAGTCTGTAACATATTTAAAATGTTGTTTAAATCTGTGTAAGGTAATTTATTTTTTAAACTTTTAAATTCGATGACTTAAAATCGAAGTCAATATAGTTTTGCAATAAATCAATTTTCCTTACCATTTTGAAAGAACCTGACGAAATTATTAAACGCAGTCCCGAGAGAAAATCTTGGAAATAGCTCGAAAGAACACACGAAATAACACTGCACTACTGAACACAACGTACTTTTTGCAAAATTATTCCCGATACACATAATAACTCCATTATTGAAATTATCCCCAGTTCCCGACAAAAATTCCCGCCAAAATTTAGGTTAGGATAATTAAACTACAATTAGATGATTAGCTTAGCAAAAAATTATTTTTCGACAAAACCATAGTTATCTTAGATAACAACTATCAAACACTATTTGAAAGACACACTCCCGAGAAATAACCGTTCCGAACTTACGTTTAATAAATTTTTAAATCAAAGGGAACAATTTCAATGTAAAAATCTACTCGACAATAGGAAAAATGAACGGTCACGCGTTGCGTTTCTACTCACGACGAATCCTGCCAATTTCCACATAGTAATCCATGAATTTTATATCGAAATGCGCAGAAAGACACGAGCTTTATAGAAATGCAACTGATTTTCCCGAAAATCCGACTATTTTAAGTGTTTAAACCGAAAAATGAACCGCTCCGATACAACTCCGACTCACCGACCGACCGCTAGGGTAAAACTAACATGATCAAGAAGAGGACTAATTAACAGAACATTTTCAAAATTTTAACAGTTTCAATGTATCGAATATTTGCGGAAATGTTGGAAAATATTTACTTATTTTGTTTAGAAACTCAATTGTCTTCGCTAGCGTTAATTATTTACCAATACTGAGACTGAATTTCTAAAGGAAGTTGTGATTTTGACTAGCTTTTCGCTCAATACAACGCGCATGCGCATTGGGTCTTGAAAATCCGTGGCAAAATTCAAATGTATACAAATAAGAAATTAAGAAAGTCTGCTGACAGACTATTATCATGCACAAAATTCTCAGTTTCAAAATTAAATTACCTCTCACAGGTTCTTTTCATGAAATTTTAAATTCAAGGATTTCTCATTTTTTACCAATTAAGGATTTTCCTTAATTAGGAAAACCTAATCTTGGGAAAACTTTAACCCAATTTATTATTAATACAAATCAAATTCAACATGCACAAAATTAATTTATAAAATTTGGAAAAAAATCAATTTGATACTATTAATTTTATAAAAATTAAATAGCATACTATAATTTATTCTCGACTTTAATCTCTTAATAAAAATCTAATTTTTATCACCAAATTATTAATTTCTTCAAATCGTTGAAGATCATTTAAAAAAAAATAATGGTGTGGATGTGAAATTTGGAATTGGAATATGAAATTTAAGAAAAGGACATACGTTTGAAGGCGTTTTTGAAGTTTATTGGAAAAACTCCTTAAACTTAAGGAATTCTTAAATCTTAAGTTTAATCTTCTTCTTCTTCAGCTGCGGCGCCACCACTTCCCTTGCGCATGTTCTTCCTCTTTACACGTCCAGGGCGACCGCCACCGAACGGCGACTTCAGGGAGAAGTCAATGTGTTTCTGCGAATCCAGTCGCACAATGAACGAGGGAATGTTCACCACCTGTTTACGAACTCTGGAAAAAACAATTAAAATAACCAATCAAATCTCCTGCCTAGAAAAGTTTTTCTTTTTGTAATTTTTCAACATTTTAACATTTTAACAAGAAAAATGTATTCTATCAAAGAAATTGTTACAACTAAGCATCCAATTTTTAAGACACAAGTCTTAACTAGCTCCAGATAAAATCAAGTGTACTGAAAACGAATTTAATAAAAAGGAAAATTAATAATTTAAATTAAAATCTTGTAGCTTATGAAACGTAATAATTCTGCTTTCTTATCAGAAATCATTGCAGATTGATTTGAATTGAAAATTCATATATTTCCAACTTTAACTTTTACGCAAAACTAGAATTTCGAAATTCACTATACCGATATTAAGGGGGCTATTTAATATCCACCCTTATTCTAGACGTTAAACGCAAAATAATTGACGTTTAAGTGGTCTTTTTGAAAAACAATATCGAGACTGATCAGGAACAAATTGTCCAGCTTTTCAAGCCTCGTCAGCAATTTATTCGTATTCCACTCCGAAGAAACGCTGAACGGTCAACCGAATGCATCATCCCGATGCGAGCAGTTTCTAAATTTTGAGAGGAAATTCGTTCAATTCGACGAAGTAGAAAACAAGACATATTCTATAGATAAATCACAAAAAATTGTTTCCTGTTATGAAGTCAAACGAAGAATATTCTTCGAGTGATGATTAACACAGGAATTTAATCTCGCCTTGATGATTAGAAAAAATCTACTGAGTTGTAGATATTTCTTGCCCAGACAAACAAGGCTTGACGAGTATAAAATTTCAACGATTACGAACCGGATGTGTCTTTGACGGATCAAAACTCGAGCATGATGGATGGATTTGGCCAATCCAAGTTTGAAAACTTGAGTTTGCAAACGTCTTTCCAAGAAATCTTCGATTTTCAAACCTAGAACGTAATCGAGCTTCATGCGGGTCTCGTCCAAGACTCCAATTCTCACCAAACGACGGAGCAACGCATTTCCTGAAAGAAAAATAGATCATTAATATCCGAAAATTAACTTCAATCAAGTGTGAAGTGTTTTTTTCAATTTGTCAGATTAGTTTTTTCTATCAATGATGTTCAGACAAGAGGTGTCAGAATATATAAAGAGTTTATCATCATTTTAAAAGAATATAATATTATAATTCAATTGTTCTGTTGTATATTTACCTTCGAAAAGACGTTTTGGGTCCTTCTCTTCGAGGGTAAGCAATTCTCGGGCAGCTTTACGGATTTTTGCCAAAGTGTATTTGACTCTCCATACTTCACGTTTGTTACGAAGACCATATTCTCCAATAATACGTAACTCCTGGTCAAGACGAGCCTTCTCGTAAGGTCTTCTTGGAGTTACATAAGTCTTTGAAAAGACTGACGGAATTCGACCGTTAACCATTTTGAACGTTCGTCACCTATAAAGAGTATATTGAATGTATTCCAATTATTTTCTACGACTTAAATTGAAAATTTAAATTGCTTAAAAATTTAAAAACTTGTCTCCTGTTATGAATTCAATGAAAGAATATTCTTCGATTGATGATTAAGACAGGAATTTAATATCGCCTTAATGATTAGAAACAATCTACAAAGTTGTAGATATTCCTTGCCCAGACAAAAAAGGCCTACACATTTTTTATTCACACAAACTTTATTTTCTGACGGATATTTAATTTCAACAAACGAATTAATTAAAATTGATGAACTGATTAAGCATATTTCTAAATGAGAGTAATAGATTTAAAATACATAAATGCTAACCGACACGTGGCCAAGCAAAATTACGAGGTTATAAAATCTGTTACTGAAGGTATCAAAGTAAAAAATGCGAATCCTATTGAATTAAATGCACAAAATATTTGAAGTTTGAAGAATTGTAACAAAATAATATAAAAATTGGGATAAAAGTACATTTTTAAAGAAACTTACGCTATTTTCAGCAAGACGAACACCCACTAAACGCGATAGACACGATAGAAATGGCCGAGAAAATGTCTGAAGTCTTTCGTCTTCCGGGTTCAACCTTCGAGCATATACTACCTGGAGTCAGCCTTGCGGGCTGCCGAAGCGTAACAGACTTTAGAAAGAGATAAGCGAATTAAGGGTACATCCTATCTCTCTCACTCCGCTCGGTGATTGGCTTGATTTCATTTTTCTTGATTTCGCCAGCCAATCACCGAGCGGAGTGAGAGAGATAGGATGTACCCTTAATTCGCTATCTCTTTCTAAAGTCTGTTACGCTTCGGCAACCCGCAAGGCTGACTCCAGGTAGTATATGCTCGAAGGGTTCAACAGGAAATAACGCGCTCTGAAGTCAAAATTTGAAATTAAAATGAAAATATCAGCCAACCAATCACCATAAAGGTATAGACGAATAAACAAATGACACATTTCCCGCCAAAAGTTCCAGTTTTTAAATGATAATAATAAATCAATTTTTGATTTTATTTTAATTTTTAACTTCATTTAGCTGTTTCTAACATTATCAAATACATATTTTTAAAAATGTTTGAACACAAATAAAGTCAAGTAAACTTGTAAGTTGTGTGTGTTATCGAATTGTTTAATCATAATTAAATGTAGTGTAAACATCATGACCTACAGTTCAGGAAAATAATGATGTTTACCAATTTTATTTTTTATATCATCTCTAAACTGATAAAATTGACGTAGCATTCGTCTGTTGCAACTTTGCATCAGTTTAGAGATTTGAAAACTTAAAAACAACAATATTTCAATTATCAAAGCCATCAGACTTGATTCCTAAACACCTAAAAATAACTGTAAGTATGATAGGTTATGTTTATTCTTTTTTTGATTGTAAAATAAACTTTTATTAATTCATTAACACATTTCTTTTATAATAATTTCTTGAATACATTATTCTGCTCTTTTATAGGTTGCAGAACTAGACTGGACAAGGACACGAGCAAAATAAAATAATAGGAACTAATTTTTAAATTCAAACGATAAGAGCTAAAAATAAAAAATGTTCATAACCAAACGTTTTCTCCGCAACTTTCCAATCTCAAGAAACTACAGTGATTTCGTAAAAGTAGTAGAAGTTGGCCCTCGAGATGGATTACAAAACGAAAAAAAAGTCATCCCTACATCCGTGAAAGTAGACTTTATCAACAGGCTATCAGAAACTGGACTCCAAGTCGTAGAAGCAACTAGTTTCGTGTCTCCAAAATGGGTTCCTCAAATGTTTGACAGTGCAGAAGTATTTAAACAAATTAAAAAAGTTGAAGGTGTTAACTATCCAGTTCTCATCCCCAATACAAAAGGCTTAGAAAAAGCAATTGAAGTAGGCGCAAAGGAAATAGCAATCTTCGGTTCTCCATCTGAAAGCTTTTCTAGAAAGAACACAAACTGTTCACTTAATGAAAATATGGAAAGGATGAAAGAAATCATTAATCTTGCTAAAAAGAACGACCTGAAAATCAGAGGATACATATCTTGTATCATTGCGTGTCCCTACGAAGGATCGATGAAACCTTCAGTTGTTGCAAGTTTAGCTTCTGCTTTATTAGAACTTGGATGTTACGAAGTTTCTCTAGGCGACACAATAGGCGTTGGAACTCCAAAGAAAGTAAAATCTCTTCTCAGTGAAATAAAGGAAGTTGCGGATTTTAGTAAATTTGCTCTTCACTTCCATGATACTTATGGTCAAGCAATAGGAAATACTTACACAGGTCTTGATGAGGGGATAAGAATTTTCGATTCTTCAGTTTCTGGCTTAGGTGGTTGTCCATATGCTGAAGGTGCAACTGGAAACGTTGCTACTGAAGATTTACAATATTTTCTGCAGGAGCAGGGCCTTCAAACTGGTATTGATTTGAACAAACTGATCCAAGTCGGAGATTTCATCAGCAATCAACTCGAGAGGAAAAACCAATCCAAAGTTGGAAATGCTTTAATGTCTAAACAAAAGGCGAAAAATGTTTGCGTTTGATTCAAATTAAATTGAAGAAAAAAAATTATGGGGACCAAATGAATTCTGTATAAATATTTTAATTTCAAGATTTGTGTAAAATTCACAATATATTTTAAACTGATTAATTATACTTTTTATTGAGTTGTTGAAGATATTCTTTATTAGTTGTTATCTATTAAATATTAAATAAAATATTTTTATAAAAATAAAAGTTTAATTTTCTGCTGAAATCAAATAACGTATTAATAAAAAAATAAAAGCAGGTCAAGAACTTGTTGATAGAATCGAAACCGAATAATGATATCTTTGGCAACACATCATGATTTAATGACAATTTTCCAAAGAGAATAATAATTTATCATACAATTGATTCATTATTATCCAGCAAATATACAACATTTTTAAGTAATAATAAAAATAATTAGCATCTTTCCAGATTCGGATAACTATATAGGTTTCTAAATAATACACTAACTAAAAAAGCAAAATATAAAAAAATTCAAATTTATCTTTTAGAATAAATCAAAATTCAAACGTAACATTTACAAAAAAGACTGTAAAATGAATTCAATGATATGGGATCGCAAAAGGTGCATTTTAGGGTATGTACTTCGAAATTGAATAGTTTACTTTCATCGATAATTCTTAATAAAAACTAGGATTAGAACATTTCTTACTATAGTATCAGAAATACTCCCTCGTAAAAAATATTTATTGCTACGCGATATTTTCTTTTTGTATGAGAGGAGAAAAACTTATCTCAGTATGTTACGAGATGTTTGACAGTTCTTGTAAAATAGCCTGAGTATCTAAACCGTTGAGATCAATTGAACCTCGTGTATCGATCACAACTCCTGTCACCTATAGAAAATATTTTTAAAATTAAACTATTATTTTGTAAATAAGTTTTAAATTAAGTGAAACTTTTCATTAATAATTTCCTATCCGGATAATCTATTTTAATAATAATTTTTTACCATTTCCTCGAAAAAGGCCGTATGATTAGGTTTTTCCGAATATCTTTCGTACTGGTCCAAATTGTCTTGTAATTTCAGTGTAAGGCTATCATAATTTTGTATAATAACCCCTAGAATTTGTTGCTCCGTTGGGGTAGACAAACTTTCACTTGCTAACCAGGCGGAAATCTTAGGTGGAAAATGATTCACTATGTCTCTCATATTTACAAGCGAATTAGTTAATTTGAGTGCATGTTCTTTATACTCATAGGAATCGGTAGTCGAAAACCTGAGAGCTAAAAGTAAGATAAAAATGGGGAAAATCAGAACGAATCCAGAAAATCGAGGATTCATTTTTTATACAGAGATTATATTTGTAAATTTGATATTTACCCATAGCGTTCAGATTTGTAAAGATTAGTCTCATCCTAATAATCTCGTAGAATAACTCATCATAACTACTTGGACTTGAGAGGAACGTGTCTCCGTAAGTAATAAACAAATTCAAAATATTAACGACCTTTAAACAAAATTAAGGTTGCTACTAATTATAAAGATCCATTTGATTTAAGCCAGGATTGCTTTTTCTACTTACTTGAATTGCAAGAGGGAAAATATTCATTTTCTTGACCAAGTGATTTTCATGTGTTGTGAGAAACTTCAAAAGGTTTATCAAAGCGGTCCAAAGATCCTTCCATTGATATCCAAGTCTCACTCGACATCTTTTTTGATAGCATAGCAGTCTTTGTAAAACGCCGATACAGTGATAATATAACTCCAGGGGGAATTTCTTCATCATGTGTGAGGTAATGAACTCGACAAGCAGATCTAAAAAAATGAGAAAATCGATCTTGGATTAAAGTAAATTTTTTAAAATTAGTTCAAATGATTTTAATGTTATTTTTAAAATAATAAAATGAGACTTTTATAAATACCCAAAAGAGTTGCTGCCAATGGTTGAGTGGGTGCTGCTTTGTCTTGAATTTTTCTGTGGTGCATTGGCACTCTGTGCAATTGCACTTTGAAAGATAAATTGGCATCGTGCATTAAACTATTTGCGTATTGATCCTCGGCAATGCAGCTTAATATTAAAAAGCAGAGTTTGACATTATTCGTAATGGCTTCTGTTCGAATTGCTTGCATAACTATTGAACTGAAAAAAAACTTCTGTTAAAATGTTTGTCAAAATATAGGGCAAAAATATATTTAAATTAAATTATAGTAAATTTTGAAAGCTTCACTATTTAAAGGCATCACGATTTAAAAGCAATCAAAAATCAAACAGTCCACGTTTGAATTAATTACCAGTATTGGAGAAATGTAGCAAGTAAATTAAAAGGTTGAGCCATAACATCCGGTGGATTTGCACCAGGTGCCGTTGCATTTGGTCCTAAAGTATTATTTGGAGAAGGAGGTGCACTTGTATCGCTTTGAGTATAGGCTAGTGTTGTCACAAAATTTCTGTTAAGATGCGTCGCTTCGTATAGAGCAAGAAGCAGAGCATTATTTGCTCGCACTTGTTGAGTTTTCGCTTCCTCTTCTCCCACAAACATGTTTCCTACGATACTCGTCAACGAGGATAACCAAGAAGCCTGCACCTCTGTCAACAATCAATTGGTTTGAAATTTAGACTTGTCCAAACTTGGAAATTTTACACGCTGGAAGCTTCTTATTTTACAAAGATGTAATTTGGTTCTAATTAAAATTTTTACGCCTTTTTTATTGTATTATTTATACAATATTATCGTATGTATTAACATACAAAATTACCTGCTCTTTGCTGAGCGAATTGTCGACAAAATTCAGTCAATGAACTTGATATAACTTGTCCATACCCATTGAGTGCAAGCTCATCATCTAAAATCGAAAGCTTGACAATGTAAGGATTCGCACTTTCGTGTTTCCTATAATTGACTAGAAGCGTCAAAAGTAAAACTGCGTCGTTTCCGTGACGACTTCTTGCAGTTGTATCTCTCAATAACTGAAAAAATTATATATATTAATATATAGAAAATTAAAAAAGAATATTATTTCCAAAAAAAAACGTATAATGATTAAATTAGGTGCAATTAAAAACACTAAAGAAGTAAAAAGTTTTACAAATTAGGTAAATGTGAACCAACAGTTTTGAAGCCTGTTCATAATTAAAAATACTCACTTGAATAAGGGATTCAAAGACACTATTTAGCATAACGTACTCCAAAAGGGTATTTTGGCTCACATTATCCATTCCAGTAGCAATAATTAACAAAAGTTTTAAGCAGAGAGCCTTCAAACTATCTGGATATTCACCTGAAATACAAAATAAATTTTTATAATCAAGTATTTTGATTTAAATAGTGGAATGAGGAAATTTGAAACAAAAAACTACCAGTGAGAAAATTATTGCAATGCTGCATCAATGTTGTCATTCTTTGTTCCGCTGAATCAAATCCAACGAGAATATCTATCAAATTGAAGCCAAATTCACTTTGACTAGCTTTTTTGTACATAGATTCAATGACTGCTGCTAAAGTTTGAAGAGCATACACAACTCGAAAAGGATGTTCGTCTACTAAAGTATCCACACAGTGACATACTAACGAATTCAAATTTTCTCTACTCGCATTTAATTGCTCTGCTGTCATATGTAAAATCTCATTCTCAATATGCGAAACCTGCAGGGTATATAAATATAAATACAGTATAATATTCTATAATTAATAGAATCAAAACACTAACCATTGGCTTGATGAGAAATAATTCATTCCAAAAGTTTGGATGAGCGGATGTTAAATCTTCCCCTTTAAAGAAACTTTCATAAATCGGAACCAATTTTCCTTTATGTTGACGTTTCGACCCTGAACCGCTACGTTTCCTCATTGCCATTGCCATTTCGATTTTCTATTTATATCATTTGATAAAACTAAAATGAATAAAAGAATATAAAATTCCAAACTTTTAAAGCAAACAATAATTAATAAAGATAAGGCTTTAGCAATATTCAGTATCAAACTGAAGGAAATGAAACCAGTAATTGAAAACAAGTTCATTGGAAATCCCTGCTCTGGAGCAATAACCCGGAATCACCAGCTTGAGAAGTTGAGAACTCTATATAATATTATTAGCAAACAAATATAAATGCGGGTGCTGCCTTTCGCACGCATAAAAAAATTGTACGAATATAAAAAAATCTATAATCGTTGAAAGTACAAGTCAAAAGTAAATATTATATGTTCTATCTATAACTTATAATTGTTATAGAGCATGCAATTGACAAGTGAACCTAACCTCAAATATAAATAAAAAATACATTCAACAACAATATAAATTAGATAAGTAAAAATCTGGTAAACTTTAAAGAAAACTGTTGTAACAAATTAAGGAAAACGTATTTAAATATTAAGGAACTGCAAAAAGATAGACATTGCGAACTACTTACAGAATCACTTCAATTTTTGGTTTGATTTTTGTTTGATAAATGTTTAGTGAACATTTAACATTTACAGTATTTTCATGATTCGCATATTTTTGTTTGATTCAATATATATTTTCACTTGAAAAAATGTCAAAATTCGAACATAAATACTTTTTTAACAACCACTGCAACCACTTTTTTTGGGGTGTCAACTGTCAACACCCAACACACTTAAAAGTGGCCATTTAATATTTAAAAATTATTATTATAATTTGCAGTCGTGGCCATGAAGATGGCACTCCCATCGACGATTTTGATTGGCTGTTGTAATCACGTGGTATGAACAGAGGTTATGTTTGTTTGTTGACATCTGTCAATTCTGTGTCCGTTTGTCAGATTTGTCATAATGACATGGTATTTAAAAGTTAATTATAAAGCACTATCATATCTCTACTTTCTATATTTTTGTATCTGTATTAAAAATCTGATTTAAAACTATTAGAAGATACGTTTAAAATGGCTCATATAGTTCATAATGACATATAGTTCATAATGGAAACATCAGAGTCCGCCAGTAAAAATGAATAAAAAAAAATCGGTTTCCGAATCATTTAAAAACGGTACATGAAATTCTAAATGCATGTACGAAAAGGAGACATAAAGTTTCTTTATTATGCAATTATGGTAATGAAATTGGTTCTTATCGCAAGTATTCTTATCTTTAAAAAGTGGAACATTTTATCATTAAACAAATTTTCATTTAGTACACGTGTCCAAACGCAATTTTGACATTTTGACATTTAAATAAATTACTTGAATTAACGAGTTCTCAATTTTCTTCATAATGTATGGACTTTTAAGAATTCTCTGTCCCAATCGAAGGTAAGTGATTATTTATATTAATTTTATTCGGGTTTTTATTCTCTTTTGTGTCCCAACAATTCTAATCCAAAAAGTTTATTTAAAAAAAGATTGGAAGTGTTAAAAATAAACTGAATCTTGTTATTTGAACCTTTAGGACTTTTATTCCTGATTTTTCAAATTGTCTTACGTTCAGTATTTCACAATAATGTAATTAAATTACGCAATTTGAAAACACGCGTCATGCATCTTTGTAGAGTATTGTAAACAGAATTGTTATGATATTTAACGACCAATATGCCCTTTATCAAATGAAGAAACAGAAATTAGGAAACTATATAATGTTTTTATTTCAGATCCCACAAATCTTTAAATAGTCTTGTAGAGGGTTGTAAACGACTTACAAGCCATACCTCTGCAAATCAAGACTCAAATCAATCAAATCAAGATTCCTCGAGCAAATTTTCAGGAAAGGAAAAGAACTATCAAAGCTTCTTTGGTTACAGTGTAATCACATTATCAGCTATAGGCGTCTATTATTTATATAATTATTCAGAACTTAAAAAATTACATGCTTTAGAGCTAAAAACACCAACAATTGGAAACCGGAAAAATAACTTACGAACCTTTTCTGCTGAAGAAGTTGCAAAGCATGATAATAAGGAATCGGGAATTTGGATCACATTTAAAGAAGGAGTTTATGACATAACAAATTTTGTTGAAAAACATCCTGGAGGACCCGAGAAAATAATGATGGCTGCTGGCAGCTCAATTGAACCATTTTGGAAGATATTTGCCAACCATCATCAAAATGATATTTACCAATTGCTCGAGTCTATGAGAATTGGAAATCTTTCAAAGGAGGATGTTAATTCTTATGCAGACACATCTAATGATCCTTATGCGAAGGAACCTAAAAGGCACAAAGCTTTAATAATTAATGGTCATAAACCATTTTGTGCTGAACCACCATCTTCTTTGTTGGTTGAGAGTTTTATAACGCCTTCGTAAGTTTCGATAAATTTATTAATTAATTAAGTTAACAAGAAAAAATATTTCATTTTCTAATTAATATGATTAAATTTTTTATTACTTTACAGAGAGTTATTTTATGTAAGAAATCATCTACCAGTTCCTGAAATTGATATAAAGAATTACTCACTGGAATTAGCAATTGAAGAAGATACAATAAAGACTTTTAACTTAACTGATTTAAAAAAATATCCTAAATACTCAGTAACAAGTGCAATAATGTGTGGAGGCAATCGAAGATCGGAAATGGCAGAGGTATATTTTAAATAAGGAAACACTTCGTAAAGTCACTGAGAGATCTAATGGATCCTTTCGACCTATCGGTTATATTAATTGCATTATTTGTTATGTTTAAAATTTTTAAGGAAAAGCCTTTGAAAGGATTAAGTTGGAGTGTCGGTGCTGTTGGAAATGCAACCTGGTCTGGTGCGAGACTCTGTGATGTTTTAAACTCTCTAGGAGTTGACGAAGAAAAATACAATCACGTCCAGGTATGTTGAAAAAAACTGAAAATCCAAAAGTCCGACAAAAATTCTTATTTAAAAGGTAATTAATAATAGTTTTTAATTCAAGTTCGAAGGTTTGGACTTTGATCCATCTGGTTCGCCCTACGGTTCAAGCATCCCCATAGGGAAAGCCATGGATCCTAGAGCAGATGTCATCCTAGCTTATGAAATGAATGGAAACCAAATTCCTCTCGATCATGGATATCCGATTCGAGTGATTGTTCCAGGGGTTGTTGGGGCTAGGAACGTAAAATGGCTAGGGAAAATCGTAATTTCAAAAGAGGAAAGCCCGGCACAATGGCAGCAAGGGGACTACAAAGGATTTTCTCCTAGCACAACTTGGGAAAACATAGATTTCTCAAAGGCTCCTGCTATTCAAGAAATGCCTGTTACCTCTGCTATTTGTGTTCCTAGTTCAGGTGAAAAAGTCAAGATCAAGAACGGAAAAATTAGCGTCAAAGGTATATTAATAATTCTATTATTTTAAATAGAATGTTTAAATATAAAATCATACAATTTAGAAAGTTTCAAAGAAAATTGTTTCTCTTCTTTCAGGTTATGCTTGGTCAGGTGGAGGCAAAAAAATAATCAGAGTCGATGTGACTGCAGACAAGGGGGAAACTTGGCATACCGCTGATTTAATGGCAGAAGATCCGGAAGGAAAACCAGGTCGATATTATAGTTGGAGTTTATGGAGTCTGGAGTTGCCAGTCGATCCAAAGAAAAATGAAGTAGAGATATGGGCGAAAGCTGTCGACTCGTCTTATAATGTACAACCCGAGAGCTTCAAAAATATCTGGAATCTTAGAGGATTTCTTTGCAATGCATATCACAGAGTAAAAGTTCAAATAAGAGGATAGAACGTAATTACTAAGTGAAAAACTGAAATGAGATTAACGGTATTTGCTCGTCATAATAAGAATTAGTATTTAAATGCAGGAAGAGCGTACATATAGGGTAGTAATTTAAATAGATATTTTCCAATTTTTATACAACTCGTGATATTATATCATAAATTTTATTTAACACTTCGTGTAAATACATATTCAGTGTAAATACAAAAAATCATTTCCATAAAATTCAAACGAGTTAAAAATAAGTAAGAAACACTATTTCATCATGCAACTGTAGCTTCTCTTTTTACTTCCTGGTCAGTTCCTATTTTTTTATCCTGATTATTGAAAAAACTAAATAACGTCTCCATACTCACATCCTCGCGTTTAGAATTATTTATATCGTACAATTCGAAGAGAGGAGAAGAACTTGTTGCTAATTTACCAACTACTATCAGAAAAGGAAATCCACATTTCCGGGAGTATATTAAACGATTGCCGATCGTCAAATTCGTTCTGTCGTCGATGATAAAATCGACATTCGATTGGGAGAGAATTTCGCAAATTCGTTCAACGTGAGGCGAGGCTATTTCTTCTTTACTTCCAGACTGTAAAATAAAATATTTTATAAAAGCTTTTGAAGTTATATTAAAGTACAAGGTGGTTTAAAGCCGTTTAAAACTTACCTTTGGTGGAATTACACAAACAGTGTAAGGGGCCAAAGCAACAGGCCATCTAATTTCTTGTTCCGTTGATAATACTTCAACTGATGCAGCTATCAAACGAGTCATACCGAGACCATAACATCCCATTGATAAAGGTGTATGTCCATGACCACTGTGATAAGTAGCATGAAAAGGTTTGGAATATTTTGTTCCCAATAGAAATGTGTGTCCAATCTTATAATTGAAGAGAATGTTAAATTAAGTTGAAAGTAATTTAAAGTTTTGAGAAAAAGACTTGCAAGTTTTCTATAATCTTTCTAAAGTTAGAATATTTTCAAATTTAGAAACTCACCTCTAAAGTATTATCTTTAACGAATGAACTTTTACACGAAGGACAAGTTGAATCCTCTGTAGCATTTTCATTCACATGATAATCACACTTCGAACAGGAAAGAACAATGTCTTCACCAATATCCATGGAATAATGATACTCGTGAGATAATGAACCTCCAATAATTCCATTGCTACCAATAGCTTGAAATATTATTTTTATAATCAGATTTTTATTCTTAAATTAAAGAGAGATTAGAAAATTAATTTGCTCAATTCCGAAATCTACAAAACTAATATAATCACAATGGATTTTTAACTTATATTATGGAAAAAATTTTACTTTGGAATTTGGAAATCACCTTTTGTATATCGAATCCCAATTTGATTGAATATATTATCATAAGCTTTGTTAACAATATCATACGTGATTTGTGCTTGTTCTGGCTCAGTATCAAATGTGTATAAATCTTTCATAATGAATTCTCTGCCTCTAATAAAACCGAGACGGGGTTTCATTTCATCTCTCCATTTACTAGAAATTTGGTAAAGTCTCAGAGGTAGAGATTTTGGAGAAAGAGGCCCCACTTTCGATATAAGATCCGTTATTATTTCTTCGTGAGTCTAAAAAAAATTCTTAAAAATGTAGAATCTATCTTAATTTTACTATTAAAACATCTTGAAAAATCAATTTGAAAAATGCAGGAATCATACGAGAGTAGCTTACATTTTTGATATTCTTAAAAACTTGTATTTAAATAAAATAAATTATTGTAAACATTCTTACTTACAGGACTTAAAACATAAGTATGGCTATGTCTATCACGAATTTTGAATAACTCTCGTCCAGCATCCTTAAGTCTATCCGTTTTTTCCCACAATTTTTCAGGTGCCAAGGCAGGAAGAAGTATTTTTTGAGCTCCAATTTTTAACATTTCTTGGTCGACTATGTCCGTAAGTTTTTGTAAGACACGTAAACCCAAAGGCAAAAGCGTGTACATTCCAGTACCAGCTTGCCTTATTATTCCAGCATCCACCATGTGCTAAAATTCAATTTGATTCGTAATTTATTTAGTTTATTCATATTTATTGAATCATCCACGAAACAGAATGAAAAAACTATATATACCTACCTAAGTATAGGTATATTATAATAAATGAAATAGGTATTCAGATTTTAATGTTAGAGAAGTACAGAAATTTTTGTCTAAATCATAATTCCAATCGAACCAAATAGGCTTAATAACATTATTATTTTAATAAACTCAATAATATATAACCAAAGATATTCTTTGATATAACTTACTTTATAACTTTTTGAAATGTCAACTTTCACCGGTGCATCTTTTGGTGCATTATTTAACGGCTGAAAAAGATGTGAGACTCTGCTCATGTTGTTTAACACGTTTAACACTTTCTTTGACATTTTTAAAGAAGTATTCGACTAATTAACATTTAAATGTTTTAAATATATAACGCCAAAGTAATAGACGAAAGGATAAATTACGTGATCAGAACTCAGCTGATCGGTTAATGCGCGGAAGCGACTACGCATCGCCAACATGGCCAACATGTCAAAAAAATCAGACTAATGTTTTCAGTTTGTATATTACACAGTGCTAGTTGGCTCCCTGCGCGCGCAGCGCGTGTTGGCTTCCCGCTTCTCTAGGGTTGTAAAATTTCATGAAACTTTGGTCAAATGAAAAGTTTCATGAAACTTTGGGGGTCTCGTGAAACATTTCAATGTTTCAAAGATGGCGGCGGGAAAATTCAAAATAAGCACGAAATGCCTTCCTTGAGGCATTTCTAAGTGTTTATATAACAATTTAACAGTTTTCTTCAAGGCATTCACAAATATCATAGTTTTACCAAGTTTTACTAAAGAAATACTAAATAATATTCCAAAACAAGTTAAATTTGCGGGACCGTCGAGCCTAACCTCTATTTCCGCGCATGCGCAATTAGAAGTTCACCTCCTTTCCCCCCAAAGTTTCATGAAACAATGAAACTTTGACAGTGAAACATTTGAAAGTTTCAAGTGAAAGTTTCAATGTTTCAATGAAACGTTTCATTGCTCACAACCCTACGCTTCTCACTGGAGAAATTTTGCCATTGGCTGTAATCTGGCGCGCCATTCAAAATCGAAATAAATCAATGCGATTTTGAATCGCGCGCCAAATTTTGACCAATGGCAACATTTCTCCAGCGGGAAGCCAATGTGTGCTGCGTGCGCAGGGAGCCAACTTTGAGAGCACTGATATTACACCTGTTTGACAGATTAGCAGGTTTTAGGTTATTTATATTGAATTTGTCAATAATTAATGTATTACTCGCGAGAAACAGTAGTCTAATAAACAATAATGTCTGGAAAATGTTTTATTATAAGTTAAAATGAAAATGTCCGTGATGTATTACGCATTACATTCCTAATTCTATTTTAATAAAAAAAAAGGTTGGACGAAGAATTCGCTAAAATGGAAGAAAATGGTAAAATTTTCGATATTCCTGCCGCAAAATTCCAAGAAATTAACTTCCAGGACAATTCTACTATTTTAGACGTCAATCAGGGTAAAAATTATTTTAAAATATTGTTCATTTTGGATTAATCAAGGTCATTGAAAGATTTGTAATTTTTGACACTTTCCAGCTGCTTGATATTATGTTATCTTTCTTATCAAATTTTGATTTAATAATCGTTGTAATTGAATCATTCAAAATTGGACTATTTTAAATATCATAATGATTAAATCGTATATTATTTTCAGAGGACAATCTTCAGACCCAGCAAGTAAAGCCAGAACAAACTGAAGAAATTATGACTGATGAAGAAGAAAATGAGATAGTATTTAAAAAGTCAAACTCCTGTCTCCTTAATTCACTATTTGAGGAGAGTAAAAGTACAGAAAACATAAATCTTACTCTTCACAATCAGGTTAATTTTGAAGCTTTAAATTCCGAAAACTCTTCTCAAAATTTGGAACATCAAGATGAAATAGTGAAAAACGCAATCAAAGGAAATAAAGAAAATGTAAATTCCGTCAACAGAATGAGTAACCATGACACAAATTCTTTTCACGAATCTACTGATGTTCATTCAGCAATTACTTCGCCTAACAAAACACATTCCATTATCGAAGATGATTCTCATCGATCTTCCAAAAAATACATTGATAATTATTCCCAAGAGACATTTAAAAATGAAGTAGCGAACTTACCTGGCAAAAATACAAATTTTAAAATTTCCTCCCGGAGTTCTCGACCAACTTTAGCAGAAGATAGCAAACTCGTGAAGATTTCACTGCCGACGAATCCAATTAACTTGATGCAGACAAATGCGCAGTTTCTTAATAAAAGTCGTCATTTTTTCAATTTCATTACAGAGAAATCTACAAATATTATGGAGAAAACGCTTTTACCGCAGCATATTGCTGGTCGTTACAATTCTATTTTAAAACTAGCCGATTCTAGTATAAAGAAAGCTGTTGAAGATTCGTGCACAAGTTCGGAATCTTCTTCAACAGATCTAACTTCCAGTTCAGAGACAGACTTGGGTAAAATTCCAAGAACTACAGACGAACCTTTGCATTTTAGCACCGTCAGATTCAAAGATGAATCAGGATTGTATGATTTCGAAAGGAATAAATCTGTGGATGAATCCAAACAAAATTGTGTTTGTGATAATAAAGAAGGAAATATGGAGACATCGCTGAACTTGGATTTCAGGTTCGAGCAAAGTGGAAACGAGAAGCAAGGCTCTCTTTCAAATGATAATTTCGTAGAGAAAAATTTATTAGATTCAAAGTCAAATTGTGGTTATAATTCGTATAATATTACGTGTTCGGAATCTCTGGATAGTAGTCCAAGACCAGCTTCAGAAGAGGATTCTGAAGCTGATAGTTCTTATCGAGAAGACTCGATTGATTCTGCTATTTCAAAAAGTCCTAATAATGGTTTGCGTAATCATCCTATGTATTTAGGACTTTTGAGAGATTATACTGCGATAAAGAGGGAGAATGAGAAGTTTGTTGAGAGGATAACGAAATTGGAGGAAAGAAATCAACAGTTGGTAGAGGACAAAATTGGAGAATTGCAGTTGGAAGAGATGGCGGATTTGAAAAAAACAGTGAGTCGATTGACGAACGAATTGAGAACTGCTTTGTCGAATCAAGAATCTATGAGTAAGGATTATACTACTGCTAATAAGGAGCGAGAGGGTATGGTCATGAAGTATGCGGTCAGTGAGAAACAACTTATAGATGCGCAAAGGTAATATTAAATAATTTCAGTTGGTATTTTTATATTCCATATATGTAGTAACATATAATTTAATTCGCAGAGCAAGAGATTCAGCTGAAAGAAGATTTAAAGAAATTTCTAAAGAGCACGATTTATTACAAAGTAGAATGAGGCAATCCCAAGGAGAACGAACGAGAATTTGTAACATTTTAGACAGCAAATGTTCGGAATTAGTGGATCTTCAAAAGCATGTTGATCGTCTAAAAGAAGATATAAACATGAAAGAAGTAAAGTTAAAATGGACTCAAACTAAACTCAAATCTGAAATGGACCTACAAAAAGAAACCCAACAGAAACTAGAAGCTGCAACGGTAATATATGTTTCAATTTTTTCTTGAATAAAGACATTGTATTAATCTGTCTTAAATCTATTTTTGAAATTCAGATAAATAGTTAAATAAAATTATTTCAGGCCAAAATCAACGAAATGAAAGAAGAATGCGAACTCGTTCGTCGAGAAACTCAAAATACAATGCGCAAATTCCAACAATCTGAAGAAAATAAGGCCGTTACTTTGGACCAACAATTAAAGGAACAACAAGCTCGATTAATTTTAGAACGACACGTTACAGAAGATAAGGAAATATGCAGACTTCAATTGCAAAAGGAAGTCGAAACTTTAAAAAACAGGCAACAGGCTTTGATAGAAGAGAATAATACGCTCAGTTTGAAAATTCAAGATTTGGAAGAAAGCAGACTATCCTACGAAAGCAACCTGAGTAATTTGAAATCGGTAGCTGATCAACGTCAGAAAGAAATTGTCGATTTGGTTGCTAAAGTTTCTGAGCTTGAGACTCTGAAGGTTCAATTAAAACAGTAAGTATAATAAGATTGATATTAAAATTTTATTTTTCTAAAGTTAAATATATTTCTTGAAATACAATATTGAAGTATATTATTTTCAGTCAAGAACAATGTCTTGCCTCAACTGAAGGAGAAGTAGAGCGCCTTCAACAAACAAACCAGGAACTCCAAATGGATATGGATTCATGTCGGCAACGTGAAGCTCACATGCTCGACTTCACTCAAAAACTGACTGATAAAAATGTACGCCTTCAGTCTGAATTCACTGCAATCGAGGGAAAAAATCAGCGTCTGGAACGTGAACAAGGCCCCTTACACGAACGTATTGCTGAGCTTGTGACTAAAGTAAAATTCCTGGAGGAAAATCTCGCTATAGAACAGAAGAAAAGAGTAGAAGATTGTGAAATTCTTGCGAAGCATGTGGCTGAACAAACACAACTCGTTCAAAATCTCAAGCAAAAACTAGAAGATAGTGAAGGAGAAAATGCTGTTTTGAAAAGAAAACATCAACTTTCTTTGAAAGAAATGACCAAAGAATTGCAACATTGTAGAAAAAGATTAGAAGCTTTCGAAACTGCATCACCTGTAAGTTCTCTGGACCCAACTTCGAGGACTGGATCAAGCACTTCGTTAAACACAGGTCCAAATTTATATTTTTTTATGTCGTTAAGGTTCACTCTTTTTTAAGTTATTTATTAATTTGCGAGTTTTTAAATTACTTTTCCACCTTCCAACAGGTGAAACACTAAACGGTGCCTTGTCAGACCACAGCAACAGTGCCGATTATTCAATTAACTCAGTAGATAGGCAATCCTTAATAGACAAAATAATCAAGATGCAGAAGATTAACGTAAAAAAAGCAGAGAAGATAGATTTCTTGGAAGAACATGTGAGATCGCTAGTCGAAGAGTTACAAAAGAAAACAAAAATCATTCAAAACTATATCCTAGTCGAAAATTTCGATGCCATGAGCAACAATGAAAGAGACAAAAATAAGGTATTTTTAATTTAGATCATTATTGTAATTCTAGAAACTAAAAAATTTCCGGTATAATGTATAATATTGATTATTGTTATTTTTTTGTAATATCACACAAATTTTACTCTTTTCATGCAAGCATATCAAGAGCAAACGAAATGCAGTAAGTTACTATTCGTATATGATATAAGGAGTTGTGAAAATAATTGAAATACAAAAAGAAATTTATTTTATAACAATATGAAAAGAAATCAAATTTCGATTCAACGATGATAAAAATAATACAAATTGTTTAAACAGGCGGAGTTGGCCAGATACGGAGGAATAATGGCTTCAGTCTACAATCACAAAGTATCAGATGACCACATGACACTTGAACTTTCCCTCGAGATAAACCAAAAATTGCAATCTGTATTGGAAGACACTTTATTGAAAAACATTACTTTAAAAGTAAGAAAACTTAAACTTCTTTTTACGAAATCTGAATTTAAAATAAAATACCCAATTCAATTTCATAATTGCCCTTTTAATCTTTGAAGGACAATATTGACACGTTGGGAGAAGAGATTGCAAAACTGACTATGCAGATTCAACAACAGCAAAATACAAAATAAGGATTTATTTATGCCAGAGGTACAAATCTACGATTTACCGAATGAAGTATTGTTATCAAAGATGCTGGAATTGTACTTAATGTGGAATGCTAACAGAAAAAAAAGAAGATATTTCAAAGAGTATTGACCAAGACAATTATTTTTCTAATAAGAAAAATATAAAAAGAACCTATACAACTGGTGAGTTGAAAGAACAAGAAAAGTATTTTATTTGGTTTAGGCAAACTTATTTGGGAACGGTAAACCTATGACTTTAATTGTTACTTAAATAAGGCTTAACTTTCTATCTTTAAAATTCAGTGTTTTATATTTTAAAGAAGATAAGAATTTTTTTTGTAACTTCCTTTATTATATTAATTCTTATATTATTTCTTTGCCTCGTCTAGTCACGATATATACTTATTTATTAAATTTTACAACTCATCAAAATTAATATATTACATTTCCTTTTTTTAAAGTACAATAATACAAATTATTGTTGTATTATATTTTATTTATAGATTTATATTATATTTTAACAAGATCTTGCTTAGATGTTCATTTTTAATTACATGAAAACTCTCATGATTTATCAAATACTAAAAAAAGGATCATAAACGATGCCAAAATGTTACATTTTCCAATTACAGTTTTCTTTGATTTTAAGAAAGTTTAACAAGTGGAACGTTCTTCGAAGTAATGTAAATAAATGTTACGTATATTCCAAAAAAGTCGTATTTAAATATGTAAAAAGACGTATTTACGTATACAAAAACATGTGTATCAAAGTGAATAAAAAGCAAAGACATGTATTATTCATAATTCTGGATAATTATTGAAAACATTTTTGAGAAGTTTTTTCATTTTAACATTTTTTTAATGCCTGAGCGAGTTGCCCCACCCTCGTGGGGCCCTTCAGGCTCTCAGGCTAATAGCCCATTGTGCCCATTTCTCTCTATTAGAATTAAACCTTCTCACTTTCGCATACCTTCTCAGTCTACATTCTACAATCTACATCTAGACCCATGGCGAATCAAAGCCCCTGGAACTCATACAACCCTAAAACTTGCTCTTCAGAATCCCTTTGGATCCCTATCCCGCCTCTCATCAACCAGAAGTATAGCATTTTAAAGCTGATAGACCCTTGTAAATTCAGCTCCCCTTTTCAAACTCGATTTAAAGGAGACCTTCCATTAGAATTCACCTATGGAGATATGAACATATCGGCTTAAAGCTGAGTTTCATTTCCACCGCTATTTTCTTTTATTTTATCCACCCTTTCAAATGAAGCTACCCTCGCCCTTGCCGCCACCCCCTTTCATTTTCACTTGTTTATTCGTTTTTTTTTGTTTTACCCTCCACGAGAGCGTATGTACCAAAACCGAGCTTGATCGTTAGAAGGGTTGAAAAAGGATCTCGTATTCTCCATTCTGCTTGGAAATAATATTTTGTTGCTGAAGTAGAATAACAAAAAAAAAACTATAAAATATATGATTGAAAATTTTAATTAATCTGTAAAATAAGCTATTTCATAAATTCAAGAGGGAAAGAGAAGAAAGAGTGTAAACATCGTTGCTAATATATTTATTACTCCTTAAAAGGACAGTTTTGCAGAAAAATTCCTATTGTTTTTAAAATTAAGCTCTAGCATAACAAAGACGAATTAGTAGAATATTCAAGTGCAGATTGATATAGTAGATTATGTTCAAAAACTCTAATAGTATATTCCATAAACTGTCCTCTCAGAACAAGTATTTTTCCTCAGAAAAATGTAGAAAACAAATAATTGACATAGACAAATTCTTCTCGAAAAATGTATTCTTCTACTTTAAAATTGATTATTTCCACAGTGTCGAAGTTTGAAAGAAATTTAACATTTATTCCTTAAAATCAATCAGCCTTCCCTAAAGAAATTAAAATGATTTTTTCCATCAAAATAAATTCATTCAGACTGTCCTCGGCGATTTTTCAAATTACCTTTAATTTCTTTCTGAAACTAGTTTTCTTTGATTGACTTATTAAATAATTTAAAGCTAGTTTGGATTTGAGAAGCGAACAAAAGGAGGGAAGAGTCAAAATCAACTTAATATGAAAAGGAACATATAATTTTCTTTAATAATATGTAGCAATAATAGCGATTAATAATAATAACATGAATCGTTTGGCATCGTATGGTTTCTTTCTGTACATCGTTACTTTGTGGTGTATTGAATCGTTATTATGAATTTATTACCAGTCGCCATGTGTGCACTGTTCATTGTTTTTTTTTTGTTTATGAAAGCGGGTTAATCCACTCTTACCGGTAGCAGAGACAAATGTTAATAAACTGTAGTGATTTCTAAGCGATAGCCGTACAAGTATTAATCGCATTAATAAAACGACAACAATTAAACGGATATAGAAATTAAATAATAGCATACAAGTAACTACAATTAAAATCAGACCCATACAATATTATAACACATCAATGGCAATTTAGTATCTACTCAAAGTTCAAATTATCAACACAATTAGAATAATCCTATGGATTTTCAAACAAAATAATAAGACACGCGATGGTACTAGCGTATTCACTTTCATTCAATTCAACTCATTATTGCAAATAGAAGCACCAAAATGAAACATTGCTCTGGTCGAAATATTTTTTTAAGTATAATATTTTGAAAAACAACGAAAGATACTTGCACACCACTATGATTCGATTGCCACCGATTTTGTTTCACTCTTTCGAGCGACGTACAACTTAAAAGTCACGGCGATCACAAAAATTAATTCATTTAGTTCTTATAGGCTTGGCCACCCTAATATATGTAATTTAAATGTACACGTGCATATATCTTTTTTCCTTTGCAAACACGATAAGTTTACATTTAATCTAAAAGCAGATCTCGGTTTGCGACTATAGTGGAACAAGAATTTCTTTTGGTACTGTTCGCTCATCGACTCCTCGATCTTATTTCATATCTCTACTCTGGGAAGATGGAAATTCTTCAAGTAGTGCTACTTGATCCCTCTCTTTTTTATATCGATATTTTCTAGAATTCATTAAAGATATTTACAATTTCGTGAGCCTTAAACCATTAAGAATTTGAAATAAAATCGAGGTGTCCATTAAAGTTTTCGACGGATGCACATCACATCGATAGGTATGTCAAAGGTACAACTTATAGATAGTTACATTTTCTTAATCTAAGCATATCAAGGGACGGAGCGTTGGACAGATTAAGGTCTCGAATTAAAATTGCACCGCTTACAAGATACTCGACAATTTTGTACAGTGGGGAGCCTTGAGAATCTGAAACTTTTGTTGGTTTGATTTTCTCTATCACAGCATCACATTGCGTTGTCCAGCGCTTTTTCCCAGGCTTATTTTTTAAAATAAATCCAACAAAGTCTCTATTTTCAGAGCTCTCAGTTCCTAAACTCTAACTTTCTAGGAATAAAAACAAGTTTTTCGAAAATAGCCCATACAAGTTTAGACAAGTTCAAAAGAAGCTTGAATTTGGAAATTGAAAATTACAACACGTTCGCGACAGATCTTTCCAATCGAACGCTCGTCCCTTTCGATAACATGTACTTAGGCTACGGTTCAAACGAACTTCATTGCGACACAACGACTCTATTAAACCTAAAGTACAAAAAGATAACACAATAAAAAAACGATATGTGTTCTTACATGCTAAGATCAACACACTGTCTTTTGCAATTTTGATGTCTTGCGAGTCGAGTTTTTGGAAAATTCGCACACCTTAGAATTCCCTGCTCAACGACAAACGAATTCCGAATCAAAGACCAAAATGTGAGTCCAAAAGAAGCGAGATTGAGCAAAAGCATACAACGTTTAGCACATCTTCTCTCGATTTCCTTTTACAACAAGAAACAGCTCACACGACTCTATTTTTACGTATATTCGGTTGTGAGTGTTTATTTTTTACGTGAGTGCCTGCAAATACGTTAATATCCTCTAAATACATTTCTTCGGAATGTTTTCTTGGCGATCGGTTAGTACAGTAAAGGCACGCAATGAATGGAAGGAGAGTCATAGAGGTACCAAAAGCGATCTTTCATTCTTTCGCGAGTCTTCTTTATATTCTGACGATTCAAGCGTGCAGAAAATTCTAAAATAGGGTAACAATTGTCAATTTTTTAAAATCAGTTTTATAAACCAATTCTTAACAATTGTGAACGAAACTGATAAGCGTGAATCGATTGTGCGATAGAGCAACCATGACTTTTTTGCATTTTGTTCTTTATTTTATAATCGTAATTTATTAGGACCACCGAAAATGGTGAAATGGGATTTTTTTAAACACCGTAACAGATCAAGTACAAAAATTCGAGTAAGCATATATACGGACATTCGAAGACTAAGAGAATCTCTTACACTCTATGTCAAAGAAGCTATCATCCTAATTATAGCAAAGAACGACCCCTGAAGAGTCATGAAGAGAAGCCATTGAAAAATGCACCATACGCGAGAAATAAGAAAATTATGTTTATAATTTACTTCAGCCCGTTCCAAGTTTAGAATCACTACCAAGCGCTAAACGCGGCACACATTACACCGGGGTTACTTTGACGATAATCTCTAAGCGTTAATTTCATTAACACCTTCCACTAAACAATAAACATCTTCCAATATTGCAAGTAACGTTTCTTTTCGATATTTTTTTCTTTTTTTTTTCATCTACCATACTTTTTTAGATTATCTTTTAAGAGATGTGCTTATAAAAAAATATTAATCGTCTCATTATCTTCTGTTAGAGGTAGATACGCAGGAAACAGAAGCTGCTTTCGTATATTCTTTCGATTTGTATATTTTTTCACGTTTGTCTTCTTCGTGACTCGGACGACATTATCAGGGATTCAGGGAAAGGGGATTTAAAATATTCCCACCAAAAAGGCTAAATTTCTCTGAAACACTCCAAACTCGCCGAACACTTTTTCTGGAAGACTGAATTTCCTTGAAGATTCAAGTCTTTCAGAGAAAATCGTTTTCAGTATCTCAGAAAAACTCAAACTGAATAATTCGAATAGGAAAGACCCGAACAGAACCGTCAAACAATGAACAAAGAAACTATGAAACAAGAAACCTAGAAAACAAAGAGTTTTGGAAAAAAGAGTTCCACGAAACTCGAATTAAAATAATTCTTCCTATCTAGAGCACCTAAATTGCTAAACATATGTACCTAGAAAATAGCTTAAGGATTAAAACAATTACCTGGCCTCACGAAACACGCAAACGCCTACAATTAGCTTTGCCTTGTTTTCTTATCAGAGAAACCTAAGCGCTAGATTTGGTTACGTGTCCTCAATTATATATGTACAATTACATCCATAAATCGAACAGTGTACTAAAAAGAAGAAAATAATCTAAAACGTTAATGGAAAGGTGGCGTTACAACTATACATATTACATAAAGTGTGTATATATGTAAGATATAACTCCGAATGCACACAGACGCGACTGGTTGCACGTGCTATAATTTTGTAATCGCGCGTAACGATTCTTTACATCGACTCACCAAAAACACACTCAATTGATTCTTCAACTAAAATAACTGGATAGAGCTCAGTATGCTTGGTGTCGTTTGACTAATAACAATTTCTAAACGCAACAATATTTTTTTTTATATCGCAGAAGAGAATTCCTGCATTGAATTTATAAAGTGCGTGCAACCAGCTATCTTCTCACAACATTCTCCTTAAGTGGTAATACATCGAATCTTAAATCGGTTAATGCAAGGATTAGTTGCGAGTAAAGCGAAATGCGTGGTAATTAAAACCTAGACTAACTAAAAGAAATCAAACCGTGACAAAAAAATAATTAACAGGCGAGGAGCCTCGGTTTGAATCGTCCCGTGACACAAACCTGATGAGAACTCGTCTTTGATTGCAAACAATGCCAGACGCCTTCGTTGTCTCTCTTTGGCAGAAGCTACAAGCGCGACTTCTATGAAGAACTTTCCAGAAACCGTCATGATGCTTCCGAGTATCTGGTGTGATAAATGGTCGTTGGTCACGTTAGGGGTTTTCTAGGGGAGGAGCTGAGGCCAATTATTGGCACGGATTTGAACACACCAGAAACGAGATTGCTGGAAGTTGGGCCAGGACGAGTGTTCTCGAGGTTGAGATTTGGCGCTAATGCACCTGGGCATCATGACGTCAATCACTGGTTGTATTTCCACTGTTGAAATAATCACCGGCATCGCCACGGCAAATAGGACACGTTCGGTTGGACTGTAAAGACAAAAAGAGATTTTATTAATTATGGAAATTTAAGTTTTTTAAAATAAGACTACACATTTTTTTTAAATAGATACAAGATCTATTTCGATATTGAGTTGCCACCGAAAAATAATCCGATAATTTACATTAAATGAACTCACCTTGAGCCACTTGTCGATACACTTCACGTGGAATTCGTGCGAGCAAGGCAGAACGCGAAGCGACTGCATAACTTCAAAATCGCACATGCAAACCACGCAGTTTGTTTGATCGCCTTCATGCGAATCAGGATTAAATTTGTAGGAAGGCAAATGATCAACCTCCGAACGTGACAATCCTCTAGCTTTTGCCTCTCCAAGTCTCTCAGCTAAGGAGAGCAGAGCTTCATAATTTTCAGTTTCTGTTGCATCTACCGATGAGAAATCAATTTGGCCATACGGAGATAGCGGTGAATTGAACAGTGTTCTAAAAAAAAATTAAACAATGTAATTACTCATCTTACGTTCGATATTCTAACCTTTTCAAAATTTTAAATAATTACTCTCTGGCAAAGTTCAATTTTGTTTAAAAAGGTTTTCATACTGTAAATGTAACTGCATAACACAAATAACTAAATCTTTCTCACTTATAAATTTAATTGTCGGTTTAAACATTTTTCTTTGTTGTATTCTATTTTTTAAGTCTATAAAAGGAAAAAATATCCAGACGACTACAAGCTTGAAAATTAAAGCTTGACTGGGGAAATTTAAAAATTTCCAAATGAATCGTGAGTCAGTTAAAGATTTAGGAGTCATTATTAATCCATTTTGAATAAAGCTCTCTCATTATTGTAGAGTATACCTTTTTCTTAGCAGTCTTGTAAAATGGTATTTTTTGATGGAGTAGAATAGCTGCTGCTGTTGAACTATTAGAGATCTAAATATGAGTTATCAAAATATATTCAACTTCTCAATTTTTATCTGTAGAACTTGTTTTAAAAATCACGATGGGAAATTTTGACGAAGTTGAGATTTATTTTTTATAAGAAAATAATTTAGCTTCCAAAATGTGATAATTCAATTATTATAGGACTTTTCTTTTTAAAGAGCCTTGAAGTTTAATAACCGGATATTGACTCCCGAAGGATGTTTTGAATCCACAGATAAGCAGAAATAGGAATTTGTCTATTTTTTCAAACTGAAAATTATTATCAATATATAATTTTGATACGTACAAGAAATGGAGTAACATTCCTGGGAAATGTGTGTGTGGTAAAGAAGCCGGTCTTCGCCAACTTCTGCTGTACCTGGATAGGCGAGGGTTGCTAGTTGGTCGAGTTCTTGTTTGAAGCATTTCTAGTTGATTTCCACGCACCTCAGACAAGAAAATTGAGGGTGGCGTCGAGACATGGGTTATCGTTTGAGGACTGTAGGAATGAGTTATGGGCAGTGGTGGAGCGACTGTGTTACCGCCTCTATGAGAGCCCAACAACTCCAATTCGACTTCTCTCTGCAAGACCAACAAGTAAAAAGAGAATTATTAGTATTTTAATTTTATCAGCTTATACAATTTTACCAAAATCAAGAACTTCCACGTTTTTAAACTCAAAACTACGAGCTCTTGGAAAATTTGATTAAACGTACTGGTTGAGTTAATTGATGATGAGCAGTATAATGTGTCGTCTGAACTTGCGGAGGTGGTGGATGTGGGTGATGAAGAGCAGCAACTGGTCCTGGAGCAGGGAATCCTCGAGGAGCGGCACCCACTATAGAACCGACTAAACTATGACTTGAGTGTCCTGGATGGCCTGGATGTCCAGGATGACCGGGATGTCCTGGGTGTCCAGGGTGCGCTGGATGTCCAGGAGGAGTTGAGTAGTGATTGTGTTGATGGGGGTGCGTCACCTATAACAATTAATTATAAATTTATTCCTTATATTTTCTATTTTAATTTTAAATCAGTTAAAAACTACACAAAAATCTAAAGAACGAAAAATTGTCCTTACCTGACACGAATGTGCGATTGCGTGAGGCCCAGGAGGAGCATAATATCCATGAAGTTGGCACGGAAGTCTGTAACCAGCAGTCTGTGGATGCCAGAGAGTTTCACCGCTGACGGCAACTCCCAGACCGGAGACTCCAACTTGACCAACGTCGACAACAACAGGTCCACTGGTTCCTTGAGCCGGATGATGAGATGAACCGCTCGGATGATGAGCATGGGACGGGTGAGCATGATGCATATTATGTTGAGGGTGTTGTGGATGTTGTGGGTGTTGAGGATGTTGAGGGTGTTGAGGGTCATGAAGACTATGGTGCGGATTGTGCATATTGTGGTGTTGGTGGTTACTGTGAAGTCCAGGATGCACATTGTGAGAAGAAGGCATGTAGGGGGCAGTGTGCACTCCCTGGAGAAAGGGGCACGATGTGAACGATTCCGTATATCGCTGGAAACGATTCCTTATTGGTGGGCTTCCACGAGCCGCGCGAGCCGCACGAGCCGCATTAGATCGTCGACCTTCCCAGGTGGTAATGGGAATTGCCATGTCCCAGGA